>VXBZ01003168.1:409280-431863 GCA_013399135.1 Heliornis fulica
GCTGGTCCCTTCCTATCACCATGTGTGCTTGAGTTTTAAAACCTTGCAGGCTTGAAGGAAGTGCTTCAGTTTGCCTTCTGGGGTGAGGTGTCCTTGTAGGGGTAGAAATTAAATGAGATGAATTCATGTTTGAGACCCACCATTTCTCTGTCCAGCTACTATTTCTAGATACCCAGCACAACACTTTATTTACAAGTGCAGAGGAGAAGTGCTACCAGTTCTACCCCTGGGAGGTGGCAGTCACAGCCACACAAAAGCAGTGGAAGCAATGCATGACCAGCATAACTGGCACCACTAGGCTATGTGCCAGCTGAAGATCTTGAAATGCATTCCCTTATCCCAGTTTCACTGGGGGGAGACTGAGGCACAGAGTGTTTTTTTCCAAGCTCTACAAGCTCACAGAGACCTAGGAATAGTAATTTTTTTTAAATGTTCTTCAAACTTTCAGCCATCTGTGCAGAGTTTCAGTGTAATTTCCCAATTCAGAAAATAATGGCGATCTTCCCTTGGAAGAGTTTTAACACCACATAGTTCTTCCTACTTTTTTGAGCAGACTTGATATTTGGCAGGGAAGTGATCAAGGGTATATGTTCTGGCATTGCCACAAAAGCCCATCTAAAGTTGGTTGAGTTACAAGCTTTTGGAAAAAAATAATCAGTCTACACAAGCTCAGGAGGCATTTAAATCTCTCTAAATTTCATGAAGATTCCACTTACGCTGGGCATAGATCCAGCTTGGATGCTCCATGTTGCTACTCTGAAAGCTTTAGGTAGTGCCAGGTAGAGAGGCTGGCTGAAAAACCCAGTGGTGAAGAGGCAGCCCCTCATGACCTCCAGGAGATGATCCTGCCCCTCTTCAGCGGGACTGGGCGCTCAGCTTAATTTGCTGGCATTGGGGGAGGAGATGGGTGGTTGGAGATGGTGGTTTGATACAAGAAAGAGACTGGAGTAGGGTAAAATTACTCAAATCTGGGAGTAGCAAGTCACCAGTGTTACAATTACAGCATGCTAAGATGTCACATATTCCCTTTCCTCATGCACTTCTGTCTGGATCAGGAAAATCTGGCCAACTACATCTTGAAACTAATCTGAGATATCTGTCTTGTCATCCATTTCCTGCAAGGAAATAATTTGGGAAGTTTAATTGTCTACATGCTGGTCCATGTGCATCCTGATAGGTTCCTGTCACAATTACTACAGGTCTTGTTTGCTTTGTGTGGCAGATTTCAGGGTTTCATTTGCTGAAGATCCACATAGGTCATCAGCAGGCAACACATGCTGAAGGTTCTGAGTTTGTTTCATTTTGTTTTCTTTAAGAGGGAAGAACCTAGGAAAGTTCACAACAGTTTCTGAAAAGACAAAATCCTACATGAATAAAACATTGTTCAGGGTACATATTTAAGAATCCTGAAGAAAACAATCCCAAGTCACCTCCAGAGCAAGTTAAATCTCTGTATTGCCTCAGGCAGGCATCTTATGGAAACCCCACAGCGGGGTGATGAGATAATGATAACGGGGACAAATGAGTCAAACTACCATCACCCAAAACACTTCAGTATGTTTATCCTAACTTGAATGAGATTCATTATGCAACTTTAGTAATAAACTTTTGGTGTGCTATGTGCACATGGAAGTATTTCATATAATATATGGTGAGCACAAAGTTCTGCATGAACATACCTCTGATATCCATGGTAAGGCAGGTATGGCTTCTGGTACACAAAATTCTGCTTCCCACACTTGCCACTCCAGAGCTGGAACACCACTCCTGCAACTGAAATGATGTGGTGAAGGTGAGCAGGGCTGAGGGTCCCACTCAAGTCAACAATGGCCCTGCATGGATGTGAGACCCTGCTCACCTGGATCTGACTGGTGGATTAACTGGGCAGAAGGCAACATACAGTGCTGGTCTTCAGGAGAGATGCTCTGGACTCTTTGGTGCTTCCAGCTTGTAATGCAGCACAATCTTCCTGGAGTGCCCAAATCAGACAGCAGAAAATCTGGGGGAGAGCAGTATGAAATGTGCTGCCCCTTTCCCCTCCTAGGGATGAAAGAAAAATATTTAAGCTACCGAAATAAAAATATGAGTGGTCATTAAAATTTGTGGAGTATGTATTTATTCCCCATAAAAAGTCTGAGTTAGAATTGGACATTGCAAGGCTGCTCCATAAAGAAAATTACTTCTTCTCTTGGCACTCAGTGGTTTTCTTTGTGGAACTTTTCCATTAAAGCTTTGAAGGGCAATATCTCAAACAGCCATTCCCTCCTGCCTCCCTCCAAGCAACTGAATGCTGACTGGGATTCATGGCCTGCTAGGAAGCACGTCACAGTAGGGTAAAGAGCTTCAGACATCACCTGGGAGAAGGGTTAGGAGCAGCAGTAAGAGAATCTCAAGTAGGATCTGACAAATCAGTCTCCCAGACATGCAGTTCCATTTCTTTCCAGACTATTCTGCATGCTCTTTGATCAGTCCTGCTTGGACCAGGCTCCATGAGGCCAGATGGAGCCCACCTTGCCATTTTTGCTATTCAGAATTTGACAGGTTAGGTGACAGAGGAATCACAGTTGGATATAATTGCTTGGATCACATTTTTGGATGCTACAAAAAACACTTTAAGGATTTTCCCTGGACCCTGAAGAGTTTTTATTCCTGTAGGACTTCACTGAAATTCTCTACCTTCTCCTTCTCCCTCAGCCTCATCAGTGGCACATGAATGTAAGAAGACCCTGCATTAAGCCAAACCCTGTTTTTCCCCTCCTGCTTCTCCAGTTCTGGTAGCCCAAGGGATCTAAGTTCCTTTGACTTGTGTTTCCCAATCCTCTACCTTCATTCTCCACAGCTACATCTCTCTCTGGCACTGACCACATCAGGGCCATTTATCTCGATAAGATGGCTAATTTCCCTTGTCTGGTACATCAGAAGTGCCAGTCGGCATCTCAGTGACACCGATATAAATCCAGATTAAACCCATTTTTAGAAACAGAAGGAGCATTTGACCTGAAATCTTTAGGGGTTTCAGGTTTGTTGCCTAAATCACTGTGTGGCTAATTTACATTGCAATATATAGGCTCTCCTTTTGTGGGTCTGTGTATGGTTTGAGCAAACACAGTTAGCTTCCTAGCACAAAAGGGATGCTTGATACCTCTCTGGGTGACCCATGTGTTGTGGAAGCTGGAAACTGGAAAGAAGAAAATCACAGGAATTGGGGTTTTGAGGGTTTTGCTTTCATTTCTATAAGCAGCACAGTGAACCCCAGCAACAAAGACAAGGCTGATGGCAATGTCTGCTTGCCTTTATCATGGCCTTTTGAACCCAAATACAAGAAAATTATTCTATGATTCTATGATAAAATGACAGTAACTTCTGCAAAACCTGCAAAAAAACCCCACTGAAGATGCTTTGGGCAGAGCTCAGCAGCTGCATGGTGTTTACCAAGTCTCAACTATACCTTACAATTATTTTATTTGTTAAAATGCTTGATATCCATTTCATAAATCTTTCAGAGTTCTTTGATGAACTAAGGAAAATCATATCATGAGCACTTTCTCTCTGGAAGGAGAATAAGCGAAGAATTAACCATCTTAGAAAAAGAAACAGTGGAGGTCAGGTCCAGATTCACGGGCTTCAGCCTCAAATTCAGCCTCTCTGAAATCTGGATCTGACATAACTCAATATAAAACAGCATTAAGGCTGATAATCTCAAAATTGGGTTATTACTGCTATGTCTTTAAGTGGCACAATAGTTATGTTTGCATGCTCAGTCTTCTCCTGGATTAGGCAGATACAACCAAAATTTACCACTCTCTGACACAACAAAAAAAAACAAAAACAATTAAAAATACTAAACAAGTGTGGGAACAAGATTTAGCACTCTGTTGTTATGATCTCTGGGATGCTTTTGTCTAGTTAGTAAGTAGATACACAAACCTTAATGAGGATAGTCATGAACATTGATATTAGGCCAGTGGTGATGCAGAACAAATCAAGAGCCCTTTTGCAGTGTCAGTACAGGCAGCTTTATCACACCTATCAGTATTTTAGCCCAACTAGAACTGCTGGTCCCTCAGGTCTCTTTGAATCCACACCTCCTCACAATGTTGGAGTTCTCATTTTTTATTTAATATGGTTCTGAAAAAAATACTTTGCAAATGCAGAGGCAGCCAAAACCCTAAAACAAATAGGTGTTCTTCAGATGGGTCTTACTTGTAGCATCAGCTGTTGTGCATCAGACAACCTCTTCAGTCCATAGTTCCCATCTTTCTGCTTTTACTTCCCACTCAGGACTTACACTCCAGGTCTTTATTTAATCCTTCCTTCTAGTTTTATCCCATTAACTATTACGCCCCTCCAGCATGCAGCTAACCGGCCAGGTAATCACATCAAGCTTCTAGTTAGATTTTGATGTCAGTGTAGCAAGGGGGATGATTGTAGAGAAGAATGAGCTCATGTAAGAGGCCCTTAAGGAAGGTGGAAGAGGTGGGCAGCAAAGTGGTGGATGTCAGGTTGAGGAATGCACTGGAAGCATGAGGACCTCTTCCTGCCAGGCCAAAGGAAGGAATCTCAATGTGATGTATTCCCTTCCACCTGCACTTGCTGGGAGATGTTTCAGCAAGTTACACGAGGCTGGCAAGAACAGACAATCTAAGTTTTAAGCTGAAGGCAGCAAAATACAGGACAGACCACGAGCTTTGAACAGGTTTCAGATTAAGTTATGGTTAAGACATACTGAGAAAATGTTTTCAGGTTTCTGTCTCAAGATTGGGTCAGTGGAAGGAGTCAGAAGTGAGCAGAGTTGAGTGGCAGTGCCTCCTCACTCCTCATGGTGCATGTAACTGCAGATTTCCAGGTGATGGCTGACAGCATCATCATCACTGTTGTGGAGGAGACCTGACATATAAAGAAGGTTTTGCTTCAGCTAAGGGCTGCTAAAGGTTGGGTCTTTTTGCTTAGCTTCCTCTCTCCCTCACCACTTGATATCCTGCAAGTTGATCCAGCAGAGAGTTTAAGAGGGGGAAGAGTATAACAAGGCAACAAGTTCACATTAAGTTCTTAAAAAGGAAAGGACCAGATCAGGATGGACATTATAGCTGATGTGGATTAATATTTAAGCACACATCCCTCCTTGCAGCCTGTCATACTGTCATCTGCAACACTGTCCTCCATCAAAACCCTCTTTAGAGCTCGCTGCCACAGTTGACACTTCCACTCAATCAGGGCAGCTGGATGAGCTGCCTTGCAGGATACCACCCCGAGGCTGAAGAGCCAGCCATGGCTGCAGGGGTGTCCTCCCCCTGTGCAGCTAAAGCAGAGCAGCTCACCTGCTGGGTGGAACAAGTGGGGCATGTGGGCAAACCTGGCAAGCCTTAAAAATGTCCTGCAAGAGGGTGAGCACCTGAGAAGGTAGTTGTAGTGCTTCCCCAGGTTCATCAATATCTTGTCATGCTCCTCCAGCGAGATCCAAAGCACTGCATGACCCACTGGTTTTGCTGGTGGTTCAGGCTATGCAATTCAAAGTGCAGACTGGAAACTCTGCTAGTTCTCTTGTGATTCCTGGCAGAGACAGGCCAGAAAGAGAAATACTTGTCTGGGGGTGAGTCCCTCCTGTTCTGCTCCTGAAGTTGGATTCGGACACAGGAATTCAGCTGTGTGATCTACAGGAGAGAGAAGTCCACGAAAACCCTTGGTTTGGTTCTGGAAGCCTCTTACTGTGGACTCCAGGATTTTCCAGAGCATGGAGAAGAAACAGCTGTGTCATTTTCCTGATATCAGCTCCTGATACAAAGGGTCTAAACACACACGTGTGTGCGTCTGCCTGTGGAATCCAACAGTCTAAGTATGATGTAATTTAGGTATTTTGGCACAGCAAAATGGAACAGAATTACTTTTCCCATTATCTCCCAAAAGTTATTGAAAATGATATGAAATATATTCTCCAGGAAAAAAAAAAATCAAGGGTTTTTTTTTTTTTTAGAATGCAATTTCTTTGGCAGTTTATTCATTCGTTATTCATTCACTCTCTTTCACGTTGCAAAGGCTTTCTATTATGAAACATTCTGTGAAAAAAAATGAAGGAAAAAAAAAGTATACTACTTCTTTAAAATATATTGCAAGAATCCTCATTTCCAGATTTTTATTGCAGCACTAGCTGGTATTCTTGCATGCAGTTTTGTAATTTATTCTGAACATTCCACTTAAACCTTTTTTCAATAGCATGATTTTATTAGAGTCAGCTCACTGGACTTTCCCAAAAAGGTATTTAAGATCAAATAAAACCAGTGCTTGGAAAAATATCATTACAATATGAAAGCAGTTACAAAAACATTAGTACTGCAAAGTTTTATTTCAAATGGCTGAGCCTGCTGTACCCCAGGTTATTGCACTTCTACTTCTTCAGACACACTCACTGGAAAAATGGGAAAAACTGTCATCTTAGCAGTTTTTAGCTGTTTCTCAAAAAAAAGCACCCAATTTATAGGGAGGCAGCAAATTTTTTTCAGTGCCACCATTAATAAGAACAGCAAATGGTCTTTTGTTCCTGGGCTCCTTGTCTATGCAGAGGATTGTCCCCATCATCACTCCACAAGTGGCTGGTTCCATGGACCTCAGCAATTCCCTGGAGTGAATGGATTTGGGTGAGACAGTGGACCTGGTGATGTGGAAGTGTAGCTTGGTGAGTAGGGCAGAGCTGCTGCTGCTGCAGACAGAAATGGCTCCTTTCAGGACACATGCAGGCTGACTCTACCTGTAGTTCCTACAAAATACCCTCTGGGCTTTACCCTGATGCTGACACATAGCAAGGACACCGTTGGGTGGTGGTAAGAGGGTGCTGTGTCCCACACCCAGCACATGTGCTGGAGCAATGGGTCCAGTGTGAGCCAGTAATCACCAGCACCACTCCCTGCTGGGATCATGGCAACTGGTCAGTCCTGCAGGACTGGAGTTATTGGTTGGTTCCTCCCCAACACCAGTTAGGATGAAGCCACCATGACTGAGCCAGCCAAGAGCCTGCCTGTCCCTCATTCCTCAAAGAACGGGGTCCAACCTCCAAGCAGAGTCTCAAGCTCAGCCCAAGCAGACCCACGAGCTGGGAAACACCCCCAGACCTGCATCTCCTGTTTAACTTCACAGACAGGCAATTAGGGCAAATCTTTTCCTTCTCCAGTTGGTAGAAGATTCTTTTTCATTGGAAAGGAAATAATTTCCAGCTGGTGCTGATGGACCTGGAGTTTAAGCTGATGTTGCTTGGTATTTTTTAATTCCACAGGATGTGTTTTAAGTCTTTTTGGGGATGTTCCCACTAACAACTTCTTTATTAAAACAAATTCTTAAATTCAATCAAGTTAAAATCTAATCTAGAGTATAAATGAAAACGAAGAAGTAAAATAAAGGAAATCTTAATTGCTGTATCACTAGATTCTCAGGTACAGTGTTTTATTTGCTATTCTTTGCATTGGAATGCTTATATTTATTTTATGGGACAAACCTGAGCAGATTCCTTAAAAACAATTTTTGTTTCCCTTTTTCCCAAGCCTTTTCCAGGCTCTTTTTCTCCAAGCACTATGTGTAGCAGAGCAGCCTCAGCACACTTAAGTTTGAAGATTAGGTGTTGTGCGTGGACTTTTAAATCCTCTTTTAAAATTGCAAGTTACTGTTCATATTACTTTTCTAAGTAGAAATATGCTTAAAAAGTAAAGTCTTTATTGCTTCTTAAAAGGCGTAGTGCTCTGTGATAAATTCTCGTATTTTGACTGTTAATATGTTTGAATGAAAATTATTTATACATTTTGGTGAGGTTGAATGGTTTTCATTTGATTGCTGCCTCTGGAAATGAAAGCAGAGTAGCAGGAAATTTACATGTCATGCTGTGATGTATATCCAGATTATGAGATGATTGTGCAGCAGATGAACACCAAGTAAAATCATTTGCATCAAACTGTGACAACTGCAATTCCTGACAAGGCCTCTTAGTTTTTTGGGCTATTATCATTGTACAAGAATATAATCTATTGACAGCAGGGCTGTTTAATACATTTAAAGGCAGACAGTGGAAGAAATCTTAACTGTTTTCATTCACCACTGCACAAGGGTGCAGATCAAAAGTGAATTATATTTAAAAATATGCATGTATGATGATAAGATGCATGACATTCATCAACCTGTTTAGTCATGGTTAAGCTGCGATGGTGAAGATCCAATATTACTGCCATATGTGGTCTGAAATAGAGACGTGAGACTGAAAATTATATTATTGCCCAGTAGAAGTGAATAAACAGGGGGAGACAATCTTTCTTAATCTTTCTTAACCTTTCTTCTTGCATTAAATTCTACCCTTTTGTTCTTTGGTAGAAGTATTGTGTCTTAAGTTCAGCTAGGGAAATTTAAGCTTTTTAAATCTGCTGAGGTTTTACTCCCTTTTCTGTGGCAAAAAGAATCCTCTTTTTTTTTCTGCTACAATAGTAAAAAGAGTTGCCTTTGTGGGACTTCTGATATGGCTCTGGCTCTGGTTCAAATAAACATTAATGCTTTGTATTTCCTGCCTTGGGTATTGGTCTTTAAAATTATTCTGCTAAATGAATTAAGGTATTAAAAGAGAAAATTGAGAGACAAACTATCTAATTCTATAAAAAACTCAAATTTTGCTGCTCCTTACAAAATGCTGCAATCCCCTCCAAGGTCCAGGGAGAGCAATTCCTGATCTACCCATGGTTTGGAGCATTTTAATGTGAAAAATACTGTTCAACCCATTCATGACATCAGCCAAAAGGTAGCTGTTATTGTGGACACAGCCCTGAAAGCACAGCCTGACAACACTGGGCTCCAGCTGGTGTGTGCACTGCAAGCCAGTGAAACACTGACACTGGTGTGCAGGCTCTGGTGTGGGAGAGCTCTGCCTCAAGGTACCTTCAGGGCTGTGTTGGTGACTGCAGCACCTCAACGGGACATAGATGGGGATCCTGCCAGGAGGTAAGTTTTCAAAGGTTTTATTAATTGTTCCTAATCCTCCCAGGGGAATAGGAGAGTGGGGTCAGAAAGGAGAAGTCTGTGAGAGGGACATCCCAGCTAAGCTGCACAGGTGGGAGGTAGCTGTGCTGGAAGCAACTGGTGTCCCCAGCAGAAGTAAAGCCCATGTGGGGAGGTGCAGCTCAGCCACAATCCAACTGGTCCTGTGTGAGTGGGAGCAGATTTTGGGTGTGTGCTGGGTGCTTTTGGATGAGCACACTCAGAATCATGAGTGTGGTGGTAAAAGCAGTTTAACTGCTCATTGAGTCAGCCTGGTTTATCTTGGGGTTGTGCTGTGCCACACCATCTCCCTAGCTCAAGGCCAGGTTCCCTCCAGCATCTCCAGAAGCCATTCTGTCCTGGTTTCAGCTGGGATAGTTAATTTTCCTCCTAGTAGCTGGTATAGTGTTATGGATTTAGGATAGAATAGTGTTGGTAATACACTGATCTTTTAGTTGTTGCTAAGTAGTACTTACACAAAGTCAAGGAGCTTCCAGCTTGTCATGCCCTGCCAGCAATAAGTCTGGAGATGCATGAGAATCTGGGAGGGGACACAGCCAGGACACTGACCCAAGCTGGCCAAAAGGACAGTCCATACCATGTGACATCAGGCCCTGTGTATAGCTGGGGAGAGTAGGCAAGGTGAGGGATTGCTGCTTGGGGACAGCCCGGGCATCGGTCAGCGGGTGGTGAGCGATTGCATCATGCATCACCTGGGATGGATATTCTGTTAAAATTATTTTCTCTTCCTTTGCTGTTCTTTTGAGCTGTCTGTACCTCAAACCACAAGTTTGATTTTTCCCCTTTAATTCTCTCCCCCATCCCACTGGAGACAGGGACTGAGCTGTGTGGTGTTTAGCTGCCTGCCTGGTTAAACCACGAGCTCCCACAGACACCACTTACCAGGAGAGGAGGCAGAGGCCACCCTGGAATCACTGTGTGCACTGGGGACAGCATGGGGCACAAACAATCTGGGGAGCACAGCAAACCTCAGGCAGACACAGGGTGTTTGTTTTACCATGAGGGGAAGAATTTCAGCTCCAGCATTAAGAATAAAAAGAGATGGAAGACTTAAAAAGCACTTGCCTTAAAAATGTCTTTCTTGAACTTCACTTGCAGTCAGCAAGACTAGCATTTTCCCAGTAACTAAAACAAGGCTCTCATGTAGGTATGTCTACAGATGCTGGAGGTATTTTGGAAAACCAAGAAAATTCCTATTTCTGAGATCCTTGGCAAATTGCAGAAGTTGGCACCATAATACCACATACATATTAATGGCAGGAGATTCCCAGGTGCAATGGCTGGAGATGCCAAAGCACACTATCAGCACACTATTCTGCTAGAAAACTAAGCAAAGACAAAGGGCTAAGATCTCCTCAGATTCTTTTCTCCCTCCACTTTTTGACTTGTGTGATGCAATACCGGTCATCTAAGCTAACTTTCTGCCAGTCCCTTAATGATAAAAGGGGAAATAGGCAGTATTTCTTACCTCCCACTGCTGTCAGCAGGGCTGATTAATGTTGACAAAGGTACCTCTGGAGTGATGTGTAAGGAGTAGTTGCTCTCCAGCCACTGCAGTCCAGATTCCCCTCGGTAGTCCATTCCCGCCTTTGCTTGCACTTTCTGTGAAGTGAAGTGGGCTCTGGAGATCCCAGTGGGATGGTGTAAGCTGTAAAAATGATTAAACATGAAGAAAAGGCTTTAGTGATTTTGCAGGTAGGCCAACAATGATGCAAATGCAGTCTTCTCTTCAGAGGAGACAGAAAACCAGGAGATGTGCCTAATGAGCTGCCCTGCCACTATGCAAATTCCATTACGATTAACACTTGTTTTGCTTCACATGTGGGGTTTCATCTTCTGCCACACAGTGCTTGAGATAAGGATAAAAGGGGTCATTCTCCCTTGGATAGAGGGTTGTATCATTCCTGCTTCACTAAAGGGGGAAAAAAGTCTGCCTGGCTAGGGAGAAGATAATTTTGCCCGTGTTCATTTTGGCAATGGAGAAAATCCTGCAGAAGTGAGTAAGGACACCTGGATTTTGTCTCATCCAAAGCCTATAGAGTCCTTCTGTGCATTATCAGATTTGTCCTACACTCATCCCAAGAAAGCTTTATCATAAGCAAATACAGTATTTTCTTGCTGGTACCTAACTGCTTCTTTTCCACTGTAGGCACTCACCTTGCTCCATTAGTACTCAGGCAGGAGGAAGTTTCTGTTTCTAATACCACAATATTACAGTCCTGCTTCCCTAACAAGAAGCCTGAGAATGGCAGCTAATACCTCATGATCATTACAAAGTGGGAAAAGCTGACAGTGCTGCCATGGAAGCCTTTTGCCTCCCCAAGGCTTGTGGTTCCAGCATTCAGCCTCTGGTACACTTAGGTTTCATGCAGGTGAAAGTCCTTCATTTTTATTGCCATTATCAAGACCAAGATGCAGCTCTGTGGGTCAGGAAGATCACTCAGAGAACATGGGAAACATCAAAGATAAATATTTCAGCAGCACCACACTTCTCCCTTTCCCCTAATACCCAAGTTTTTACCCCAGTTCTGCCATGGTAGAAGAGGACACGGGCCCAGTCCCAGTTTTGATGAGAACAACATGGCCCAAGTGCTGGTGGGACCCAGGGCAAGGTTGCAGAGCTCTAGACCATTTCCATCTCCTGAATGGAGGTTTCTGCATGTTGCTTTATTTTGACATTGGAGAGCTTGCTGCATTTGGTAAGGCAGCTAAATGCTAACCATTTGGGGGTCTTTGAAATGTCAGCATAGAGCTAATATGAAATCAAACCTGTTTTTATTAGATACTCCTGATTCACCAGAGAAAACCTACAGATTAAAAAGTTATCAGGTTTATGATGTCGTCCTTTTTGGAGCTGAGGAGCAGCTGTTGCTACATAACAGCTCTGAACATGATGAACATTTTGGGAGAAGGGGTAATTTTTAAATAAAAATAAAGAATGTAACTATTCTGGAAGAAAACCTGGCCACTAACTTCATTTGACATGTGTAATAGACTGTGATAGTTTTTTGGGGACTGCACGGTGCAAAGTAGAGCGAAGCTGGTAATAAGCAACTTGGCATTTATTCTTTATGTAGGAATATTTGTTCCTCAAAGTCAGACTATGTGGAATATTAGCATTTGAATAAATTATTCAACACTTTCTAGAGAACGCAAGGGGGAAAAAATCTT
This sequence comes from Heliornis fulica, assembly GCA_013399135.1. Taxonomy (NCBI): domain Eukaryota; kingdom Metazoa; phylum Chordata; class Aves; order Gruiformes; family Heliornithidae; genus Heliornis; species Heliornis fulica. Next base: position 421,473 of record VXBZ01003168.1, read on the forward strand.
TTCAGCATTATAACATGACAATCTACAGGGTAGTAGAAAAAGAAGGCTGTCATTTTTTCTTCAATTACAAAAGGCAAATATTTATTATTTATAAGTATTCGCCTTGTATAGGCTTAAATGTTATTTATGAACCTGTTGCATAGTGATTTTCAATGTAACTCATTATTTTTAGCCTTAGGGTGTTGTAAAGGAGCATGGATATATTTAATGACACTCTGCTAGTCAGCGCAATTACACTGTAATCATTATGTAAAATGTGCTATTAATTAAACCAATTTCTAGTTAGAAGATTCTCTTCTGCAGGGCTTAATCTTAATCTCTGGCAATCTTTCTCTCTGTTTTCCACTCATTAATTATGTGATTACTTTTTAAGTTACGGATGACAAAATATGGTTTTATTTTTAAGCTTAATATGCTCGGTTATTTGTATTTGTCTTGTCATTTGCCTGAATTATTGAAAAGGCTTTATTTGCCAAACAAAAGAAAAGAAAAAAGAAACATCAGATCAGGCAGTTATCTGGGAGTCAACAGTACTTTGATGGTTGACAGTTGGTTCTGATATGCTTTTTAGAGGTTGTGTGGCTGAATTTAGTGTTCAGTTCAGAACCAGCTTCTCTTCAGCTTTCTCTTACCCTAATTGACACACAGAAATCTGTGTCTGTTTTCAAACACTTCATTTATACACAGAGGCAAATCCCTGTATTTTTCCCCATTGGACTGGCTCTTTATGTCATGGTTTTGTTGCAAGGAATGTAATTTTACTAAAGCATTGCTCAGTCTTAATCTAGTTGACATGAGCACCACCCAAATTACTATTATTATGGCATCATGGTGTTTTGCAGCTACATTAATACCATTAACAAGTGTAGGTAAAATAGTTGCATCTAAATGTCTAGTACACTTCAGAAAAGGAAAAGTCACACAGTTTTTGAAGGCAACCTCACTCTGCTCTGCAATGACACCTTGTGGAAAACAAAAAGACTTGGAAATCACTGTGTGTTCACTGGAAATTTGATGCAGGTATGGTAAAGCAAACCCACTTTGTCCTTGCAAAGCCTGATGGTCAGCCACTATGGACTAATAAGCCTGGAAAGCATTGGGTCCATTTTATCTGAACTCCCAAGCTTTTGGGAGGTCTTCATTCAGGGTCATCAGGTCAGGATCTCCACATCAGGGTCTCTACTGCAATCTCCCAAGGTCCATGCAGCAGATGGACCACCACCACCTCACCATGCTCCTGCATGTGAAACCATCTCTCCTGCTTAAACTTTGCAGTTGCTAAAGAACTCAGAGGAGGTGGTGTAAATCCTAGAATCCTTTGGGTTGGAAGAGACCTTTAATCTCATCAAGTCTGACCCTGCCTGGTCCACCTCTAGATCATGTCCTTAAGCACAACATCTCCACGCCTTTTCAATCTCTCCAGGGATGGTGACACCACCACTTCCCTGGGCAGCCTGTTCCAATTAATACCTATTAAAAAAAACCCACCACCCTCTGGATTTGCACAGGTGTAAGTGGGGAGAATAGGGCCCTAAATGGAGTATGTGCTTCTTCACCTCATCCCATTCTGCAGAGGTTGTCACCCACATCAGCAAATGAGAAGCAGATGGCCAAGAGTCACATAATCATCAATTCAAAACACCCATAGAATCCACCAAATGGTTGTCACTGTGCTAAGAAGCACCCAGCAGAAGCTCAGGGCCCTGCCCTCAAATGATGAACATCCTCTGTACTCCAACTTCTTTACTTAAAGAAGTAAAAACCCCTGGGGAAAAGTGTCCCCAGGTCAGTTAATAAAGTTTTGCAGGTTAGGGCAGAACCACTTGAATATAAATTTCTTCCTCCTTCAAAGTCTGAGTGGAGAAGGGTATCATAGATTCCCTGAAATACTCCAGCATTTGCCAAGAAAAATTCAAGTATAGAGTCACATTTCTGCAACTTGCCTGCAGCCTGATCTCATTAGCTGGATGAATCCAGCTCAGCTTTCATCTGACCTTACTTTGGGCTCCACTTGAAGGCAATGGGACTCTTCTCACCAACAGCACCAGGACCTGGACCATAGGGTCAAGGCAGGGTCTATCCCAATTTCTATTCTCAGTGAGCTCCAGGTACCTGAACAAGAGTTCATTAAGTGCAAATAGCAATTTTTTCAGTATTTGGAGGATGTGTGTGTGTCTTTTCTGCCCCCAACTATTTCATGAAGAAACCCATTGGCTGTGGACAATACAGGGCAACCAAGCTTTGTGGTTTGGAATTACTGATGGTTGATAGATGCACATCATCTCAGCAGTGTCCCTTCTGTGTGGGGTATCATAGCATCCCTGTCAGGTCTGTGTTCATAATTAGAATTATTAAATTGATTTTTTTCCTTTTTACTGGTGTAAAAATTCCAAGTAGCCAAAAGACCTGAGAGCTGCTGCTGTAGTCAGCTCCCACTCAGAAACTTGGACTTATGGTCAACAAAGCCTTCAGCCTCACTTACAAGAACACAAGAGGGGTGGCTACATCTGCCCACCACGTCAGTTTGCTTGTACTGGCTTCCAACTCTTGCTGCCACATGCTGCCTTTGCTAAATATCCTTAAAATGCTGCTTTGCCCACAGAGGTGCAGCTGCAGGGGAAGGCAGCCAGAGAAAACCCAGTTTGGAAGGTGGAAAGGGGACTTGAGGTCCTCTCATCCTGGAGTTTTTCTTATGGTTTTTCTTTGGTTTAACCAGTTTTTCTTTGGTTTAACCAAGCCAAAAACTTGGAAGAAAGATGCTGCATCCTCGACACTTTCCAGCCACTGTCTCTGCTGCTTCCCTGGCACAGCTCCAGCAGCTGTGGGGCTGCTTTTGCCAGCTTGAAGAGCCCACGTTGACCACTGGGCTAGAGCAGGGTCCTGGGCACAGGCAGCCTGCTGATGGCTCTGCCCCAAGGTGGCTGAAGCAGACTGCAGGGCCACGAGCACTTGGAGGCTTCGCTGTTCATACAGCGCTCCAGCACCAACTGGAAATCCTCACAAGACCCATTACAGTAGTTTACTGGTTTCTCAGTGTTGCCTGAGGTGAGAAAAGCAGCTGCAAGGGAGAGGAGGGGTCAGTCCTGATATACCTCACTATATCCACAGGACAGCAGTGCACAAAAAGGGCCCCATAATAAAGGCTGTAAACTCCATCATGGAAAAGCAGGAATTAGGGCTCTGGGGCACAGTGTGGACCCACCGCCTGTCCCCCCAACATAAACCTGCTGAGCCTCAGTCCCACCTCATCCATGGTAAATAAATATAGAAGTAGGAAAATGTGTAAGAGCAATGTGTGCAGATAGTCTGTAATGTAAGTAGCAAAGACAAGACAAGGTCTCATCTGGGATCTCACTGTCCGTTTCACCGAGCTGTTATCCCCCTGTGCCCAGGGTGCAAGAAGCACATGGTGGAAGATCTGCATTTCCTGACAATTCTCCTTTCCCCATTTTTAACTTTATTTTTAGGCTGCTCTTTTCCTGGATGAACCCAGCCTTCTCTTGCAGGCTCCTAGGGAGCCATGAGCTCACTGATCTGGCAGCAGGTAGCTCGCAGAGAATCCCTGGCGAACAGTTTGCTGCAACTCTATTTTTAATATACATTGCTGACCCTAATGATGGTCTATTGAGATGAGGGCAAGGAATGTCTGATCAAGTGGAGATTAATTTTTGACTGTGCTGTCTGGAAATGCATGAAAATGCACTCCTTTTTCTATTTAGACTCACAGGATGCTTTGATTGATTGACTAGTTTACAAATGAAGGTGATAAAATTAGGTTGAAGACCACATACATTTCTTAAAATGAGTCTGGCTGGTCGTGGAGACAATGAGGTTTGGACAGATTGTATTGCTGGTTTAGGCAATCTTCTGAACATGTCAGGATTTATAGACCTGTACTGTAATGTTACAATTGCAGCTCACTGATATAGGTTTCTTTTCAAATTCTTTCCCATTTTATTTGAAAAAGGCCATTAGAGAGTTATAGACTATTGAAAAAGCTTTTTCTTTGCTAACCCTTAATAAACTCTTCCAAACAAGGACTACTGCATTTTTGTATTAAATTTAGACCAAAATCTATAAAGCATGTTCTCCCAGGTTTGGATAATTTGATTATTATTATCTAAATGGAGTTATGGTTCATATTGGCTTGCAGGAGCATACATAGTAAATAAAAGGTGTGTTAAGGTTTGTACAAGACCGTAGGAGGACACTGAGGATTTTTCTCTATTTGGATTACTGGATTTTGGGGGAATTTTCAGTGTATTTCCCCAGGATGAGAAATTATAAAAATAAAACCCTCAGAACGTGGTGCAGAAATTAATGTTGTGTTGAGCTAGAAACAAATTGCCATTAACATTTCTTTATTCTTATTGTTCCACAAATACCCACAGAAGCCTTGGGATTTTCTTAATAAAACAGATAAGGTTTACCAAACAAATGAAAACAGACAATGATGGGTTTCATGCAAAATTAAAACCCATGATGACATTAAAAATCATTACAAGAGAAGAGCAATAGATAAGATATCAAAGCTCTTTATGAATTAATAATAAATTCTATTTTATACATTTTGCCATCAGACTAATGTTATCCAAGAACTTTGTCAGTGATGTCCTAGAGAGGGGCCTGGGCACATTTAAAATGTGAGCTCCTAGATTTTGTTTTCATGCCTTCTCCACTCAAAAAACACACCAAAATGTGATGTGTTCATGTGTTTGGAGTGGCTGGGGACTGGGAAAAGATGAGCAAGGTTTGAACAACCAGTCAGCTATACAGAGCTTTCAGGACACCAGTGAATGTGACAAATACAGAGCCCTGTCTCACTGGGGAGAGGAGAGGGGATGCCCCAACACAAAATGAGACCATCTCCCTTCCCTGGTGTGGAGGACACACCTGGGGTGTAAAGCCCTGGGAGCAGAGAAGCATTTTCGGGGTGGGAGCCTCAAGGGAGAGGCTGGATGCCACCGGGACCCATCAGGCAGATGAAAGAGGCTGCTCTAATGAAAGCCCTGGGGGAGCATTTCCAGCTCCCACAGAAGCTTAGAGGTGGGAGGATCAAACCCGCCTGGGCAGTCTGTGAGCCTTCCTCACTCCCTAGGCTGCAAAAAATACACCCTTTGTTGGGGTACGGCATAAACAACCTGATGCCATCTGCCTCGGGGCAGGCTTCTTCCTCAGCCAGCAGTACCTCGCTCCAAGTTTCCACGGAGCTCCTCATTTCCCCACCTCCCCAGGACCCATGGGCCACGAGGCAGGATTTTTCACTTAATTAATTTACCTGTGCCTTCAGGGAGGATTTGCCCAGCCTCAGCATCGCATCTCTTCATCCTTAAAACCCAAACACCAAGGGAGATTGTGGAAGGAGGCTCCCAGATCAGGGTAAAGATGAGGCTGTCCCACTGCAGAAGGGACCAGGAGGTCCATTGCCAAGCAATCCCTGCAGGCACGGCTGCCCATGAGTCCTGCAGGGAAGGAGTGGAGAGAAATATTTGAGAGGAATATTCCTGGGAAGTTCACAACACCAAAACATTACTCATCTAACACTCAGATCTTGACAGCAGCTGGTCCATGAGCTGCTGCTTCTACACCCATCCCAAGCTCGGGGGATGCTGCTCTGAGTGTGGTTTCTCTCACTCTACTGGCTCACAGATTTTAAAAGAAATCTGATATGAGAAGAAAGGAAGAAATCCATTAAGTTTGAAATGGGCTGGCTACTGAAACCCAGTGTCTGGGTGTGTTGTTTTTTGGTAGGGCTCTGGTAGAGAAAAGAAAGGTTACTGGAAGAAGGGGATTTCTCAGGCCAGTGGACTCTGAGCTCTGCATCCTGCTGCAGATGGTCCACTGTGATTTTTAATATAAATAAGCCCCGGTATATTGAGGCTAAAACAGCATTAAGTAATAGCACAAGTGCTTTCCAAACCTAATGCTAAATATCTGATCACAAATGAGCTAATTTTCAGTTCTTTGCTTCTGATGCATAAAAAACAGATTACCTATTAAAACCACAGCATTAAAGGAGAAGAAAATAAAAGCTGGCAAATTGGAAAGGACTTTGATATTCCTGGCTTAAACATGATTGCTTCAGTCTATCTATTCTAATGCACTTGATAGCAGGTTTACTCTCCTCCCCACCCACCGTAATGTGAGCGACTCCTGTAATAGCTCTAAATGTTTTCTAGGAATGTATGAAATCTCCAAGCAGAGGTATTTAAAGGTTTAGATATGTTTGAAATACAGCTATTTTTCACTCCCTTAAGCCAGCCAATCCAGGTGCCTGTTAGTCTACAAGTGTCTGCCATCTTTCTCTGATTGTCACTGGAAATAGACTGATGGATCACTTCCCTGTGTCACTGCTCGAGACTGGTGACAATCAGTGAAATGATTGTGTCTGCCTCTACACATATCTGTAATTGATTGCCTAAACCCTAAGACTCTCTTTCCCAGTTGATATGATGGAACATTGGACTGAAATCACTCTCGATGAGGAGGAGTCAGGACCATTTGTTATTTACTTCTTTCCTTGCGCCTTTCTTCTACCCTGCTTGAATTGTCCCACAAGAACACATTATGGTAATCAGACAGAATGTATGTATAGGAATCAATCAAAGGGAAAGCCGTCACAAGAGTTATGACATTACAAAGTCTGTTTGTAACTTTTGATTTATGGAAGATTTTCTGGTTTATAAATTGAGAGTGAGGCATGTTGGGATGGCTTAACCCTTGAACTCCTCGGTGAAGGTAAAAAGGCTGTGGAAAAGGAGAATTAATACAGAACGGGCAGAGCCAGCCTTCCCTTACTCATAATCACTTGATTATAAAATGAGACTAATGTTATTTTCTTTGTATTTCCAGCTTGTAAATGTTTTTGCACAAAAGAACAATGCTTTACAGGGAAAGGAATAAATACACATCCTACCAGAGGACTTTATAATCAAAGGCTACGAGTCTGCTAAGACTATACATATGCTTAATTTTTGTGCTGTGGCATCCAACAGCAGTCCATCCCTGCTCACCAAAGCATATGCTTAACTTCAGCTCTGAGCCTTAATCTTATTGAACTCAATGGGTTTTAAGCACACACTTATCTTTAGACTTTAGGAGCTTTGTTAATACTGATAAACTTAAACATCTGCTTCCCGTCGCTTTGCTTTTCACCTCCGCACGGTCCCACTGCCGTCAGGTCTGAGACCAGGGTCCTAAGCACATGCTGAACCACACAGACATGAACAGAGAGGATGCATCAAATCAGGTGCACACATAAAGATGTGCAGAGCTGGAGCCTAAATGTAAATATAACATGTCTAATGAATGCTACAAAAGGTGTAGAAAAGGTTATTAAGCAGCTTGTGTGGTTATTTACACCTCAGGAGATGTGTGTGTATGCATTCAGGAATGCCTCTGAGTGGATGAGAAAAGGGTTTGTGTGTATGTACTTGCATATACTGATTCCCTTCCCCAGTCTGAATACCTGCACTGCCCTTTTGATGTTCTAAACATACTATTTTGGTTTTTAAAACCACATCTTTATCTACCACTAACCCTTCCTCCTTCAGGACTTCTGTACAGTGCCTTGTTTCTAAACCAACACAGGATTTTGTTCTACTTTGTTATGCTGTCTGAGCTAAGCAGTTGTTTGGTTGGGGTTTTGGGGTTTTTTTTGAGGGGGGGAGGATTGTTTTTCTGTGACATTTTGCCAGAACACATCCTCATAAAATAAACCCTGTTAAATAGCTGCTATGTTCTGGATGGGAATGGATGTCAGCAGGGATACAGCAGCTTCTGATTGTGTGCATATAAAACTCTAGTTCCCCAGAAATGTGAGAAACCAGTGTGCTGGTAAGACTTTGAAAAGCATGTAATGAGTTTGGAAGACCCATCTATTCTCTCCCTAAAACGACATTCTACCTTCATGGAACACATTATAGAAGTTGCTTTTTGGGCCCTTGGCTTCATGAAATGTATCCAAAACACTGGAAAATCTAAGACTGGAAATATGAGCTGGATACTCGTCATTTTTTATGGGGGACATTGTAGCTTTTACCACTTACAGTGTTCAGAGGCACATCAGAACAGCAAACTGGACAAAATGGAGAGCAGCAGCATTGCCATTATTTGGAAAAACTCTGAAGTCTTTAGGGGGAAACCTGTGTGCAGAGGTAAATCACCAGAGTGAAGTCACATTGCACTAAATTCTAGATATAAATTTGGAGCTGCTTCGTGCGATTTCAGTGGGATTAGATTTTTATTTTCCTTATTTACTGTGGCAACAACGTAAAGCTTTAGTCAAGGACCAGACCCTATTGTGCAAAGAGCTGGATGAAACACAGTACAAAGAGGCTCTTCCAAGAGAATACCAGAACCAGAATGACTCCAGCTTTAAAAGTCATCCCTAGGAGTAAAATTTTGCTTATCCCATGCTCAAAAAGTTGCACAGTTTTCAAATATTTACCTGATAATCTCGCTATGTAATATATTTAGCCATTCTGCTGACAGCTGTACTCATTTTATTGGCTAATGGCTAAAAGAAATCAGGTTTTCTTTGTAATAGCACAGCAGTCCTTCTCTACTTAATCTCCTTCTTCAGCTTCAAACTGAAAGCTAATCAGATTGCAGATCCCGCTGGGCACACTCTGTGTTTTTTTAATACATTAGGAATCCTCTAGCCCTATCACTGGAAAACTTAAAAAACTATTTAAAAACAAAGAAGAGGAATAAATGAAAATGTTATGAACCTAGAAATGTCAATTAAATCATTTTCAAAGAAAAGGCTTTTGATTCAGAATAAAATGCCATGTCACTTTTTAAGAGTTAACATTTTTCCCATCTAAAAAAGGTTCAGCAAAGGATTCAGAATCATTACAAATCAAGCAGTATAAATGGGTGCTATGAAGTTCTGCTGTAAACTGTTAGACACAAGCTAAATATCACATAAAAGCTTAGTATAATACTTTTATCAATTTCCATGTATCAGAATATCACCTTTGATCTTTCATACATAGGCCTCTCTCACCCTCATGGGCAACACAAGGGAGACTAATTTAACCTCCTTCTCATCATCATTATTTTTATCCTCCTTAGAGATATACTTGAACCAAAAATCCATTCCAAATCCTGAAAAGTTAATGTTTTCAAAGTCAAAAGCTTGGTTTGAATTTAGATTTTACCACCAGTATGAGTCACATCTAATAATCCACAGCAATTCTGTATGAAGATACATTTTGGACCTTGAGATTGATTGGTCAATATTTAATATTTCAAAAAAAAAGAATATGGTGTTGAAGGTCCACAGACCTTACAAAAGGTAAGAAAAAGATGACAGGATTTTGCCATCCACCCACTGATAAACCACTAAATTCCAGTTCCTATAGAGCAATGGTTCCCAGCAGCAGGTACCTCAAGAAACCTCCACACCTATAGCTGTCCCATGCCATCGCTTCCTCCCGTTGCACCAAGGGTGCTGACAGTGGTTCTTGCTTGCAGCAGGAATATTCCTGGCTGCTCTGTCTGACTGACCACAACCCAGTGCCTATACAGTGCCACTTCTGGTTTTGGCTGCCAGGATGAAAGCTCTGAGGTCCAGGCAAAGCCCCAGACCCCACAACTAGAGGCAGATCATCAGAAGTTAGCCATGATGATTCAGGTATTGTGAGAGCTTCTGGCACCTGAAAAAAAACACAAAAATGAACAAATCCCATCACCCTGAAGCATCTAAACAAAGGGTCCTTCTTTTGTCTTTGATTCTCCCCACCAGTACACACATATACTCTTGAACACCCTTCTCTAGGGTATGGACCAGAAAGCCACACAGACAACCAGTGATTCAGCAATCCTGGGCAAAAGGCTCCTCATCAGTGATGTGCCACATCCTCATGAATCTTTGAAACACCTTGAAAAATGAGACCCCTATCCAGATACAATAAAAAAAAAAATTAAAATAAGGGCCAGAAAAACAATCATATCAGAATCAGTAAACAAAACTGCAACATCAGCACAATTTTCTTAATATGGCATTATCAGAGTATTAACCCAAGTATTTTTCCTCTTCCATAGCCCTGTGCTGCTGTGGTCAGGACACTGTTATGACCTATGGAAGAGGGGAGCTGTTCTCTGCAATATTTCAAACTTTTTTGCCAGCTTGGGACAGTAATGAACAAGTCACATCCAAGTGAATTAATCTCTCTGGCTCTCCAGAAATGAAACTTCATGTACAGCAATTTGGTCTTCATTGCTTTTTCACTGTGCCCTTTCTATAAGATTCTTCATAAAAAAGTAAAATTAAATTAAAACCAGTGGAAAGTGTGTTTTAACCACTCCAAAAATGCTCGTAGATTTTCCATTAGGCACACACACATTCCAGCAGCATGGGAAGTCAGGTGTCCTTATGAAGCACA
>VXBZ01003168.1:435356-452856 GCA_013399135.1 Heliornis fulica
TTCCTTCTCCTGGAAAGCATTTGGTGCTGGGGGAAGGAGGAACCATAAGTTTCAGTACCAGCTTGTGTTTCAGGCAGCCAGCAGATAGACTTTGAGCTTGGGATGCCCCCAGCATAGTGCAAGCTTGTGGTTGCCCTTCGTGGCACACGTTCCCCTCCTGGAAGGAAGGTGTGTGGTCCATGCTGTCTGTGGCCCTTGATTCCCAGCCATGCCCATCAGAGGATGAATGGGAATCTGTGGTTTGCCTGTCACAGCAGCAGATTCACTGTGAAATCTTTTACCCCAACGTGGCTTTCAGCACCTGAAGGGAACAGACTCATTTCCACTAACAGGATCAACTCAGAGTCTGGTGGGGGAAGGAAATGTCAGCAGCGTTCACACTTCCGTATATATTATTTTTGTAAATCTGAGGTGCAAATTGTTTGTAGAATCTCAATTACACCCCTTATAATATTGTCATTTGCAATCAGCTCACTATGAAAACAGGGCTTTCAAAGGGTAAGAAAATCATTTGAACTTGTGATCTACAATAGATTTGAATATTCAGTTAAGGTCACTGGTCAGAGCAGGGGTGACAGCTGTGGTCAATAAATAGGTTCAGTGAGACAAAATCTTTTTGTCTATGTGGGAATAGCCTAAAGAAGAAAGGTTCTCAAGAGGGATCAAGAGAGATTAAATTTAGCTGCGTCACCGTTTTATTTCCAGGGTGTTTAAGGCATGATGGAAGCCTTTAGTGTGGCTACCACACCAGGATGCTGATCGTGCTGACAGTGTCACTCCAGTGCCACCAGGTCAGATGTTCTGCTTCACTGTGAATATGAATCTGATGGAGAGCGATTATCTTGTTTCGGCTTCCTGCTGATTGACTTCTGACAGGCTACACGAAGGCTTGAGCAAAGCCAACTATAACAAAAATGACAAGTGGTTCTAATGTCCTCAATTCCTGGGATCTCGGTGTGACATCTCTTTAAAGAGCCTGATAATCAGAAAATGCTGAGACCTTGGCTTCTGACAGTCAGGGTCCTATGGGTCATGGCTGAGCACCTGAAAATAGGACACCCAGCACTACTAATAATATTTTAACATCACTTTCAACATCAGTGAAGAATCTGTCTCCTAATTAACTATAAACCACAGCACTGCTTGAAATTCACTGGTAGGCATGAGCAGTGCTGTTAAGATCCCACTTAAGTTACTAAGGATGATTAACCTTTGCCTAGGTTATAAAATGGCCCATTTAAGAACTGTTGCTACTGAATATATCACCTTGATATCAATTGGATTATTGAGTGAGAAGTTACACATGATGTTTGGTATGATGATATATGTATGGTTACAAACTGTTTATGAGAAGTGGAACAGCCAATAAAAGATTAATGCAGATTTAAATAGATTTTTCCTCTTTAGCTACTTCTGGGTTAATTTATACATATGGAAGCCAGATTTCATCTACTTTAGAAAGGTGCCACCTTTCTAGTTGTACCAGAGAGATGTTCTGCTGATGTTATCAATCAAATGACACTAGGGCCCAAGTGGTGACAGTTTTTATCTGCATTTCCACAGTATCTTTGTTCAGGATAAAGTTTCCCAAAAGCTACTGAGAACAGGTTTCCAGCCTAAATTCAACTTCCTCCACAGGCACTTATCAAAGAAAGACAGAATACTTAATTTTTGGAATCACAGCTATGGTTTCAGCCTGTAAAAACCTTCCTTTCAGTGTAATATATATTTTCCTGTCTTAAATATTAAGATAACAACAGAATTTTAACTTCTGAGCTGGAGCTGCCATTTCAATGGACCTGGAGTCTAATCCCAACCCTATTGGTGACCCAGATGTACTTGTGCAAAGTAAATGGCTCTTCTGTTTCTCCTCACAATCTTTTTCCATCCAGCTTGTTTCTTGAAGGGGAACTGCCTCCTACTTTGTGCTTGCCCCTGGGGGCTGTATTTCATGACAGAACTAATTTCTCTTATGGAAAAAAAAACCTCCAAACATGATAATGATGGTGCTATGATGCTCAGTTGAGGTTTCCAGTTCTCCCAAAGTTCAGGAAGACATCTGAAAAGGGGAGATTTTGGTTCAGACCCATCTCTGCTAATATGTACAGTCTTAAAGCTTTAACAAGACAGTCTTCTTTCAAATTTACAACAGCCTGTGTTTAAAAACCTGACAAAACCAAAATGTGCTCTCCATAAACTATACTGGCACAATTCGTGCAGCTGTAATGTAGGTTGTGTCAGCATTTCCATTATACTGTACACCGCTATTTTTCAGGGGTTTAGATCTTGGCTATAAAAATCCACCTGGGGTTGAGAGTTGGCAAGTTGGAATTTGAGCAGGGGAATGATTTTTTTCCAACTAAATTTGAAAAATAAATTTCATTAAAACAGGAGACAGCCCAGAAGAGCTATGTTTGGGGATGCTTTGCTTTTCCACAGTTTTCATTAATATTTTTCAAATTTCCTCAGTATATAGCTTGCTTCATTCTGGCTGGAATTCCATCCACCCCAGTAGTTTCACATCTAAAATATTCTGGTCCCATGTCACTTATATAAATACATTTTTTTTCATACTGTTGTGGGTTTTTTTGGCTTGTCTCTACTTCTATGCAGGGATGCCCAGATGGTAAAGAGAGTGAATCCTGTCATCGCATGGAGTGAGCAACGCTGCAGAAGTGCTTTCCTCAAAGCTTTTAGTCTCTGGAATGACAATATTTCTCATATTTTCACAATTTTGCACCATTTTTTACTGGCACAGAAAGTGAAACTGTTACCTGAAGCTCATAGCTGTAAGATGCCCCAGTGGATCTGCTAAAATCTCATTGCTCCCATCACTGGCATTGTGTCACGGCAGGCACGCAAAAGCTATCGGCAGCTCTTCTTCCCTGTGAAGAATCAGCTCTGGGTTTAACACCATTTATGTGTCTAACTGCAGCCTTTTGGGAGTTCTTGCCTTTTCATTTTCCTAGATTTGTGGAGAGTACTCCAGACCAAGAACTACAGAACCATCACATAGCATGTATGGCGTAATACCTATTGTCCATCCACACAGCAAGGGTGACCACAAGACAAAATCAGAAAACAAGGAGAGAAAATATAAAGAAAATTCTTAAATTTACTGATACTTCCAGGAAACATAATACCCAGCTTGTGTTTTATTTTTTTCCACTAATGATACTTATAGATGGTGAAACTGCCATAATGCAAGTACAGGGCAGTAGCTCCTGCTTTCAGTTCCAGGGTAGGATGAAAGGAATTAGAAACACTAAAATCAAGGTTCACAAATAATGAGCTATTAATTTTCATTATGACTCTTTTCTACTTGAATGATAATCTTATCCTTAATCAGAGATGTATGGAGGAAAACACAATGTAAATATATAGAATAAAGTTGTCCCTTTTGGTAAAAAAAGCCACATGTTTCACATCCAATTGCACCTATTGACTATTCATAAATCAGTAATTTTGCAAACATTCCTCTGCTCATCCAAAGAGCCTCTTGGCAGAGCTGTGCTCTTAATGACTTACTACGTGTCTAATTCCTTCTCTTCAATTATAGAACAACCAACACACTACAGTTTCTACCTTCCATTAGATTAATATTTGTGCTTGATTTTGGAACGACCAACATGAAGATATTTCATTTAGACAAAAGATCTAAATCTATTTTTCCCTTCAGCAAACTTCAATAACTCCCACTGGTGCTGCAGGTGTGGAAGTGAGGGATTACTCTGTGGAACTTCTGCTGCTGAGGTCCCCGCTGAGCCCCGGCACAATTAAGTACACTGTGCAAGGTCAGGATTTTATCTTACAGGCTGGAAGAGACGAGTCAGCAGAAACTGTTCCAGGCCGTGGAGAACAGCAAGTGAAGTGCTCAGAATAATGAGCTCCTCAAACCCTGTGATAGTTTATGTCTGATTCATCAGACAGTCAAAATGCAGATCCACAGCCAAGGAACACATTTTTTTTGGAAGGGTTCTACTTATAACCAGGGAAAGGATTAGTCTCCTGTGTGGCCACAGACCTTTGGAGAGCATCCTTGGGCTGCCCTCTACCTGTCTGGGGTTGGAGTTGACTGAATTTCTTCCCAAATAACCAGGCTTAGGTTTGCCTGTACTGTTCAGTGGTCTCTTTTGTCCCTCAGTACCACTCTGAGGTATTTCAAAGCTAGCCTAAGTAGGAATTGACCCCATGCTTAGCCTGCTCTGCTGGGAATACCACCTACTCCCACCCAGCCTTTTCAGAACACGCACCACTTGCAATCCAATGAAATCTACTCCAGCAATGCCTTAAGATGTGCCCATCTTTTACCTTGAATTTCTAAATAAGACCACAAACTATGTAAATGAACAATCTTCCTTTCTCTCCAGGCTGCTGTCTATATAGATTTTCAAGCACCAGAGCTATATTCCACCCAGCTACATCTCCGTTCACTTGGAACGGATGGAAAAACCTTTTCGATTAATGGATTTCACTGTGTTGGAGACTCTCACAGCGTAATAAACTTGCATTTCTGTTACTATAACAAAGTATAAGCCAGAATTTACATAGAAGGTTGGTGGCAAAGAATTTAGATGATGGGAGAGAAGAAAGTTGGGCTGGACAGAATGGCAGTGAGGTATGAAAGTGATAAATAGAGAGTAGGGAGAGCACAGGGAGCACGGGTGGGTTCTTACTGATACAGAGGCAGCAGAGAAAAATGAACTGGAATTTTTACTGGATCCCAACTTTCCCAAAGTATCTTTAGAAACAGGGATGGATTGAAACTTCCTGTATTTCAGAAGGGAGAGTTAAGAAGATGCTCTAGGATACAAATTCAGGCAAGAAACGTGTAGAATAGGGTAGTATGGAGAGCTGGAAGTGAACTCATCTGGCTGGAGGGAGAAAGCAGGGGAGAAAAGTCAGACAGAGTGCAACAGGACTGGTCTAACCTGAAGTTGCTCCCACAACCTTGTGTTTATGATTGGGACAACAGCAGGAACCCCCTGCTATTTGTAACACTCAAGATAGTTCAGTTCTTTGTTGGAGAACTCCTCACTGTCTACCAACACATGAATGGGGTCACAATGGTAACATGCCCCTTGCCACAACCACCTGTTTTACATCGGGGGACACTTGCCTTAGAGCATGTTTTTGCCATCAGTAAAGCTCTGTAGAAGCAGACAACAGCAAGTGCTGGTGCCATAGCAACCCAAGCAAGAGCAGGCAAGGTGGGCTAAGCTAGATGAAAGGTGCCAGAGAGCTATTAGGAAAGTCACAGCCTTGCAAACATCTCCTCTTTCTCATGACAGCAGGTGACAAGAGGTCATGGTAAAATGCTCCCCTTGCCCTCAGAGTACCTAAGGTGAGGAGAAGCAAAGATCCCAGAGCTGATCTCGCAGACAATAACAGTTTCAGCATTGATTTGGTTGCTGGACCTCAGTCCCCAGACAGAACATGAAGAACAGCAGGCACCAGTTGTGGAGCCCACCCTGCTGATTTGTGAGTGAAAGTGCAAACTGCTCAGCACCACGTCTGTATGTGACACTTCACATGTCTGTTGGCCCTCACTGGAATAAAACCCTAACCTAAAGCAGTCTGGGAGCTCCAGTCAGCTTGAATAAGTTGTAGAGGTTCTCCTTCAGGCAAAGTGACAGGTGAGTGTAGGGAAGCCATACCAACAGGTAGGCACTTCTGAAAAGAATGTCTTTTCTAAAACAAAAAAGCAATTATAATAGCCAAGAGTATTTCAAAAGAAGTAACATACTCATCATCTTGCACCATTTTTCTGTTCATATGTTGCAGGTGGTGGCAGTGGTTCTGCTGATCAGATAGCTCATATGATTGACTAGATGTCTGGCACCAGTCACAAGGGTCAATCATACCTGGGGAACACTCCTGAATCAAACTTCTGTGTTTGGTGTCATCTGGGAAAGGAAGTTCCTGGGACAAAGCTATTTCATTCTGCAGCCACACACCAACCAGGAGCTACCAGAATGTACCAAACAGCCCCAAAGGGTCACTACTGGAGCTTCCAGGCTATTCTGAATGTCAGTAAAGTGACTCTGCACCTCTCATGCTCTTGGTGTAAGCCAGCCACTGCCCTGCTGCATCCATTGCACTTACACAGGGCTGTGATCTGCCAGCTGCACACCATTGAGAGTTTCAGCACTACTAGCAGAGCTTTAAGATGTCATGTTCTTCATTCTCCTTGTCCCAAGGGGTTTTTTTTTCCCCTTTTTTAAGGCATTTCACATAAAACTAAAGCCATGTTATCCAACAGTATTTGGAAAAGACCCAGTGTTCCTTCCACGCTGCCAAAAGCAGTTCAACAGTCGGATTACCTGTCCAGGTCAGAGGCTGAATTCCCTGGAGAGGTGGGTGCTCCTACACTGGCTTCCAGCCTCTTGATTCCCAGTAGCTGTTTGGTGCTACCTCTGGCTCTTTCCACACAGGAATACAGCTTGGTTCCCATGCTTCTCTCCTAAGAAGTATTCATTTTAGGGTTGTGCAGCTTGATTCTAGGCTGGGAACACTGGTCAGAAATTGCTGCTCAAGGATGCCTGTTATTTTATAGCATTTTCTTCCCCCCTGTAACACAACTGGATGTTTGAGCCAGCGGCGGGAAAGACCATCATCTACCACATTTGTCACCAAGCTTGATAGATAGTATTCCCAAGCCAATGCCATAAATGCTGTTTGGAAATTGCAAAGCCAGGCTGCTGCTGCTGCTGGTCTGGCCAAAAAGAATTAATTTATAATCATGAATATAAATTTCATAGATAGTATTATTGTCATTCTGCTTTTGAGTTATAGGACATATGGGGAGTGGCTTGTGGAGCAGGAGCAGTGTCACTATAATTCAGTGTAATTCCATTGACAATCGTTCTACCTATCACACAGGTATAAATCAATCAATTTCCTACATTAAAGGGACAGACCTCAGCTCTCAGAAGTTGGGAGAGAAGGAGGGGGTCCAGGTGTTGGTTATGCTGACTAAGGCTGGGTTTATTGCAGATATCAGCCCCACTTCATGGACCTATTTCCACTGTACTCTGCTCAGCTGAACGGTGCTTTCCCATGTGGCTACAAGCACAGGTCTTTTTAAGAAAAAAAAAATCACACATCATTCATTCAGGTCCATCTTCCATCTCTGCTGCCCTCTGCTACACGTTAAATTACTGGACTCTCTAAATGAATGATAGTTGACAAACTACAGTAAACTTACTGTCCTGACTGAAATGACAGTAATTCAACTGGAGCCCAATATATTCAAAGGTCTCTCTGAAATGCCATGAATTAGGGAGCAGATCTTTTCTATTAATGTGTCTTAGTCCCTCCCAAAGGCTACCAGCCTCGGGGAGAAATAAAAGACAGTAGAGCCTCAGTGCCACGGAGCAAGCATGTAATGGCTTTGCGAGCTCACTGCTGGGAAGAGGAATGTGGGACCCTCAGGAAGTAACAGCGTGCGTGGGGAGGCAGAGCCTCTGCCACCGCTGCAAAGGCATTTTGGAAAGCAGACTTCTATAGTTAAACAACCTATTGTTCACCATAATGAAAAAGCATGACTATTCATGAGTGTGTTACAGTGTGTAGTTTGCCAATTACCCAATCAAGGGACATGCTCATTCAGCCATGGGTGAGGGCAGTACCCATAATATTTTATTGCTATTAAGCCTCAACTTTGCATGTTTTTATATAGACTATAGGGTGTTTAATAGCCATGCAAAGCTATGACTTTCTTGCATACATTACAGATGGGCATAAGAGGATAAATCCTACAGCAAGCTGCCCATGGTAACCCTTCCTTTGTGAGTGAAAATGTGTAGCTGTGCAATGTTGTGCCACTTGGAGTTGTCTGAGTGGGTCACGTATCAAGAGCTCATCCCTTCTGTGAAAATGTTAAAAAGCTCTGCAGGAGGTAGAGTCACCGAGTCGACCGCAGGAAGGGAACATTTGGGTTGAAATAAAGATGTCATTTTTTAAAAGTCAGGAAGGAAAATTATGTCCAGAAAAATAAACAGTAATCCAAGATGGTAAAAGAGAATGAGTTGCTTTTGGCAGAAGGAGATTTAAATACATTCCCACAGTTTAGTGTCATCCATTCAGTTTTATAATTGCAAGGAATAATATTTCAGATACTAATATCCTCAGAGACAGGGTCAAGATATGAAAGCTGCTTTTCCTCTGAATCAGAACTGGGGAGACATCTCTGTGCTATGACCTGCCCTCCTGGATCAGCTGCACACGAGAAGACGACGTATTCGTATTCTCAGCCTGAACCTGGATCAAGTGACTTTGATGCTTGGGGTTGCTGCAGCATGAGGCTCTGCTCTGTCTCATCTCCAGCTCATTCATGGTTAACTCACACATGCAATGGAAATGCTCACTATTTATCCACACTCTGGTATTTACACCCTGGTAACAGGCGTGCTTATTTCTGTTAATTGCTGCTACGTCTGTGGAACGCCTGTGGTTGGAGGTCTGCCTTCCTCTGTAAGAATGGGGCAATTTTGATACTTGACTTCCCTGAAATGCCAGGTTTTTCCCTGCTTTTTCACAGAGTGGAACCACTCAATGGTGTCAACTAGTTTTTGACTTTGATAAAAATGTATTGAGAGTCAAGATCATCTCTTAATAGTTCACATTTCTATTTAATAACCTGCTGCAATGTCAAAAGATACAACCATCATATTGCAGTTCCAAGAAGTATTATGCACTGCCATCCTATCTATTGATGCACATCAGACATGTCCATGTTATTCCATATTCTGTCCATTCCAAAGAAAGGCTAAAGGAGACAGAGGGTGCAGATCTTGTTAGGTACAGCCTCTGACACTATCACTATCAATTGTCTTTTGCTAGCACTGATCATCACCTCAATTATCTGGTGTCCAGCCTACCTGATAGGTTTTTGCAAACTATAACTCTTCTGTCGATGAACATGGAATAATGACAGCTAGGGGCAGATGGACAGAATACAAAAGAGATAAACCTACAAGTATCACACACAGATGCAAACATCTGCCTGTGCCTCAAAATTAATCACAAGCCACGACAATTCAGCACATCCCATTGGCCTCTTAACATGCAACATTCGAGTATACAAACCAGAAAGAACCGAGTTTAAAAAGCCCTGAATGGTTCTTTTTCTCTTCCTCTCTCTTATTTCCCTCTCAAGGCTGCTACATGCACAAAAGGTCTTGGAATACAGTAGAACAGAGCACCTAAAACCACACCTGGTAAATACTGTTTAGCAACTCTTTCAGAAACTATTATTGTACTTTAAATAACAGGAAAAGAAAACTGGTTTTGTGAAAGGGTGTTTGGTGTGATTTTAATTGAAGGGATTTCTTTTTAATAATTCCAATGCTACAAGCTTGAATCGAGGACTAAGAAAATCCAACAAGAACTCATAGTTCTCATCTTCTGTCCTAGCTGTAAATTTTTACCTCTGCAATATTTCCCACAACATGAGAAAATGGATTTTAGTGCAATATTAATTGAAGTTTTGCCAGTATAAGGTTCATGAGGTTAATTTGAAAAGAATACATTACCAATATATTTATAACATTTAAATAAATTAGGATTACACTTCACACATCAATAACAGCTGTTAAATAATATTTTTATTCTATGTAAATTCTATCCATTCATCTCCGTTGTATAACAAATGACCATAATTATGGTGCTTCATTGGTAGGAAGGTCATTGGTAATCTTGTAATTTCTCATTGGTGTAAAAAGAGAAAACAGAACTGTTTGTGATGAATGTATTCAACCTTTTGCATACTTTGGTGCTTGGGACTATGCATTAAAATGCAGCAAGAAATTAAGTCCTTCACTTACACAGCATTTTTAATCTACTGCTGTTGATTTGTTATAACTAAGGCATTTACAATGCTTTCTCAGGCCACTTTTTCCTGTATATTTTGTATTTCTTCCGTAGAAATTAATAAGGTTCAAATCTTGCAACATTTTCACCCCCATTCCAGAAAGCCCCACCAGAGCCAAGAATCACACACTCAGAATGACTGGAAGTTTCAGTCTATTCAACTTGCAGACCATTTTTTTTTTTTAGTTACTGAAAAATAATCAAACCAATGTCTCAAAATTGAGTTGTAAACAAGTTGTGAGTAAAAGTGAGAAAAAAGACTGCTTTCTAGTATTCTCTGAATTGAGATTACTGAGATAGACTTGTATGCTGACTTTTTTTTCCCCTAGTTCTTAGTTTTAGATTTAGATTTAGTAGGTAGTTTTGCTTCTTACTTTTAAAAAAGAGGAATGCTGGTGTTTCTTAGATGACTCAGAAGATGCCTAGCAAGATGCCTTTCCCTGCTCTAACCTAGCTAATAGGATTGCTGTAAGAAAATCTGTGTAATTTATTAAAATACACAATATATTGTCTAATTCAAATACATGCTTTCATTGTTCTCACTGTAAAACCACACAGTCTGTTTTCTAGTGGAATATACAGTGATTGTCTGGGCTTTATGTACAGGAAATGAAGTTGGTATTTTGTTTGTTAATTCCTAGAAAAAATGTCAGAAGGAACAGGGCTCTATACCTGGAGTATCACTGCAAACACTGATGCTGAAACGGTCCTCAGAAGCAGGGATTCACGCAGAGGGAATTCTTATTAATGAAGCTTGATTTAATCCCATTATTCTAATAAAGCGTAATCAATTGACGCAGAAAATCTGAAGGTCTAGTTCAGCTGCTGATTAGAGTCTGGTTGCTTTTAAGACAGTGGATACAAAGGAAGAGGAGTAAGTTAATAAGCTTTTGGTCTGCTAATCCACACTTCCCGGAGCGAGCGTGGGTTTTGAAGGAGGGCAATTTGGAAGCTGTCTTAGCATAAATCTAAAGCCAGTCTCTGGCTGTCTAGGGGGAACGAGCCCCTCAGCATTCACCAAGACACGCTTCAAGGAGATTCTACTCTTAATCCAATTTACTCAGCCGAATAAGTCCCACTGCTTCAGCTTGCCAACAAATTAAAATCCAGCTTCATAAAAACACCTTGAATTTGGAAGGTATTGGCTGGCCTGCTAGACTTGAAACTTCATTTATTCTGGCTAACTTCTCAATTATCTTCCCAGCAGTGGAGATGTGTAAAAGTGCAAAAATCAATAGGATTCTATTCCCTTTCTATTGGAAAGGGAAAAATTAATGAGATAGGACACTCTCTTAATCAGAAATAAATGTTTTAATTCAGATAATGACATAGTTTTCCCTCGCTGAAGGATGACAAATGCTGGGCTGCACCCCCAGCAGAAGCAGTTTCAATTTTATTGTAAATATAAAAGGTATTGATCGGTGAGATGCACAAACCCTATTGCTTACAAAAGCCATTCAGGGGGACTGGGAAAACTATTAAGCACTGGGTCAGAAATCAATAAACAACACTGAAATGTAGCAGAGGTCGCCCTAAGGCTTCGTGGCATCTTAGAAAGCCAAGTGGCAGAAATAGTGACAGAAATGTCTCTTGTGGAGCAATGTTGGGGATGAAGGGGTCATGCGTTTAATCTCTTCGGAGCTTTGACAGGTCTGTGGAACAGAACTAATGTAGTCTTTCCTCGCTCCCTTTGATTTAAATACATGCTGATTCATCCGACAGCTGAGTGCAATGATTGTTTTGGGTCCTGCAAATATATTGGCTCAGAAAAATATTGTAGGAGTATTTTGGTCCAGCTCTGCTTAGGCAAAAAGGATTTTCGTTTGAGCTTTGTTTGCTCTCTTTAGAAAAATGTGGATGCAAAAGGACAAACAAAGAGGTCAGTGAAATCGGGATCTTCCAGCATGCAATTTTAAAGACAAATTTAAGGATAACAGTTAGAGAGGTAAGATGTAGAGATAAAAATAAAAAATAATTCAAAGCCCAAGAACTTTTGATCCATAAAAGTTATCCAATATTACATTATTTGGAGCAGTTTAATGAACAGCTTCTTTTTCCCTGTCTTCTCCAAAGACGTTTTCATTAAAAGAAGTTCCTTCCTGTGCCAAAAATCACTTACCATCACTGAACAAACCACAGTCACCCCGAGTACTTGCTCTCTGGTGGTCTTTACTTTGAAAGTGCCATATCTGATCCCAACCTGACTCTTGAAACACACCGAGGACCGCGCTTGGCATGCACAGCTACCGCTCCGTAACCGCGCGGCACGAGCCGCCCGGAGCGAAGAGAAACACCAGCTAAAGCAGCGCCTGCTCGTCGAGGTGGGAGCTGGTTTTTCACAGAAGACATTGATTTGAAAGGCTTAAAGCAGAGTATCGAAACTTTTAACAACATCATTCCAGAAGCAGAGTCAGAACCCCCGAAAAAAAAAATAAAATAAATAAAAACAAGTGACTGTACCTTCTGCTCTGGGAAATGCAGCTTCCCCCTTGACATGGATATGATTATAAGATTGGTTAGGGTCAGGTTACCCATCAGTAGGTGAAGCGTTCAGGTGCTGAGGATTTCAGTTTCATCTCACCTCAGATATTATGTCAGCTCCATGTCATTTTCATCACGGGGAATGATTTGAGGGCTTGCCGTGTCCCCTGTTATTGCGGTCACTTGACCTCAGATGTAACTTGTGTTTAATACCAGCATTTTAACAAAGCCAAGGAGCAGCACACACACAGTGAGCCACCACTTGACCTTTCCCTGCCTGGAAGACGCCAATTGGCTCTGGCCTTGGGTTCCGCTGCCCCCTCCATTTGCAACAAATGAATGTTAAGGCCTCAATGAATTGGCTCACATTTGAAGTTATATTTTTTCATTGCCACAAGCGGTTTAAAATTGAATCCCCTTTTTATATTTCGGCCTGGAGTAATGGTATTTTTCCTTTCACGTTTGGTTTGGGAGCATAGAAATGGGTTTGTTCTTAAAAACAATATTCAGCTCCGCCACGTGCTAATTTTAAGCCCTTGGTATTAAGGGAGGACATGCAAAGAGCAAAGTGCATTTGCTCTATAAAAAAGATCACTTTATGTTTCTTAATTAAACAGTTTCCTCTTCTTTATTAAGCCTGCCTGACCAAATCTGGAAAGTAAGTAGGAAAAACTTTTTAAAACCATAGTGCAAGTTACTTATAGCCAGAGTCTAGCCAGGTAGTAATCCAAGGCCCCCACCCAAGCACAAGTGTTATCACCCAGCAGTTCACCCATCACAGTTCATGTCACCTAAATACATTAACCAGAGATGCACAAGTTTAAGTGAGCAGTTCACATTCCTTACAATTCCGACTGTCCCCCTTGCTCAAGTTAACAGCCATGATGGGGATGTCCCCCCCAGCTCCTGTTCTTTGTGGTGGGCCTTCCCATGCTGGACAAGCTGCTCTGGTCAATGTCTAAGTGCTATTGAAAGCTGAACTGCTTTACCAGAATTTTTCCATGCATGCATGGTTACAAGAGTGAAGTAGCAGCCAGAGCGTTTCTGGAGGGGGGTTTTATCCAGAAGGAGCCCAGCTGCAAACTCAAGACCTCTCTGCAGTACAAACCAAGGTGCTGTAGGTGAAGAAAGCCTCAGAAGAGCATTTCTGACCCAAAATTAAATGTTACTATAGGTGCAGTCTCACACCACCATGCCAGCAAACCAACATGCAGGGAACAAGGACTCCATGGATGTTCAGCTCTAGATTTTGATGCTCATATTACTGGGAAGAAGTCTCTAAAATGGCACATGCTGAGGCAGTGAGGGTTTCTTTGATGACACAGATACCACTACACAGGGAAGATCACAAGGCCTGTACAAGCCACCCTGGAGAGTCTATTTCCATCACTCCTCACTGACAGGGGACAAATTCAAACATGTGAGATGATAGGCCCATAACAAATGTTCTCAGCTCTGTTACCTTCCTAAAAAGTACTGAATTAAATTAAATTATCCTTAAAATTAAAACACAAAATGCAGTACGCTGTCTTCTGAAAGGAAGGCATAAGATAGCACAATCAGTCATTCAGTTCAGCAAGCAGTCTGGCCTCCTTCTCTTTACCCTAATGAGTACTCTGGGTCTCTTCATAATCCATCTTCATATCCCTATTACGCCAGGCCCACCAAACTCTTATATATGAAACTTTTAAAAATAATGACTAAAAAAATGCAGCAGTTCCAGCATATTTTCCAAATATTCAGATTTTCAAGCACCCACTTGACTCCAGGTGCTAAGGTTTTCAAAAACATCAAATGTGGCAGGACCAAGACAAAATCAAGAAGGCTGGAAGTGCTGCAGCTGCTGATCCTGCTTGGAAGATTTCTGGGCTGGAAGTGTTTAGCATAACACATAACTTATTTCCTTGGGCTGACTTGTAATGAAAATTGCCATTAATAGGAAAAGAGAGACTGACAATGATTCATGGTCATTGCTAAGATCCTTCCAAAGGCGTTGGAAAATACCACACTTTCAAAAAACATAGACATAAAATATAGACAGCTTTTCATTAAATGCACTATACTGTTTGGTTTTGAGTGATCTCCATATGAAACCAATCTTCTATGCAAAAAAATGTGAGTGGGATCATTTCTTTCATTATTCCCACACTTGGGTTCACCATGAGTCAAAAAGAGAAGACAGGGCAAAAGGGCCAAACATCTCCAGCCTGACACTCTCTAGTGAACACTATCACCTGTCTCCCAAGATAAGAGGAGGTCCTGTATCAATATCTGCCTGACCTCCATGTAACTGATGTGTGCCAACTAGCCCACCTCATCCTTCAATTCTTCTGTAATTCTAAATACTTAGCTACTACAGCCTGGTTTTTTCCAGTATGGCCTGTTCAGTAAACCTGTGAGTTTCTACCCAGGACAGATCTTTTTCCCAAAAGAATAATAAAGAGTCACTACCCTAGGTAGAAAGTATGACAAGAAATTAGATGCTATCTTATCTGTCTGATGTCAACTAACCACCAATGTGAAGAGTCTCTTCTCTGTAACTAATATGTGACCACACAGCTCCTTCCAGCAAGAGCAGTTTTGCCTGCCTGCTGCAAAAATCAGTCCATTAAAGGTTCATCATGAGAAACTTGAAATATAGTACACTGTTAGAGGTAAGCTTCACAATTCCCACCCCATTCATTTTTCTTTGCTTTTTAGCTTAACCAGTAAGGACTGAAGCTCTGAAGAACTGATCTTCACGGCACAAAGGTGCAGCTGAACATGTCCTCTTTAGTTGGGTTGTTCAGCCCACCAACTCTAAGTGCCCAGAGAGGAGCCTGGTGAGGGGCTTGGGGCAGGAAGAGCAAGCCAAAGTCTCATTATATTGAAGTCAGAAAGAAGTCAACCCTGACACCATGTATCTCCTGCTCCTCTTTCTGGGTCTTTACGCTTCAGAGGACAGTGACCCAAAGTCTGGGACTTCCTCCTACTAAAAAAATCTCCTGATCAATGAATTTAATAGCTATCCTATGTACAAATATTTCTTCAGATTTATTTAATAGAGAAACCAACTGGAGATTATTATTTTGCTATGCTTATCTTTTATAGAATAGAGAACACTTAAATCAATAGCCATTAATTAAAATAACTCAGCAGGGGGGGTGTGAGGGGACGTAGCATGTGTAGAACAATACAGGGCATTCAATACACTCCTGCTGAACTGAAGGTCCAAACAACTATTTCCCTACAAGACAGGAAAGCCAGGTTTTACAGCAGAAATGATACCTGATATTTCCCTGAAAAGACCTTCAGAAAAGGTGCAGCTTTGACTACAGACGTACCCTCCCTCATGGTGGTAGGATCTTGCTTCACCCAGCCCACATTTGTCCCCCTGAAGTCCAACCTTATTTACGACACGAGTGATAAAATTTTCTTTAAATTTAATGAGATTAAATATGCCCTTCTCTCACATTAAATGAGAAATTTTAACACTGCATTCTGGAAGAAGGACAAATTTAAGCATGAGCTTAGATTTAAATAATTTGCTGAATTAGCACTTAAATCTTTAGCCTTCTTTTTGGCTTTAAGGGCTGTACTCTGACTGTGTAACAGCTTCAGTGCAGAAAACTCAGTCATCAGTGGTTTGAGCAACATCAGAAGCAGGACTGTGGATTAGCTGCAGTTTATTATTGGTCTTTTCTTCCACACTCTTACATTTTGCTACCCTTCAGATTAGACAATACCACTCATGCAAAGAGCTATTTCTACTTGCTATCTTTTCCACGAACATTGCCAATTAGTTAACTTTGAAAAGGTAACAGTTGTAAAGCTCTTACTGATACCTTCAGGGTTTCAAAATGCAACTTAAGTCCTGCTTTTATCCATGCTAATAAATAGCCATATTTCATCTGCTCACATAACGCAGGCTCTGCTGTGCTGGAACACAGCAGCTGTGTAGCAGCACTGAGAACAGACGTTTAGCAGGGTGAGGAACACCACTGAGCTGACTGGGGCTGGGGACACACACACACACACCACTAGGTGGGACATTCAGGTACTGTAATACCTTCCTCCCACAACCACTTACGGCCTAGATCTTGATTTCCTTGGCTGGAATATCCTGGATGCAGCGCTCTGAGCATTTCTGCTGGGGAGTGGGGATGTGCTGGGAGC
Source organism: Heliornis fulica (assembly GCA_013399135.1). NCBI lineage: Eukaryota > Metazoa > Chordata > Aves > Gruiformes > Heliornithidae > Heliornis > Heliornis fulica. The sequence goes on from VXBZ01003168.1 coordinate 451,866, forward strand.
GAAGGGAGGGTGGCTGCAGCGCTGTGGAGCTTCTGGGAAGCGTGTCTCAGAGCTCCCAGTTCAGGCAGACCTGGAGTGATGGTATCTACCTCTTGGATATGTCACCACCGTACTGCAGCAAAGCACAGGGCGCTCTGCCTCATCCATCTGCTGCACCCCAGCACTCTGCAGTGCTTTGGTTTAATCCTAGTGATAGAGAAACTTCTAGCCAGCTCCATAGTACCACTCCTGGAAATAGTCCCTGAGTTCAGGACCAGCCCAGGTCAGACCCATTTACTCTTATTTTTAAGGACTGAAATTATCCTGTGGCAACATAAAGCACAGCAATTGTAGGCCATATCTTAAGTGGTGCCACCCCTTAACAAAATAAATCCCCATTTTATTAATTTATATTGGAGAAATTAAAGGCAGGGGTCAAACATCTCAGAGGATAATGCTGCGTTGTATGCCAGATGGACCAACCCAAGCCTGACAATGTCTGCAAGCAGGAGACTTTCTTTCTAAAAAAGAAGCCACCGTGACCACGTGGTTTTGGGTGTCCTTGACATTTATAATTTACAAGAGGATGATTATTAGCAACAATATCCACACTCACTTTAAGAGCGAAACAGTAAATGTCACTTTATGCTATCCCTACCTGGATGTGATGCCAGCAGACATCTGAGAAATTGCAAGAATCCTGGAGATAAATCAACCTACCACCCCATATTGAGCTTGACCCTGCTCTGTTGGGACATGGCAAGCCCCCAAAAAAGGCAATATGTCTTTTCTAAAATAAATGGATTTCTGGTATTGTGAATGAGCCCATTAATTTCAAATAAGATGTTGTGTACATGAAGTTTTTGGAGTTCTAGGATAATATTGCTCTACCTATATACAGTGTGGAAAGAGAGATTAGATAGAAAAAAAGGATTTTCCACACTATCCAATTCAAGGCAATTTGCAGCAACATGTGGAACATAAATAGAAGAGCCTGGAATGTATTTTCTCT
>VXBZ01003168.1:457856-571301 GCA_013399135.1 Heliornis fulica
ATCTGTCAACATTTCTCTGTGCTGTTAGCTGGGTTTTCATTAAAGCAGCAAGTATTAATTTAAATTAAGCAGAGTGAGATCTTCATTATCAAAGTAATCAGCCACAGATAAGTTGGTTAATTCCACTTGTATATTTATAACCACTTATCTCTCAGAATGAATGATCTCCATTTGGAATAATTTTCAAGTGGTTAAAAACAAAGACAGAAGGGAAACTTGCGTGAAGTATTCCACATCACATTTGCTGTGCTGCTGTTTGGTTGAGCTCTATTGGAGTCTAGTATGCAGGCAGTGGAGCATCTACTATGACTGTATAAAATGTGTTTAATTGGCATGAAAAGGCACTAACAGAGTGCTAGCAGAGTTTCCATTATCTGAGTGGATATCTTATTTACTTTAGTTGAGATGGAGGATGAGGCAAAAGTGATGGGAGACTCTGTGTATGTGTGCACATGCGTGTGTGCTTTGGGGGGGGGGGAGTGGAAATCACACAAGCTATAAAACCCACAGCACTTATAGTGCCACTAACCTGAAAATCCCCAGGAGAATGGTTTGCAAAATGTTTTCCTAATTATAATTTTGCAGATTTATGTTTAACACGGTTTGCCAGTTGTGAAATTGGCAATGACGATAATACAATTTGACGGGTATTTCATGTTAAAAAATATGCATTTTTATAACATACTTTCCTCACAACCAAGTAAAAGACCCTGATCTGAAAAGGAAGGTTTATTTTTTTATGCCACACCACACAAGTAACCTTCTACAATATACATACGTGTGTTCTCTCATTGTAATTTATATAGGGGGCTAGCCTGCATTAAGAATTGATGTGGTACTGTATATGTTGTATTAGAGTCACTCTAGTGAGTCTATGAGATACCAGCTCCCTGCTGAGTACATACTAATGTCAATATTTCTGTTAATTGTTGCATTACAAATTGTTACATATCCCAGTGGTGGGAGTTCGCATTTGTGCCTGCCGCGGAGCTGACAACACCTACACAGGGTCCCAGGAGGTTTCAACAGAGTGTGGGATTTGGCTTTCAAAAACGTTATCTCAGTTTATCAGTCCAATGTCATTCCACTTAGCACTAATAGAACAGAACCCTGAACTCCCTCGTCTCCTTCCATGCACCAAGAAAACACCGAGCTTAGAGCATCTGCATGAGATTACTAAACCAAACCAAGTGATCTTCTAGTCTTTGCACTGTTATGTTACAGGATTTTTCCCCTAAATGCTGGCCTCTTCATGCTGTTGCAGGAACTCATTAGTGGTGCATTAATGTTATGCAGATTCCTGAACGGGTCACACTCAGTAGAGGAGTTATTTTGTTTGAACTTTAAAAATAAATGGTGTTCATTTTGTAAAATTCAATAGCCTTACTGACTTCAGTACATGCAAGACTTGCAAACCCAGATCATAACAAAATATCTAGATGAAATTTCAAGCACTGGTTTCTGAAGGGGCAGCTCTGGAGTTGACTCCACCAGCCACCAAAGAGTTGAGGAATGCAATATATCCTCACCACACCTTGCAACAACCAGCTACCACCAAACAGCAAGTTTTTATAAGATGAACTTGGATGAGCAGCGTGGAATCAGCTTTGTAAGAAAGTTACTGTTTAGTGTGCTCACAAATTCCCTTAATTCCTTGCCCATCAATGAAGAGGAACCTTTCTTGAGTGAACTAAAACAAGACAGTGAAAATTCCCTCTCTGGTGACACAATACCTATGATTAACTGACAAATTTGTTGTCACAACTGACCCAATGGTGAATTTCTAAATCCTGGTTGCATGTTAGCCCTTGCTCTGTGAATAAAGGCATATATCACATAGCAGGGCAATACACTCTTCACCTTAGAGAATCCATGAGATCTCAAAGGGACCTGCTCAAGCCCCAGACCCACGGGAGGGGAAGCCCTGCTCCTCAGCATTCCTCCCAAACCCCAGAATCCTCGCCAGCTTCCTGCCACTGGGCTTTACTGGGGGCACTGGGGGAGGGGGACTGGTGGTTCATTGCCCCTGAAAACCCTCATAAATAGAGATTCCACAACAAGGAGACTCTGTGCAAAAGGCTAATTATAGCCTGGGGCTGCATTAACCTTTAGTGTGGGTTCCCTACTGGGATCTTTGTAAGAGTGTGTCTGTGTGTGTGCACAGCTCTTCTCCCTGTCCTTTATTTCCCCATTCTCCTCTGTGCTCTCCCATATTCAGATTTTGGAGGTACAAATAAAAAAACTTCTTCACAGTCCAAGGATTTGTTCACTGGGCAAGTCAAGGAAGGGATCAGAACTTCCCATCTCCCCTGGGTGTGAAGCAGAACTGGCAACAAAATTCCCTCCCTTGGTGGAAGCTGGTAGCACAAATTCAACAAAGACAGTAACAACTGTTTTGCCTATGGAAACCAGCTGGTACAAAACCACACTGTCACCCCGAAGCCATCAAATTATCTTTGGAAAAGCAAACAGAATACAATTAATGTGAGCCAGGTGCCTTAGCAAATATTATGACAGAGGTAAATTTATTGCTAAGAGCTACCAGTGGTCTTACAGACAGTCTGAAAGCTTGCAGAGATGATGTCAAAATTTGGACAAATCTGCTTCTCATGGGTAGTACCATGAGTAAGTCAAGTTGAAAGCAAAAATTAGGAACATTTAACTCAGTAAGCTTGATGCTGCAAAAGGAGACCACAATCAGTCCAACCTTGGAGATCCTATGATGGAAAATGCTGTAACTAAGCTGATTTCTGGTCTTTCCGGGTCTCTCAGAGTACAGTGTTGCTACCATAGGGCCTGTTTTTATTTCCTCCTCAGTAGACAGGGAGGGATATGCACTATGATCCAGCTGGATCCCACCTAAGAAGTAATACTAGGTACAGCTGGTCCTGACACACTGCTGACAGAGTGTCAGAAATCCAGGCAAAGTGATTTATTTGAACCCCTTCCTGCAGAGAAATACACAATGAGGAACAGCAAGAAGCTGTTTCATTCCACTGAGGGTTTTTCTGTAAGGGCTCCCCAAAGGACCAGTCTCTCCCCCATGTTTTAGTCATACTCACATTTAACCATGAAGGGGCTTAGTGGGGCAACAGGGACTCAATAAACAGCAGGATTCAAGTGAAGCATCTGCTCTTGGGTGTCACAGCACCCACCACAACAGAGCTACAACAAGGTGGTGCTTGTGGGCAGGGGGGAAACGCACAGTGAAGTCTTTCACAACTGCACAGTCTCTTGGGGGACCCTACAAGGCCAGTCTATCAGCAGCTTAAGAGAACATGAGGCTTTCCCAGCATCACAGAAGCACACAGAAGCTTCCAAGAGACTCTGAAGGACTAAGGCACAAGCCACAGCCAAGACCCTCACTCACTCTCCCATGGGAGGTCTCCCGGCGGGCAGGTGAGGACATGGGAGGATTCCCACCACACAGCAGCCCAAGTCTCTCAACACACTCACTAAAGTTAAATCTCATCACCTCTCACTTTATCTGCAAAGCAGACTTTCTTGGAGTTGCCTTTGCAAACATTTATCCCAATAGGTAGTTTTATGTAATAAAATAAAACCTCAGCAAAATGAAAAAAGCCTCCCATACAAACGATAAATCCCTACCAAAATCAGGTCTGCCACTGAACATCCTCCTCTCCTTAGGGACGTGAAGAGGGAAAAAAACACATGACAGATGTTAATCACCTTCTTTAATGAACTGCTTGGAGATATTTAAATATGGTGATGTTGATTGTGGTATAAGAACATATGTACAATAGTATAAAACAAAGTGGAAACATGATGTATTATTAATACACGCTAATTCTTTTACATCTATTTAGAGGCACGGTGAAGGAAGAACATACTGTGTATTCTCACTGTAGCTCTTCTTGGATATAAAGAGACCCTCTGAAGCAAATTCTTCAGCCTACTATACTTCAAGAAATAGTAATGTAAAGCATCAGACATTTCCTATTAAAGTTTTAAAAACAGAGCTTTAAGTCATACATTACATTGAATGCTCTAATATCTCATCTGATTCAGTAGGTTTTAAACCCCACAGAGGTCACATTTTGAAGCACTAGTCACTTTTTACAGCATCTCCAAACATTAAATAAAAATAAAAATTATTAGGAGGAATAGAGCCATCTGTAGAGGCTAATAATGTGTCAGTTTGATATTATTATTAATAATACTATTATTTCTGCTTCATATTAGGGAGATCACGATTGCTAATGGCTATAAACTAGGAGTGATAGCCTTCATTCTGGCCCATCTGTGTTGCAGCCAAAGCAGTGTGAGAGGATCCAGTTACAAACCAGTTGTTCCTGACCCTATTTGGTTTCTGGCTTTATCCTTGCAGCTAAACCTAAAGCCTCGGCATGCCCGGCTCAGGTCTGTGATCTGGTTACAACGGGCTTGGGCCTGAGCCCTGCAACAGGCTTCAATGGTCTTGTGACCAGGTCAAGGTCAACCACATCGTGGTCAGGTACCCAAGATGGATCTGCTTAGATGCATGGTAAGAGGTCCATGTAACTGATTTTAACTTCACTGGCCACGGCAGGAAAAAGCTGCCCCGTCCAGTCTGTGGAGAAGGAAGGTGGTGGCAGAGCTATTTAGGTGGTGGCCTGGCACCAATTTCAAAATGGGAATTCAAGCCTTGTTCTTGGTGCTTATCAAAAGCTTCCTTCAGCCAGTTCAGCTGTACATCACCTCTGAGGCTTGGCCTAAGAGGGAGTTCACATGCCACTAACCCCAACACTGCTCTGCTCACCGTGCCATTGCCATATGAGCCCTGTAAAAGCAGCTGGACACCGACCTGCCCGTACCCCATTTCCAGTAATGTGAATTGGGTTCAACACTTACAGCGAGCCACTTCAAAGAACAATAATAGTTAACTCAACTAATTGTCAATATTATGATCTGCATCAATGAAGACATGGCTGTTGTCAAGAAGATGCATGAGGAAACACCACGTAGACTGCTCTAGTTTAAACATGACAGCAGCATGATTTCATTCACTCATCAAACCAGCAGTATACTGAGCAGGCCTTTTCCTCCTCTCCAATACCAAATACATACAGTCAGCACTCCCTTCTCCCCTGTAAGTTACTGTGCAGGTCATATTTAGCACTGATGATTTGTAATTTATCCAACAGGTACAGGCACATTTCCCCCAGGTAACATTTGTAAACAGAAATAAAGCTGGTGGTGTACTGTTTGCCTCAGAAACTCCACAGCTCTAGTGTGTCATAGAGTAGGCAGCGATGTGTAACCAAGACCAGTGATAAAAAGAAACTGCAATTGTTTTTTTTAAGGTACAGCTCTAAAACTGTACTATGTGAATTTCTACCGTGTAGCAGCTCAGACAGAAATGACTTTTTTTCCCCTCTATAAGAACTAGTTATCTGATTCTCTTTTTGTTTCCCTTATTCCAGTGTTCAGTTGCATTTTAGTGTTCAGAGCTATAAGGATGCATTGAAACTTATGGAGCCTGACATTTTAACTATCTCATCTTAGCATGATTCATCTCAATTTACTTTCTTCAAAAATGTAGCCTCAAAGAATATGAACCATTCTGGGGGCTTGCTAGAAGGCCATAAGCTCCATTAAAGAGTATAGTATCAGCTTCCTTCCAAAGAAGGTTTGCTTGTTATGGGTCTCATCTTAGAGAAGGAATAGGTGCCTTCTGGGAAATGCCATGGAGTCTCAAAGGTCGAATTCACAGGACTTGAGGGGGGACTAAGCCCTAGATCGAGTCCTCCATCCTCACAGCACGTCAGTGCTCTGCTGTAGGAATGGCAGAACGAGGAAATTCACAGCCATTTCTGCTCTGAGCCTTTTGCAGAGCAAAGGCATCTCAATAGTTAAATAATGAGGAGATTAAAAGAGCCTCAATAAATGTGATGGGTTGATATGAGCAAGCAAAATCATTCATATGGCATTACACAAGTGTCTGCTCAGAAAACACATGATTTTGGAACTGTGGCCACAGTCTGACAAGTATTCTGGGGCAGATCCTCTGTGTACATCAAGTGTCATCGTTCTACTGAAGTCAACAGAGCTGTGACAACTTATACTCATGGGGGCTCTGCCCTTCTGTGCATAATTCTTGCAGTAATCAAACTGTGCCACACACAGAGCCCTGGCTGTGTGACCATCCTGGTGTAAAGTGCTCTACAGGCTGGACTGCCGAGGATGGAGGTTTCACTATGGAGACTTGACATTCAATTCGATTTCAGACTCACCTGAGATCTGGCCACAGTGTGAACACAACCTTTAAACATGACTCATTCAGGCACCTTTCTCTCATCATTTGGGGAGAGTAAAACACAGAGCAAACCCTCAAGCAAACATTCAAGAGCACTAAGGGGCTGTGCTGGGGAATGGGCACACAACTGTCTCCTGGAAGAGTTCAATGGCACTTTGCCTGGCCCGCTCCCCTTCTGCACTTGTAGTCACCGGTACAGTGAAACAATAATATATCACCAGAGCTGACCCTTTGGCCTTTATGAATTATCTGTTTTAGAAAGATGTGAAACCACCTTTTATATCCAACATAATAGATATTTAGACATTGTAGATCAATAGTGAACAAGTTTTCTGGTTATAGTTAATGGGTGCCAGAGGGGCATTCTGACATTGACCTCTGACACCCTTGTTGACAAGAAATCTATAGAGAAAAAAAATAGGAAAGACTGCTGGGTTTTAAAGTTATGAATATAGATCTGCAGCGAATAATGGTAATTTTCATTGAGCAGAAATTTTTCATACTTTCAGCTCCAGATGAATTTCTCCAAAATCCTTAATTCTGACCAATGTAAAATTAATAACTGGCCCTTGGTGAACATGTGAAAACAACTGTTCAGCTGTATGACACAATTTTCCATTTGTTACTTGTATGATATTGTTCTGCTGTCAAAGAAGACTTTTTCCTTTATAAAATAGGCTGTCATTTATAATTCCAAACCAGCACAGATTTGTTAGAGCCACATCATAATGGGTCTGGAAAAGGAAGAAATACAGGCTCCAGGTTTTTGAAAGAAACAATTGTAAAATGATTTTTAAAAGAAAATAAGTTTGTAGGAATTTAGCATTCTGATTTTGCACAAAACTGGTTGCTAATCTGTATATCCATCAAAGCACTAAAATAAATCCTTACTCCTTAGTGTACCAGATGCTTCAGCTAATGTCACATGTAATTAATTCATGGAGCAAAAGAGTGTTTGTAAAGGTGGCAACGGGTATGATTATCAAATTATATCACTATATCATATACTTCACAGTGCTTGGTAAAGAAACTTCTATTCACCAGGAGCAGTTTAACCACATCAGAAATCACAAGCTGATTTCCATCAGCCTGTTCTAGGCTGCAGCACGATCCAGCGTGCCTCCTGGTAATGAAATTAGCTCTGTCACATCAAGTCAAAATGAAATCCATGGGAAAGGAGGGTAGAGGGTCACGCACACCCGCGAACGTACCTACTGTATTATTATGTCACACTCCAGTGACGCCGCACTGAGGTCTCTGTGGCCTTCCTGCAGCTAAGCACCATTGAAAACACATTTGTCCTGGCTGTTCTTTTCTTTTACCCCTCCTCTCATCCTGTGCAAGATGAATCGCTGCTGGATCCAGACTGACTCCGAGGGCAAAGCCAGGTCTTGAGGAGGTAACCTGCCTCCCACGGCTTAAACATTTTAATTAATTTTAACACTAATGCACAAATGAGAGTTAATCACTCTGCTGCGGTGCTTTCTAATTTACCAAGTTTATTCATTAAAACTTTCCTCACTGAACTTTGATTGAATGTCATGCTTTTTAAAAGGCCTCTCAAACAGCCTTAAGGCTTTTAAAACTGATGTCTCCAGCGACCGCTCTTTACAATTTGCTTCGCAAGGAAGAATGTGAAACTTCAGTGGGAGAGGGACTGAGAGAGACAGCGTTAAAATGAGGTGATATAGGCAGTATAACAACAGGGCTGCTTGGAAATGCTCTGGTGAACTTCCACATGACTCAAATTATCTGCTAGACATAAAAGACATGTCTTAACTTTTGCAAATTCTGCACCAAAACATTTCACCAGCCCCACGGTGCAAAACTGTCCACACAACCATCAGGCTGTGTTTCCTCATTCAGTGCTAGAATGTAATATATGCTCTATAACTATTAATTTTATGAGATTGCTTTAGATTATACTGCTATATGTTTTATTGTGGTGCTATATAACAAAAAAGCATGGTGATAATGTTATTTGTTTTAGATAATATATTTGCAATGTGTTTGCTAATCTAATTATTTCAGAATCAATATAATAAAACCTTAAGTACACAGTTTGGTCTATTAATTGCTATAACTAAAATCTGAAATTTATTGTTTAAATGGAGGTTCTTTATTTCAAATTAACTGAAGCAAAATGTAATCTTTACCTTTTTAATTAACTGTGTTCAATATTAGGTAAAAAAATACCTCACATTTTCAGTTTCGTAATGAAGGCTGCAGTCAGAAAGGCTGACATTCAATCATACATTTAATTGGGTTTTTTAACATCATTTACATCACTTGGATCTCCAAGGAAGCTGCAGTTAAGAAAAGATTCTCTGCACATAGTTTTGTGGGAAAATTCACTCAAGGCCTGGATGCAAAATACTTTTATAAAATACAAAACCCTCTGCAAGTATCCCTGTAAAGTGAATTACAGATACTTGCTTATTTGTGTCTCTGCCTACCTATGGTCTCTGAGAGCTTTCCAGAGTACCTGGGCTGTGTCAGAAGATTCTCCATGGAAGTCTGGGGTACCTGTACACAACTCTGTTTATTCACATTTCCTATTATGCTTTTCTGGTTTATTATGGTTTTCTTCTGCAGTTTTCCTTTATTTTGAGAAGAGCAAAATTGTCAGCACAGACAGTCCCTTAGGACCTAAGCTGTCCTAAGCATCTAAGGCATTTCTGTGAGGCAGAGCGCTTCATTGTAAAAGCCCCATGACACCGTGGGTGGTTAAGGAAACTGCCTCAAATGTCTCTATTAATACCAAATACCTGCCTCTATAGGTAGTATGAGCTCAAAGTTTACTCAGGCAATGAAAATGTGTAGCTAGAGATTAAGGCTAACCTTCTTCAAGTTTATAAATCACAGCCCCTTCTATATTTGAATCAATTTAAAATGTGAAAGTACTGTGATTCTTACCTCTTCTACTGTCTTTTCACTTCACCCACTGTCCTAACACTTCTCCCAACAATTGCTTGGGATTTCCAGTAGCCACAGCTCCAACAGGTTCCATGGGCAGCCTGGAAAACCGTCTCTTGTGCATGAAGAAAATGACTGACATGCCCAGTACATCTAAAGCACCTGGGACCAGCAGCCTTCCCCACTTCCCTGTTTCAATACAATTGATGGGATGTGAAGGATTTACTGGTTCAAACTCAGTTTCCACGATGGGCACCCAGACCTGAGCACAACCTGTGTGTTCCCTCCACAAGCCCAGGCTGGCAGATGTGTGTGGACCTGTGTGTGGGAAAGCCAGGACGAGACCCGGGAAACGCCACGCCTGATCCTGCAACTGCCTGTCCTTACACTGCAAATATTGACTGTCACTCCAAACCACTTGTGAGCACTGTCCCTAGGCCACATATCCCAGGAAATCCCTCCTTCCACTGCTGTTGCCTCACTGGTTCCCCATCAGTGCTGAGCTCGTGTCCCAGGGCTGAGGAATGGCAGAGCTGTGTGAGCTGTTCCTACAGTCTCTTTCTGACCCCCCCTTAGGGCACCCGAGTGTGGCAATAAGACATCACCCACATTCCCAACTTCCAGCACAACTGCCTCAGAGTTCAGCCAGCCTTATATCTTATGGCTTTCCTCATCTATCTGTTACATTTCCAATCAAGAAAATAAATTCTGAAAAAAGGTGGTTTTTACCTAGACTTTCTTTCACCCCAAGGAATTCCTGCAGCTCTCCTTACACCACTGTTTCAGCACACTCTTGGGGTAACTTCTCATTCCCCTGGACTGCCTGCACTCTCTTTTTAAAAGTCAAACCAAGTGCCACGATTTGTCCTAGAATTCCTCCTGTAAAATCCTCATATCAGTGTTTCTTTAATGTTTTCCCCTGCTTATTCATATGCTGCTGAGCAAAAAGCTTTCTGCATCTCTTTACCTTTTTGCACAAACACACCTATTAGTGTGATCTGGTTTTGGATGGAAACGTTCATCAACTTTTCAGGAATGATTGCATAGTTTCTCTCATCTTCCTAGGAAATTTATGAATCGATATTTTCAGCTTCATTGCTGCTCAGATTCTGTGAAACAATCCTTATGTTCAGATCTTTCTACGGGCTCATCAAACCAAAGGTCCTATTGAATTGGCTGCATTTCTGTTTCCACCTCATTATGGTGGGTGGCACCGTAACACATGTACAATTGTAGCAGGAGTCCTTTCTTTCAATCCCAAACAAGAAACTTTATTAGAATAAGAATTACGACCACTGATTGAATTGCTCTGTCTCCGTCCTCCCCTCTGTAGTGCTTAAATCTAACACCCTCCCAGAGATCCTCCTCTTACCTTTGTGTTATGGATTTAAGCAAATCATAGGTTATAGTAGCTACCTAAAATACCAATACACTAACTGTATGCTCATTTCCATACATACACATGTCATATTTAATAAAACAGCTAGGATGAAAACTCTACCTCAAATATTAATTCCTACAACCAAAAACCTACAAAATTTTTCTATAACCTGTGTAAATGCCCCTGTCCAAACCAGAAAGAAGAAACATCTTCTGGTGAACGTGCTTCTGCTAAATCATGTCTGTGCAGAACATTAATTCCAACTAGCAAATAGGTTTATAAAATCAGATGTTTTCAGCAGGCAATTTACAAACAAACAAAAAATACTACTTTCCTTTAAATACATTAGTAGTTTCGAATAGATAACCCAGCTCTAGTCATTACCTAGCAATGAAAAATTGACAATAGAGTTATTAGGATAATATACTTAATTAATAGAAATATTAAAAGATTCACCATTAACCTGCATTTGCTCAGAATGCCAGAGGGGTGATTAGTTAGAATGGCACAGAATATTTTATAGTACTTAGTGCTTTTATAAGAAGCCAGAGAGAGGAAAATGGAGATCCATGCCACTACTGGATTTGAAGTATGACCTTAATGGTGTTCAAAGTTTTAAACAGGAATGAAGATAAAGAGGACGTGATAAAATTATACCTTGGACTCACCAAGGGGATTAGGCCACACCAAAAATGTCCATTTTTTGTAAGATAAGTGATATTTTAAAATCAGTTATTCCAAAACTCTTTGACTGGAAGCAACTAACACTTCTCACTGCTCAACACCTGTCCCTAATGATCAATTTTTTATCTGCAAACACTATAAACATCTCTCCACCATGCACCAGACACAGAATCTAAGATGTATAGAATAATTTGGTGTGTCAGTTTCAGACAGTCTGCAAAGCACTGCCTCAAATAAAACATTTATTTCATGTATCTGTGCTTCACCAAAGCAAAGGTTTATGTTCCCATTAGAAACTGTTTGATAAGCTGTACAAGATGAAACTAGCAGGGGTTTTATAAAGAGTTGACAAGTTTTGTGCAAGGAAAAGTACCAACAAAGCACTGCAGATGAGAGAATGTAATGTAATTCATTTGTGATGGGTGGATTTTTGAAGAAGTTGGGGCTGTTAGGACAGAGAAGTCAGCAGCTGAGTTCTAGAAGGCTCAGATGGGGCTGGCCTAGCACATCACTCTCTTCTGATGAACTGATGTGCTTTGTCTCCTTTTGTTATATAACTCCAGAATAGCTTGGGCATTAATAACAGCACAGTTGAAAGGAAAAACATCCCTCACCTCATTACCCAGCTTCCTGTTTGAGAGGTGGTGTGAGGCCAAATTAGTGTATGTTTGGAAAGCACACCTTAAGAGCTAAGCATTGCAATAGATATGCTAATGTAGAATTAAATAGATCACTGGGAACCAAGTTCACCAACAATAAATCTGAATTCAGTCACCTGGAAACCCCAACAAGGCTTTGATGCTATAGAAATTGCATGGATTCCTCTCCCTAAATGTCCTCCTGTAGGCATGCAAAATCACTTCAAACTGATATGACAAGACAATATATGTTGTTTCCTTGCAAGGCAAATAGTGACTCATTAGGGACGGATATAAATTGGTAGCCTGAATTGTAACTTAAAACTCTGGTTCAGGAAGGAGCCTCATTTACAGATTCAAACTTTACAGCTTCGACATCACTCCTGTTAACTGCTGTTTATAGAACAACAAAATAAACAGAGAGTCCCACCCCAAGCCCTGCAACAACACATATATTCAACCCGGAGCTGATGAGAGATTGAGAAAGTTAACAAAAACCACATTTTCTTCCTTAAAGAAATATTTCCTACTGACAGATTTTGGATTGCATGCTCTTTGAAATACTGAAGCTATCACAGCATGTTCCCAGAGAAAAAATATTAAAAGCTAGAAGCAGTAAGTGCAAAATATGTGACATACATACAGACAAATACATCTCTCTGTGTACATCTGCACACATATGCAAACACACCTACAAAAAGCCAGATAAAAGCACACCTCCCAAAACAATAATCTCTTGGGAAAAGTCCAAATTAAAATACTGTGGGTGATAGTCAAGGACTGCCTGGGAAGTCAGTCCTGAACGTGCCTTTGAAATCTCTGCTACTGTCTGGGCTAACTGGTTACAGAGGCTGGAACAGGAGGTGGAGGAAGGAAAGCTTTGCAGAGGAATTCAGGGGGCTGCTCTGTGTGCACCCAGGCTATAATCAGCACTGCTCTGTGGTCTCAGAACCAAAACAAGAGTTTTATTTTGAGTTAGCTTTCAGTTAATTTGCTAAATGAGAAACTTCGAGATAAACAGCTAACAAAGAGATTTCTAAGGAGGAGAAATCCTGTGAAAGGATGGACATAAGTCACTTAAGACATCATAGAGTGAGGATGCTGAAGCATGAGTTATCCAGACTTCAAACAGAAGAGGGTGGCTTCTTAAAGGGCTTCTATTCCTAATAACTAATATCTCTCATTCTGTCACAACCCTAAGGCTGGGGCATCGGACTGCAAATGGACACTTTTGATTATATGATATATAAAATTATTATACAATATATATTTTTATTCATTCCAGTGATCATAAACTGACAGAATACTCAAGAGAGGTTTCATCTAGACACACCTAACCAAGAAAAAAAGGATGGATCAGGTGAAAGAGCTTTTTTTTTTTAATTTTCTGTCCTAGAAAACCACATATAAATCGTACAAAAGAAAAGGTTGATTGGGGTTTCAAAAAGAGACGCAGTGTGAGTTTGTTACCCAGCAGACCTGAGATAATTAACAAGTAAATTTCTGATTAAGTCAAGACAAACTGTAATCTTCAGGATTAAGATCAGCTGAAAGCCAACACATAGAAAAAACTCAAACCTCTAATTCTGTAGAATTTTACCGCTGGTCCATAAGGTCAAAATTAGAATTTCTTCTTCTTAGTGATGACAAGTCATAAGCCAAAGAGAAAGACTAAAACAGAGTGAAAGAGGGAGTGTCCTCCATATCATCTTCCTCTCCTTCCTATGGGAAGTACTCACTCAGTACTCAGTGGCCCTGGAAATCAAGCCATGCTTTTTATGTCTAAACATAGACTTAGAGGTGAGACTTCATTAAAAAAGGAAAATCTAAAGCTAGAATGAGCTATCTTCATTTACCCTGTGATTGCTTTGAATATTCCCTACCTCAGCTGCTATCTGGAGCAAGCAGGATGCAGGTATAACATGGGATTTGTGACCATAACCTTGGCTTCCCTCTATAAAACACTGCTAACACCATCTCAAAGGAGTTCTGCAACATTTGAATGAGGAGTTCTGTCTGGTTTAATAATGTTAGAAACACTTTCAAACTTTGTTTCTTCTTTTAAAAGCCAGTAATGATTAAAAAAGAATAAGCAGAAAATTAATTTTCCCAAATTTCTTCAGTAGTTGGAGAGACATTCCAGCAAGCACCAGATTTTTAGAATTAAACAAAGGTCTCTTGATTTTAGCATTATATTCCAAAAATTCTCATTAGCTTCTTCAATTCATTTAATATAATTTACCCCTCCCTACAAGTTTTTAGGGGACGGAAAAGATTAAAAATGATCCCATAACAGTCTCTTCAGTATTTTACATTCACTGACCTTTTATGTAATTTGATATGTTCCTTTGGATGTCTATTCCAAGTGTGGTGGGTGAGAGCTTGATTTATAAACAGTGTATGCACACGGGATTTTTATGTACTTTGTTCACACCATCAGTTTTTCCTGTAGTCATTTACAGTCTATTTGCAATTCATTAAAATACTTTTTGTTAAAATTGCCTTTCTTTTTTAATTTTTATGTTTCCATAGCAAAGTAGATTTCTTCTGAGAAAGGAAAAGTCTTCAAATGCTGATCTTGTGATATCTGTTATGGGGTCCCTTGCTTGTACTTCATGTTATGGGTCTCACAACTGTAGTAGAAAAGGGGCAGATTTGCTCTGAAGAAGGTTTTTGATAAAAAGCCAGTTTTTCCCTTACCTTTGTCTTCAGCATTAAGTAATGGAAGATCATTCTCCTCACTAAAACTGAGAGAAAATAGCTGTGAAAGACCAGGCACTTGGTTCTTCTTCCTGGCATCCAACAGGGGACAGGGGAGCTAAGCAATGATCTGAGGGTAGCTGAGGGGGAAATCTGATTTCACTTCTCCTGACATTGTTTGTGTCCTTAGGAAAGTCTCTTGCAAGCAAGACAGTTTGGCATGGGTTACACTAAGCTTTTGTAAGCAGCAACTGAACACTGTTTTTCTTGGGAACTTTGGGAAGCCTGTTTTTCATATGTTGCTAATATTCAAGCAAGAAATCCATTGTTATGTTTCCCCCTTCTGTAAATATCACTCCAACAAAAAGGGAACCAAGCACACTTCAGCAATGACAGATGCACAAAACACAGCACAAACAACAGAGGACAGAACAGCAGTTTTTGCTCTTAGGCTCTGGTACAACTTGATTCTCTTCTTCAAAGTGGAAATGACCTTTTAGTGACTGTCATTCACTGTCTGCCTCCTATTTTCCATTCCACTTTCTGAGCTATGTACATAAACCTTTTCTTGTGCTTCTGTTGTATTTTTGGTACAGCAGAAGGGGTTTTTTCCCCCTTGCCTACAGTAAGATTTAAGATTTATTAATAATAGTACAGAAGGTGAAGATTGATAAGCCAAAAAATGTAAAACTTGTACTGGTTTTGGCACAGTTAGCAGCAGTTAGATACATGGCTTTGCCAGTGCAGAAGAAATGGGAATTTCCACTGGATGAGATGTGGAAGGAGACTTACAGCTCTTGCAAGACCCCAGGGGCTGAAGTTTAGGATAGCTCCATCACAAAGGAGAGAAGGTTCACCTACCCTGTTGGCCAACCTCTAAGGATGCTGGGGACCTACCTGGTACCTGTAATGCTGTGGTGTTTATGGGGACAGTCCCCTAACTACTTACAGATGTAGCCATGGAACAGATTTGGTTCACCAGGAATAAGGACATTTCAGAGAACAAACCACAGAAATTCTCCTCCAGAGCAGCAGGAAGTTTCTTCTTTCAAAGAGAAGAGATCAAACTCAAGGCAAGGCACAGCATTAAAAAAATTTACAAAACTCAGGTTTTCCTTCCTAGCTCCCTCACAGTCTCCTGCCACCAAGTGTTTCTCTCCCCTCTCCCTCCTACCAACAGTGTCAAAACGTCCAAGAAATATTTTGCAGGATTATAGTGATTTAACCAGTGTTATTCACTAGGATAAAGCAACCAATGCTACAAACTTCTGCTGGAGTAACTATGTCAGTTTGGAGTGTGATGAAGTAAGAGAGGTAAACAGGGGTGTACATAAAATCCTCTACACAATACACAAATGGCAAGAAAATTAATGCACTTAGAAGTAACAAAGGCAACTCCTTCTCTGTCACTAGCACTTTGTTCTAGTTTGTTGCTACTCTCCTGAGCTCATCTGCAATCTGTCCTTCAATGTCCACTCTCAGCATAGATGTATTTTGTCCCAGATGATCACAACCACTGTCTTCTGTCACTTGACCTGCCACTACTTGACTTCTTTCGTACCTGGCTGGGTACAGGGCTGCTCTGCTCAGCCTGTTTAGCCACCCTTGTGCTATGAATCTGGGGTATGCTGTAGCCTGAGCAATGCTACAGCACTCATTTTGTTAAAATCCAAAGAGCAATACCACTGCTTCACATTTGTATTTCTGTGAGGCTGTCCTTTAACAAAAGTATTTATCAGTGCCACGTATTTCTAAGGGATAAAAGAAGAGTCCTGTTTCTTCAGACATGTCTTACCTTTGTAAAACAAAGAATCCAAATACCTCCAAATATTTCCAACTTCTTCTAAAAATTCTAAATACAGAATTTTCTCTCAATTTCCATATCTGCCTGTGCTAATGAAGAAGATGTTCTGGATGAGGTAGAAAACTAGTGCTGGTGACTAAATGCCAGAAATCTGGGGGGGTCAGGGAGGCAGTGTCATAAGCAATCCAAGAATCAAAAGAAAAAGCAGCTTTTAACTGTTCTCCCCACGACCCAATTTTCTGTTTCTCTGCTACTTGTACACATTGTAATTTCATTTGAGCACAAAACCTCCTGTATGAACACATTTACTGGCAGAAATCTCTTTTTGCAAGTTAGTTTTTGTTGGTTACCAGCTTTGCTTCTCCAGTCCAAGGGATTTCAGAGAAAAAAGAATGGTTTCTTCCCTCTCCCTGGCACAGCAGCTAATGCAGAATGTTTCACCAGCCTGTGAAAGGCTTTTTCTCTATCTGTGGGGAGTATTATTTCTGATCCCCAATGTAGCAGTTAATAAAGTCTCAATAGTCTTTCCACCATTTCCCTCAGCACCCGTTTGCAGTCCTAAAACTCCACTGCTCCTGTCACTCTCCAGCCTCTCCAATCTTCTCTGCCAAATGATGTTTTCCTTAGCAGGAACTTCCAATGTAGCCCCAATTGTTTCTGTTTTATTGAGGGATTCCTCCTGAGTGGATTTTTCGATAGCATTTTTAACCACACCAGCAGCCACGCTCTTCTAAAGCAAAATTATCTACAGCTTCCCAAGATTTAATAGCAGTGAAGTTTTTTGTGCTATCTTACCGCAGTCCCCTGAGCCTGCAATAGGTTCCTTCTCTTAATATTCCATTATGTCTGACATGCTCTTGCCATCCATGGAGAGAGATTGGATCTTGTACTCCAAGCTTCCAGACTATCACATTTCCTCCCTTTTCTAAACCTTACCACGCTCTCTCCTGCAGGTCATGCTGCCTCTTCCCGGGATGAAGCTCGCACACAAACAAGCACACTGTACAGAACAAGATTAGCCAAGAAATCTTAAATCTGAAGAATTTCCAATTTTTTGCAAAGGTGAGCATATTTAGAAGATCTTTTATCTTTAGGTCCAACTGTTTTCCTTCTCTCCAACTGTCACAAAAGCTGTTTCAGAGTGAATGTTTCTCAGCAGCGCACGCAGGTGTCAACACGATGTGCAACTCACAGCCCTGATCTGCCTGTGCAGATGCAAACCAGACCCCAACAGCAGTAACAGGGACACACATGTCACACTCCATATGATGACAAAACCAGGAGGATAAATAAAACTCAGTACATCAGAATTCAAATCCTAGTTGTGTCCAAACTGCAGCATTGCAGGTTTGAAGGAAAGGAGCAAATCACTCTCTGCACAAGTGTAATTTGGAGTAAACAAAGGCTGGGCTGAGAGGACTGGGAGGTGTTTTAATATCTACAGGGACATTAGGGACAATTTGGGTTGAGACCTATGTGGAGAGTTTTACCAGCTGGTTTCCCTTAACTCTGCAGGCAGCTGTGTGAGAATAATATTCTCTAAAATTTGAGACTCTCAGTCAGTGATATTTAATGTTGTACTTTGATGATTGGACTAGATGATCTTGAAGATCTTTTCCAACCTTAATGATTCTATGATTCTATGATACTCTGCCTCTGAAAGATAAATAATATAGTATATAAGTAATATATCATATACATTGAGATATCTGTAAATAATCCACATTTTAGAGCTATAATTTCTGCATTTCTATAACCTTATCATATTTCTTGGCTATGTGTTTATTTTCAAAGCTAAGACCAAGTGTTTGGACATGTTTGCTTCCCTCATAAGGATGTTTTTACTAAGCCTGATTCTGAATTGTGATGGATAAAAATCAGAAGCCTCTCTTGCTGTTAGGCCAGCTGATCACATCATCACCTGTACCAATAACTGTCATCTTTGCAAACCTCAGCACTTACACTGCTTGAACACTAACAAAAGGTATAAATCACGCCCAGGGCCCCTAATTACTACCATTAGCAGTTGGTTTGTGTCCCTTCCTGGATGTGAAACACTGATGCCACATTGTGAGGACAATAGCATGGATCTGGCTTAGAGCCAAGCTTTGCACTTAGGTATATGCTAAGTGCAAGGCCAAGTGAGCTGCTGGACACTCAGATTTTGGGTGCACAACTTGAAAACTTCCAGTCTTTATTTAACATGCTCATATCTTTATTTAACATCCTCACATGGCCTGTTGTGACAGGACAAGGGGTGATGGGTTTAAAATAGAGGGAGGGCGATTTAGGTTGGATATTAGGAAAAAGTTCTTTGCTGTGAGAGTGGTGGAGCACTGGAACAGGTTGCCCAGGGAGGGGGTGGATGCCCCCTCCCTGGAGACGTTCAAGGCCAGGTTGGATGAGGCCCTGAGCAACCTGATCTAGTTGGGGGTGTCCCTGCTTCTTGCAGGGGGGTTGGACTAGATGACCTCTGGGAGTCACTTCTAACACTAATCATTCTATGATTCTATGAGTCTATATGTTTACTTCTTCCTTTTATTGACATTACAATACATGATGGTTTGCATTGCTAATTGCCAACTAATTATGCCATCCAAAATTTCCAGTGTTTTGACATAACACAGCATCTCTGCATACTCGCGTAAGGATGGTTGCACAAACAGTGGCCAAGTAACATCCACTGTATGTTTATAGGTGTTACCACAATCATCTCTGTTATTCTAGCAAGGAAGATACCAACTACTAATACTATGCTATAACTTCTGCCATGTTCTCTACTGTCTGGTAGTTGTATTCCTTCTTTTAACCTCTTAATAGAATTATTAGAGCTCAAAGAATGAGTGCTGCTTAGTGAAAAAAAATACTAGAACATCTGGGGGCCATCTATGTTCATAGAGAAAAAACCCTGTGTTATGGTAATCTACCACATATACAGCTACGACAGTGCATATATGTACATCTGCTGGATGTATTGACATTTTATTCTGCTTAGCATTGCCTGCTTTCTCTCCCTGTTTGACACTAATGCAATACTACCTCTAGTAACAACAATAAGAAATTGTTTCCCTCCTTCAGTAAATAAAATGTTGTGGCAAAAGCACTGGACTGGCAGTGCTTTACCTGTGCTGTTGCTTTCACAATTGAAATTTCAGGAGCATTAGCAAGGCAGGAAAAACTGACATGAAGAGCACTGGATTTACTAGGGAATCTATGCATGGAGTAGCTGAGGTGTTCAGATGTGTGTGCCCTGCTTGTGAGCATTCAGTTCTAAAAGGAGTAAACAGAACCAACCCCCTAGTTGTCATTGTGAAGCAACAGAGAGATGTGTGTAACCACAGAAGTAGATTGACCAAAAGATTATGAGCCTTGCTTTAAAATTTACCCAGTCCTTTAAAACACTGCGGTACCACACCTTGTCCACGGAAGAGGACTGCTGACTGTGCAGTTTGGGAGTAGAGATGGAGTGCAATCTGTATGCAAATGAAATGTTAATATGGCATATAAAAGTAAAATTCAATAAAACAAGTTTGCACTGAGATCCCACAAATTGGGCCATCCTTTGACTTTGTCTCCTCACAGGGGTTTTGCTGAATCAGTTTTCCACACCTCTGCAATCTCCTGTGCAGCTTATCTACCTTGTGTGATTTAGTGAATAAAGCTAAACAGCACCTTTACTGCTAAGGATGTGAGATACTGGCTTAATGACCTAAATATCTCCAACACTTCTGATGGCAGGGTTGAAAGCCATAGTGATTTCCCTGAAGTTTCTCTTGCTTTGCAAAGAGCTTCACTAAAAAGCAGTGAATCCACTAGGCAGCACACAGGGCAGTTGTTAGCAGTCTTGGATGGGATATGGTAGCAAAGAAATCATAAGAATAAGAAATTCTAGAGTGAAAGTTTCTTTGCAACTTCTCTGTGATTTTCAATAACAGTTGGAATAGTTCTCTGGTAAAACTCAACACCATTCAAAGAGTGCTCAACAAAGTGCTTAAGGAGTAAGACAAACCAGGAGTTGCCCCTGTTTGGAAGAAACTGAAATTCAGATTTAATAGAGTAAGTTTGCAGGTTAAGTAAAAACCTAGGTTGGTTAAATAAAAGCATAGGTTAACTATGAGATTGCTCTCAATCCTCCCATTTGTAATACAACATTCTGCTGAAAAACACCACGTTAATTTTTGCAGAATCATTCAGGTTGGAAAAGACATTTCAGATCACAGCCTTTACAAACATGAATTGGTGACTCAATAGTTACAGAGGTGAGAAATTAACCTCCAATCCACAGAGAAGAATCCAAAAATCCCAACTTAGGAGACTCACATTCAATACCAAGTGGATATTTATCACTCTATTCCTCCAATTTGTTTATTTGGCAAAAGACCCTTAGAGACAGACAACTCCTAAGTGTCACCCATTTGGAAAAACGTGCAAAAACTCCTCCTTGCATTCAAACCTGCATGCAAAACTGCACCTTGACTGCGTGTCATAGACACACCAACCAGGTCAGGAGCCCACTGAGCCCCATCATGTCTCTTCTGCACACACATTTCCTGAGGGCTGTTCCTTCTTGTTTGTATCATGCACACATCCAGGCTGACAGCACAATTTTCCAGCAGGCACCCCCAACTAATTTTGTTGCATTACACTCAGTTAGCAAAACCAACATATTTTACACCATTCTTTCACAGTGCGTAGTTATCCCTACGACATTTAATGCTGTGCTGTGCTGCTTCTCTTGAATTCCACCATAGATAACTACTGAAGATCTACTGATCTCAAATCACCTTGCATCTGGGGGATTTTCTGCCCAGCATTCTGCCAGAGAGACTTTCCAAGCCCTTGGGGGCGTATCAGTGTGCTTTTTGCCTATTCCTGTATTAGTTGCACGGTGCCTAAACTATATAATTGCAATACATGTACCTGTATAAAACAATGGATTTGACTCAGAGGCTATGCTAAGAAGGTTTAATTCTTTAAACTAAATTGACTAAGTTTTCTACTACAACCCCTAAAAATTCTTAATTCTATTTTAAAGCAGCTGTGAGAAACTGAAGAGTCAACATTTCAAGAAACTGGCCTTCATCAGGATTTATATAAAGAATGAGCATTTATTTTACCCACAAACTTGAAAAACCCTGACGTACTCCATCCCATCAGCATTCTTGTTTCTAAGGCTCTGCCTCTGAAGCAATAGTTACTTCAATAGTTCAGAAACCTACAGCTGTTTTTTTCAGACCCATTTCTCAATGTTTTGTGCATGTCTGAGATTATGTCTGCAAAAATCTCCTCCCTATTCACATTCAGTTCAGAATGGGCGCTGAATCACAGTCTCTGCTTCAGAACACAAGATTTGGAATTGTCAGTACTTTATATAAGGTCTGCAAAACTCTGCTTTGGCTGCCAGACTGTGCCAACATTTGGTCCTGGATACACAGACAGAAACAGTTGGGGTGGGAGAGTATTGCCCATGGGAACCCCACAAGCAAGTGGAGAAGGTGAGGCTCTGAGCTGAGATGGAAAGAGTTCAGCAGAAAAATGGATAGCTGAACACTTCGCTTGGCAAACCAGTTTGAAACTGTAATGATTTGCAGAACAAACCAGCTTTAAAGATTTAAGACAGTAAGTTCTCTTTTTTAAAAGAGAAATAGTGACTTTTCAGATATAAAAAAAAAAAACCCCAAGCCTTATACTTCCACTTGTAGTTTGTATTCAGAAATGATAACTCCAGAAAAATCACCCCTTTTACCTTCAGCGACCCACTGAATCTTGCAATTATCTGGCATCTCTTCTAAGGTATTATAATGAAAATAATAACAATAATAGTAGGTTTTCTATCAGCATAAATATTTATAGTTACACTTTAATAATATTCATGCAATTTTCATAATAGAAAAGCACCTGATGATCTGGCAGGTTATGCTAGTCTGGAGGTGACTTACTTGCAGATCGGGAAGAATTTTCTTACAGATTAGGAGATATAAACTGGAGTGATCTTTATTTTAGTATCTCTGCCTCAAATGAGATATTGCCTTTAACCATCCCACAACACAAAAGATTTCAATTGAGAAATGGGTTTATATTGGTGAAAGCAACTGTTTTTCTTTTAAAGGCAGGGACAACTCTGCTTTTCTTTTGTACCCCGGGTACAGAAGGTACTGAGCCCTTAAGGTTGCCAGAACTCACAGGTTTCTGGAACACCTTTGGGACAAGCACTCAGACACCTCCAGAACCACAAGCTGTAGACTTACTCCCATTGGCTGAACACTGTGGTTTGAACAAAAGCCAGTCTACAGGCAGTCCCAAGAAAGCCACATGGACGTATCTGGTCTGTGTCTTGTTCGCCTCACAGTGGTTATAGAATCATGGAATCATAGAATGATTAGAGTTGGAAGGGACTCACAGAGGTCATCCAGTCCAACCCCCCTGCAAGAAGCAGGGACACCCCCAACTAGATCAGGTTGCTCAGGGCCTCATCCAACCTGGCCTTGAACGTCTCCAGGGATCCAGGGGCATCCACCACCTCCCTGGGCAACCTGTTCCAGTGCTCCACCACTCTCACAGCAAAGAGCTTTTTCCTAATATCCAATCTAAATCTCCCTCCCTCTATTTTAAACCCTTTATCACCCCTTGTCCTGTCACAACAGGCCCTACTGAACAGCCTCTCCCCATCTTTCTTGTAGGCCCCCTTGAGGTCCTGGCAGAGCGCTAGAAGGTCTCCCCGGAGCCTCCTCTTCTCCAGGCTGAACAGGTTCCCGAACCACTGCACTGCAGCACTTGCTGACTCACCCCACAAAATGCGGGGTCAGAGGGACAAACACACATTTTTAGGAGAATTCTCCTCAGCACTTATGTGGAACTGAATCTCAACCCACTCCCTTTGTGAATTAGTTTAGCCTTGCAAGAACAGCTTGGTGACCAGGCTCTCACCTCTCTGGGAGCAGCACATCAGCTACGTGGCACCACTAGTGTCTACCTGGCGACCAAGAACCCTGGGAGAGACCACAGCAGCACTGGGGTCACCGAGGCTCCCCTGCTCTCCTGGCTGCAGTCCAAAGCTGTGATTCAACACCAGGGGTTCAAGTCCTGGAGCTCCTAAACTGAAGGGTTTGTTCTCTCACACCATGAGGATGAACCCCAAAGGATGTATAGAGTCTTGCCAGGGAACATGCCTTATTCTACGAGTTATCTGTCACAGTTAGTTGTTGTTTGGGAAAGAGAACCGTAATGATCTATATGATCCAGCACCATGGGTGATTGAGACCTATCAATAACAGCACTATTGGGCAGAACATTTTTGTCAGTGGAGAAAGAAGTTGTTGTTAGGCCCATTTTTGCAATGAATATCAGGTGTTTGGTAATTGTGTTTAACCTGGAGTGCAGAAACAGCAGCTGCATACCATTTAAATAATGTGCCTTAAAGCTTTCACTTGGATTTATTCCAGCAAATACTGTATATTTAGTAACAGCTGATAACAAAACATCATTTCCCATGCTATGACTAGTCTTTAAGCATCAGTAAAAATATACTTAATCAATTTATATTAAATTACTGTGCAATCACCATGGCAGTTTAAGGCTATGCCTATGTATATTAGACATTTTATCAGATAATTATTATGTTCCCTTAACTTTTGTGCATTACTTGATATTTTATAACTACACAACCGGTCTCTTTAAGTAGGTATTTTATTATATCTGGACTATCACAGTAACTGTGACTGCATTGTCTTTAAAAGACATTCAAAGGATGATACCTTTTAATTGCCTATGCCGTGCCTTTTGGTGTATAGGGCCTCATAAACCAGCAAACTCTCTCAGCAATAAACAATGCAGCAGCCCCAGGCATTACTCCTGTGCAGCTGGTCAACCTCCTGACCACCAGCACTGCATGTCCGGCTGAGGACCACACGGCCTGGCCAGGGCCCCAGCGCTCGGGTTGGCATTCAGCTTGCTCAGGAAGGAAAAAACAGCATCAGTCCATCTTGGCTTCACCTAAGGAATATGGTAAACATCAACAGTTCTCAACCTCTGTGACATACAGTGCCTCTTCAAAGCACTTTACAGCTGTGAAGACTTAAATATGGTCCTTTTTTTTGTGCTGCTGCAGAAGGGAGGTATCACAGCCGTGCTGACATATCTCAGCAGGCCTTGTGCTAGCACCCAGGGATGCAGCACCAGTGCTCTCTTTATTCCTGTGGTACAAGCCTGCCTTCCTGATGAATGTGAGGACAAGCAGTTTTGCTATAAAGTAATCATGAACCAAGCCTTTCATCCCTCGTGGCTTCACCAGGCTTTGGATACAGATTTTAAGGTAAAAATCCAAACATTAATTTTGAATTACTTTAGAAATTGGCGTAGCACAGTTGCTTTCTCCACTTAACGAGTTGGGAAATCACCTTTCCCTACCTCTGCTATTTGCTTCCTTAAGAAAGAAAATAATGAACATATGCAATTGAGATTTTGCCTGCAAATGCCATGTCTATTTATGCACAGAACTAGGTATGAGATAGAAGCATGTACTTCTTCCTTTGTGTGTCCTTCCCAGTGCAATTTTATGCTCAGATGTGAAATATAACCATTTTACATTATTGCAATTTTAAATGTCTGTTGTCAGGACCTATTTATAATTACTGAAGTGTTTCCCTTGAGTACCCTTAGCAACTAATTTCAGGATCAGTATAAATAGAAAATAAACTTATGCTGGGCTGTGTAGATATTTATCAAATCAAATGATTACAGAAAATTAATCTTTCTATAGTGGCCTATCAAGTCACGAGAAACCAAGTGCACTTTATATGCATGGATCTCAATGGTCAGGAAAAAAACCCATAGAACCCATCCCACAATTACCCACCCAACAATATACATGTGCCCTATGAAAAAACCTGAACCTGAACCATTTCCTTCTTTTTCCTCTTACTGTCTCACTAGTCAGTCAATGTGAATTTCTTCAGCAAACAAACTCTATTTGCTAAAGCAAACAAATGGGCAAATATTTGCTCAGTTTTCCAAGTATGTTTGGTCTGAAGTTTATCAGTTGCTGACTGTTTGGTCATTTCACTTTTAAAAGTGGGATTTTTACAGGAAACTTCAAAACACAATCTTAAATTTATAGGGGTCACCAGGCCACAAGGCAAAGGATTAGGATATTTTTAGAGGGAAGAATTTGGCCGTAATTGAGATCATTTAATGAGCTTTAGGGAGCTTTATCCTATCTGCATATAATTTTTTTTAACCTCAAGTTTCCTTTTAGGAATTACGTAAGCTAAAATACTAAGAGCCAAACTTGATAGGAGATTTTGATGATTTGCAGTTGCATCCTTGTAAATAAGATCAGAATGTGGCCCCAAAAACATCAAGAGCCTTTCCAATCTGCCCTTGGCACCAACAGGCACTTGACCAACGCAGTTAAGACTCTGCTCGTACATCTGTCGCTCTCCTCCTTTTGATCCCTAATCCCTTCATTTCCAGATCTCCACACACAGAGCATGCTGCCTTCCAACAGGTGATGGCACGGATCTCTTTGGAGATGTTCCATGCTGAACATCCTGCAGCTCAGCAGCGGAAGCAGCCCATGACCTGAAGGAAGCGATCCTGTGACGCGCGAGGAGCTCGGCGGCCCAGGCCCCACCAGGCACAGGCTCCCCTTCTCCTGCTCACCAACAGGCACATTCCTGCAGCCACATATTTATTTAATGTTAATGCCTCATTGTCTTGACATTCATAATGTGCTAAGCTGGGAAAGTAATTAAAGTTAATTTCTGCTTGGGGGAGGATGAGAAAAGGTGGGGGGGAGCATCCTCACTGTAAATTCTTATTCATATTTCTTTCCTGTTTTGTGATTCTCAATCGGAGTTTTCTAATAACAGATCATTTCTTTTTGTCTAACTTTAATCTGGCCCTGCTTGACAAGCACCATCCTTTTCATTGAAGGGTAAGACCACTTAAAGAAAGGCCAATAAGCCCTTGCACTGCTCAGCTGACTAGGGTGATTTGTCACCCTGTGCAGTGGTGGTCACACCAATGGATTTATCTCAAGGTAAATGGAGATGCTGAGACCTGGGACCTGGAGCTTTGATTAAGGCCCCCTTTTTGTAGTGTTGATAGATGTTGCTTGTGTTTATCTATTTGAAATGCCACTAAATCTGTGAATACAATGGAAAAAGAGAGTAGTTTGCAGCTGAAAACATATTAGTGATTTATGTTTCACTAAGAAGCACAATAAAGAGACAGAGGCTATTAAGAGGAGCTATTTTCATGAGAAATAGTTCTGCTTTAAAACATTATCAACCACACCTTGATAAAGACCTACATGCATGCATAATCGTGTTTACTTATCCCTTTAGTTGAGTGCAATATACATTTGGAATGCACAGCCCCAAATTATTAATAAGCCAGTAGACACTTTGCCATGTAAATGCATAAGAATAGGACACTTTGCATGTTAATTGTCTTTCAGAGAAAATGCAAGCGTTGGGCACTGACCCGCAACTTCAGATGGACTCCACATCCCTTAAAACAGCTTCAAATCCAACTGACCATTATTGCCAGCATTTATTCACAACATTTTAGTAGAAATAACCAGTGGGGTGACACAAAGGGATTATAATGCATCGATATAACTTATAACATGAATCAATGTCAACAAGACGCACCCATTTAAATGAATAGGGTCAGATGAGAATGCTGTATCACCCTGACTCGTGTGACAGTTACAAATGCATATACTAGTATGCATAATAGGAGTGTACAAACCAGTAGAGATTTGTAAACTTGGTTCATTTCAAGCAGAACTGACCCACAGGAATGGAAAAAGGAAAAGCCAACTAGGCTGTCTAGAAATAAGTGATCCTGTAGTTTGTTGTTTAACGAAAGGCATAATGAGGTTTCATTTTCCCAGGCTTGAAGAGAGAACATGGACCTAAAATGTTATTAGGTAGCCAAGCTGCTATTTATCTACAATGTTCAATTAAAAGAAAAAGACAACACATTTGCTTCCAAACACATTTCTGTTTACAAATGCAAAATAAAGCTTCACTGGTCTGCCTCGTATATGCAAATATATAGGCACACTGCAATTACATGTTTGGAATTAACTGCTCTGTGTTATGATTTATTGAAACGATCTGAGGATTCCTCTTCAGCACTAATGAACAGTGGTGGAGGGGGGGGGAGGCTGTATAATGTGTGTGCACCTGGAGCATGAAAACTAGTACAGTAAGTTATGTACCTGTAGGGTGATGCTCTGTCTATGGCTTGGCACTGCAGTGTGCTGACAGTCTAGCAAAGCTCTTAAATCTGGACAACACCTGCACCTCATTTGCTTTACACAAGCTCCATGACCTGACTGCTGATGGTGAGCCCTCCCTTTCATCCTTAGGATTATGACAAGTTATTAATTGCCACCATTAGCTGCAGCAGCCTGCTCGAGATCTCTGCTGCTCTCTGGAGGTGAGAAACTATGTGCATGTGAATGGAGAGAGAAAAGACTCTGAAGCACTGGGGCAAACAGAGCAACAATCTGCCCAAAAGGGATTGTGAGATTGTGAATAATTTATTAGAAAACATTTTTCTTTGTCCTTCCCACAGACCCACAAATCCTCCCTAAGCGCTCTTTACCAGCCTTGCAGATAATGTACTTACACATCTCAGAGCTTGCTAAATAGACTGAACAGGCCAGAGAGTTCACTCTTAACACTGCTTTTGCAGAGTGCCTTACACAGATGAAGCACCCTCATCCTCTCCTGGAAATCTTTCCTACAGAATTTTTTTACAATTATATGGAAATATGAATGAATATGGAATGGAAATGGAAAAATTAATATAAAATGACAGGTCAATGCTTGGAAAATATTTTTTTTCCCTCTTTTGTTAGTAACTATGACCTGAATTTATCAGTTCCTAGCCACAGCAGACTGAATTTCAGCATGGATTCACACCTCATTTCATCCTTCTGCATGCACCTGCTTGAAGGTGCTCACCTTATCTCGTTCACTTTTTCAAACACCAAGTGTCATATCTCACCATCAAATAAAAAAGGTTGTGGTGGAACCCAAGATGCAGGGCAAATCAAGTTTGTGATAGGGTAGAGAGAGGAGTGCCAGCTTCAGTAACTTAATGTGTGGCCACTGGTACTCTGTGAGTAAATTTGAGTGTAAGTAGAAGATCAGTTTTCAAAGGGGACAGGAAGGGGAGATGATAAGGATGAAATACGAACTGATGTCAGCAAAAATAGCTTGGAGGGAGCTGTGCTGGTTTCAAGCACCTGAAGACTAATCTTGAGACATGCTTATGCTTGAGCATGTCCCAGGATCCTGGCCTGTGGATCAGCTACAGTCTGTGCACCCATGGGTACCCTCCATAAAATAACAGACAAGAGAGCAAGGGAGAAAAGAAGGGGCTGGTGTATGTTTTAGCTTCATCCATGTCAGGAGTTGGGATGTGGCCAACGATTCTCCCAAACTAGAAATTCCAGAGGACTTCAGAAATACAGCTATAGTCCAGTGGTGTACATTAAAGAGGGAACCTGAATCATCAGAGGAGCCAAAGACCACTTTCCTCTATTTCAGCACTCCTTCCACAGCACTTACTTGACATCCAATACCATTTTGTTCACTCTCTAATAGAATAAAAATATGGCACCTTTTAACAGACTCTATTTTAAATAGATTTTATCATTTCTGCTATCTGTCCAAACTTTTCAGCTCCTCTGCCTGGTCATGTAAACCCAATGTTTCAGCACTTGTATTTTTGTGTGGAAACTATGTACATAACACATACCTAAAGTACTACTGTTATTTGGCTGGGTAAGAAAGGATGTGGAATGCTTTTATAGGACATATGTAGAGAGAATACACTTATAGTTGGCATTAGAAATAAGAACTACCACTGACTCCATCAGCATCTTCTCCAAGAACAATATAGGCCAAATTTTTTATACATAGGATGTAACCCCATAATGCTGTTGTTCTAATTGTTGTTAGATAAAATTGGCTTCTCAGGTTTGTTTCTATATACAGTGTGTATATATGTGTGTATACATATATATTTATATATATATGTGTGTATACATATATATCTACACATCAGTATCTCAAGAGCAGCACAAGATTTCATACCTCCACACACTTTTCATGCTTCCTCATGAAACAAAATCAATGTGGAGATACAAACTGTACAGATTATAATTTATAACTAATAGTACTAAAACATACACTGAGCCTGAGTTCACAGTTTTGTGAATCCTTTGGGCCAGGTCCTACAACCTCCTCTGTGGGATGCTCTCACACACATAAATAACATTATAACCTAAATGTCAGGGGCAGGTTTGGGTGCTGGTCATGCACTGCACCCATGCTGCCTTAGCTGGAACACCCATTTCCCTCCACGTGGTGACCCTCACATCTGTGTTGATGAGTATGAGAAACTCGGCAGTGCGAGTGCTGGAATGGGAATCTCCTGTCAAGGTAGAGGTTCAGGGCAGACCCCAAGAGGGTGAAGAGGGACTGAATTGAACTCCTTGAGCTGGGAGCTCTGAGCACTCTGCTGTCACATAATGCTCACTCTGTGAAAGAGTGAAATTCCTCTTCTTTGAAAGAATACTTGTAGGCTTCTACTGGTATGATTTGGGGCTCTGAATCTTAGGTGGAAGGAAGCCCTCTCTCTAAGCCTAGACACTGGAAGGTACTGTCCAGGTTTGATCAAATCCCTCACTTATGTGCAGTCTTTCACACTATGAAACAGTGAACATAACCCTCAGCCCTTCAGCTCTTGTACTACTGCCCAGACACATAAACCTCCCCAGTCCTATGATCCACCAGGCCTAACCTCCTTCCTCCCCACCTCCTCTTCGTCCTAAGCCTCAAAGTGTGCATCACTCCACTCACTTCTCTTTTGCAACATGCAAGAATGGTAACACTACAATTTAAAATAATTTTAAAATGAAAAATTAGTACAAAAATATGTGTGTTATAAATCAAACATAACTTACATGTTACAAGAGTACACGGAAATGGAGAAGCTGCTTTCTCAGTGTACTAAAAATCTTCTTTTAATTGGCCTTTTGTTATACAGCAAGTTTAAGGTTCACCTATAAAATAACTGTGAATGTTTTGACTCTATTTGCCTGAGAGAGTTTAGGCTAGAGCTGACAGCTATAGACTAAAGGACTGGGTTTTCACACTGAAACTCAGAAGCTTTCAAACCCAACTATTACATGTTGTCTGCAAACACACAGATACAACAGAATAATTAGAGAAAGGATTATCAAGTGTGAAACATTAACTCAGCTTAATTAAAAAAAACCAAAACTTTTTTAATAAAGATACTGATAGAAACATTTTCTGTTGGCTGTATATATTTAGAGGTCTGAAGCCTTTGACATCTAACTGTTTTCAAATCACCTTAGTAATTCAAGTAATTATTTATCACAGATAAACAAGCAAGGAGCATTCATCCAAATACAGTAACAGTGTTAAGTATCTTCATGCTTCTGTGCCATTGCAAGGAAACCCTGTGAGATACCAGGAGTCTGGCAGAAACTCAAGCAGGAGAGCAGAGTGGTGCTGGCAGGGAGCTGACTCTCCCCAACACCAACATAACACAGTGCTGTGCTGCACAGGAATTCCTGAAACAGCCTTTAAGAAAGTCACTCATCTGTGGTACATGGGCTTGCTTGAGAGGTATAAAGTGTATAATCCCTTCGAACATTGTGCTCAGGTTCAGGTTAGTGATATGAAAGGACTGGTGAATTTAGGGGATCTCTCCTTCAGACAGCTTAAGAGATAATTAAAGTTTTCATGTGGTGTGACTGATCTTTTATGGGTTTCTGAGACCAATAGGCCAATATCACAGAACGTCAGGAATTGGAAGAGACCTCAATAGATCATCTAGTCCAACCCCCTGCCCGAGCAGGATCACCTAGATTAGATCACACAGTAACATGTCCAGACTGGTCTTGAATGTCTCCAGAGAAGGAGACTCCACAACCTCTCTGGGCAGCCTGTCCCAGTGATCTGTCACCTTCACAGGGAAAAAGTTCCTCCTTATATTCAGATGGAACTTTCTATGTTCCAGCTTGGACCCCTTGCCCCTTGTCCTGTCACTGGCCAAATATTTAGAATGCACTACTCTCTCTGCATATGATGTGGCACGTGAAATATACTGGTCTTGTTCTAAATCCTGTAAGACTACATAGAAAAACTCCCAGAAAATTCAAGTTACCTACATTTTTTTCTTATGGAGCACCGAAAAATGCACTTTTCTTTATATTCATCATCCTTTGACATAACCCTAAAACATTTTAAACAGAAAAATAAATTATGTCAATTTTAACAAGCCAGAATATTATGGTGTCCAGTATGAACAAATAGCATTTTACCAGTTTCATTTGCCTACCATAAAATTTTATTCACATCTGCTCTTCCAAACTACTCAGTAACTCAGGCATCATTTTTAGTTCTTAATTGCAACTGATAGTAGTCATGGAAAAACGATTCATATAACAAGGTAGTACTGCATCAACCCAGTACTCCTTGGAGTTGTACTCCAAGGAGCTTGCTGGGACTAGGAACCAGTTTGCTGGAGAACTGACCTACTCAGCAGTGATGCAGGTGATCAGAAATTATCTGTGTGCCACATCAGGTGCAGAAATACAAATAGAGATGGTTTTACACAGGCATGGGTATATGTGCACTTAGTGGCAGGCAGCCTTACTGCATCCTGCTCTATGGCACTGTCCTGTGCTCAGAAAGGGATTGGCAAGTTCTGAATATTAGTTGGGCTTGTGGTTCCAGAAGAGCAGGGAGAGAAAAGGTAAAAGGCAGCCAGAGATCTGGCAGAATGGCAAATTTAGGAACCATAAAAACCTCTTTTTTTGGCAAGGTTAGGAATCCAAGGCTCACATCTAACCAACAACTGTGCTTTTTCAGTGCCATCTGAGAGCCAAACGTGTGTCTGATGGAGGTAGATGTTACAGGTGACAAAGGGAGAAGCGAAGGGTTAAGCTGTGGAGCAAGCTGTGTACACACTCAAGGTATGTTTGTTTCTGTAGGAATGAATAGAGTCACTGTGAGGAGCAGAGTGTTATTTTAACACCTATTCTCTCCTCAGCTCTGTGGCCAGTTCACATGTAACTGAGTGTTTCCATGGAGGAGCGAATCCATCTGTGTTTTCTCACCTGCAGGTGTTGGGGTTTTAATTAAAAGCTCTAACTAATATGTTGCTATTTTGTGAAGGGATGTGAATTATAGCAAAGACAAATTATGAATGATAATGAGACAGAATAGCTCACTTGGATTCATTTTCTCTGTGCTTTTTTCCTCTCCTAACATAGGAGAATGTACTTTAACAAAATAATGGAGGATGAACATTAATTTACTCTCATGCCCTCTCTGTGCCAGCAAGACAGGTATCGGTTCATTTGCACCAATTTAATAAGGACAACTACCTAAACCGGCTCGACTATTAGTAAAAACCTTAAAATACATTAAGGAAACTAGACTTCTTGCAAAGAACTTAAACAAGTCTAACTTCCAAATTCATACATACATCACCTTTATTTTCCATTTGCAATAATCTGTCATTGGAGTTGCTGCACTGTGTTTCACAACCTGTACTGGGCTCTCCTAGCTCTTGGGATCTCTGGGCAGTTTGGATCCTTTCTGAGTAAGACTGAAGATAAGGATGTCACTTTGGAAGCATGTCCCTATCTTTTGTATAGTGAAGTATGCTTTTTATTTGGTAATCTCATTTTCAGAACAGAACACAAGCAACTACTATGGCTCACCAGAACTCTCCCACCTTTCTCTTCACATATCTGACCTGATGGGTATGGAAGGATCCTTTTAGAAAACTTCTGTAAAGGCAGTCAACACAAATCTGCCTAAATTACCTTTAGGACATTTCTTCACAACAATACTCTGCCTTGGATTCTTGCTTCTCCAGACCTCACAAGGGCTAACAAGCAAGGGAGCCAAGCAAACACTGTGCCAGGCTGCCCTTGGTGCTCGCTGAGAAAGCCAGTGGGGAGAATGGTAAATAAAATTGACCCAAGGAAGCTAACAGAGCCTGGGTCAATATCAGAGGACTCTGAGGCATTTAAGAGCCATAATAGATAGTGTGAGCTACAACACAGTTCCAGAAAGACATAAGTCTCTCACCCCCTATCAAAATATACAGTATAGATACATCTGATGTCTATAAAAATTACAGAGAAATAATCTTGCCGTTCAAGGTGAAAGAATAAAGGAAAAGAGGAAGGTGATGAAATGATGGAAAACGGAGAAGGACAGACAGAAGTTGGGGGAAAAATGGGAAGAAAAAAAAATTAAAAAGAGTCAGTAGGGACTTTTAAGTGGGAAATAGTTGGTCATTAGATGAAAGTGGATAACTAGACACTGAGGTAACATGGAGAGAATGAAAAAAAAATAAGGAATAAGAGAGAGGCTAAAAAACAGGGAAGAATGATAGAGGAAGGAAAGATGGAAGAAGCCCAATGCCAAAAAAAGCAGCTGTTAATTACAGTTAGGTGAATTTGCTGGAGACAGTATCATAACCTACTCTATTCTATTAATCATTACTATCTGGGTGCCTCCAATGGCACATGAAGTATGTGTTATTTGTCTCTGGTCATTCCTCTGGGGAAAGATGTGTGTTCAGTGGGTATGGATAGATTCCTTTTCTTTCTTAATATACATGTTGTTGTGTTTTCAGTTTAGAGATGGCAAGGTCAAAGAAATACTCCTTCCCTTGCACAAATGTGTCTTTGAGGCATCGGGGATTTCAGGGGTAAGAAAGAATCAAACGGAGCTTGCAAAAGGAAAAAGATCTTTAAATGTGATTTTTTTTTTTCTTCAAGTTGCTTTTGTATTTTTCTGTTCAGACCTTTGGGATCATCTCACCTTGGAAAAATAAGATTGAAACCTTTACCACTGGCCTTTTTCCCTTCCTCTCTCTGCCACTTTCGTTTCACCCTGAGCAGGATCACACATCAGAGCTCTGCTCCAGACACAGAGTCCCTCCCCAAGCCAAATCCCAGCCCTTTGGTACCTGCAAAGCTGACACCAAAGCTGCAGCACATCTGAGAATCCAGCACTGCCCTGATTCCCACTGCCCAGACATCTGGCTGGGTGCAATACCACACAACACAGGAAGATGGGACCTACTATATGAATTAATTTAACCTAATTAACCTTGTGGCTCTTTAACCACATCCTGCAGTAGGGCTCAGCAAGGTCCCCCAAGACTGTTTTAGCAGACTGGTATTCTCTGTGTGTGTGTACCTATAGCACAACCCCCTCCACATTCATAGTTACATCCTTGCCACTGATCTGGCTCCTTATGCTTCTATCAACTGTAAGTCACATCTAGACACAACTGACACGACACTGTCACTTGTGTGGCTCGAGGCTCTGATACAGCAAGAGTTCAAAGCACCATAACTTAACTTAGGATATATTGAGTGTTGCAATCTGGCAGTAGCTGGGTACACTGTAAGCACAAGGGCCACTCAGACCTGATGCCAGTGTGTGACAGGCACCATTAGCAGTGTGTTTTTCCTGTTCTTAAGGAAAGTATATCACTGATCACTATAAATGGATAGTGATTGTAAGGCTAAATTCCCATCAAGGAGTTGATGAGTCATTAAAACCCCTCAAGCTTTGTTCTCACCGTTTATTGCCTCATCATCATCACCACCCCTTCATGGAATTATTGTCTTTTAATTAGCTCTAGTCCTTTCATTACTGTCTGTATCATTGCAGAGAAAGAAATAGGGAAACAGCTCAAATAAGTAGCCATAGTGTCATTCAAAATTATGGACTTTACTATACAGAAAACTTTTCTTTTTCCCATTAAAATAACAACAAAACAAAATTAAAAACCCCACCCTGGATATAGCTTCTGGTTCCTACTCCAGGGATGCAAAAAAGCTACTGCTGAAGCTTTTCTTTTCCTGCCACCAGGAAAGCCTGCAGTGGTTCCCACCATCTCTGAGCCTCTCCCACCATCTCAGGAGGTGTGGGGCTGCTCACAGAGGGGTCTGTGGGCACCAGCTGTGAGCCTCAGCCAGCACAACACCTGCGTGGGACCATTTCCCTTTCTATATAGCAACACTATGTACTGACAGATTCCGTGACTCCCATGGAAGGTGTTGATTGGAATATGTTAAATAACAGCCACCATCCCAACTGTAGTGATCTCCTGTATTTAAAACACGGGTTTACATGCTTCATAAATTTCAGTATTTGTAATTATACGATATATATGAACAGAGTGAGTGAAAGAGAGCATATATATTATGTGAGGAAACAGCATTATCGATCCTGTATTATACAGTGCACAAGAAAATTAGTTAACCATACAGCTCATTGGTTTAAAGATGGCAGTAAAGTTTAAAGGCATTCTGTTGTGAAGTTAAATATAACAGCCATGACACAAATAGAACAATCGCTCTACCCGGATTTCCCTGGCAGCTAAGGAATTCAGAGGCTGGATCCTGCCCCCAGAACGTTGCTTCAGACCCAAAATAACCCCACAGGAACATGTGAAGTTACTCCAGATTTACACCACAGTAGCCAGACAAGGAATATGGATCCAGAGGTTTAAATGAGGCTTATGTAATAAAGGGGAATTTGTAATGGTTCCCTGTGGAGCTGGAAGGCAAGGTGAAAGCTCTATCTGCCTGTGTCAGAGATGGAGTTAGCAGAAATAGACTTCAGCTCCCCACCACAAGTTACTTCATCTGAAAGACTTTTGGGTTTTTTAAATGAAAACAGACCCGAGTAAACTAATATTTCCTAAAGTATGTACTCCTGGGAGTACAATCCTACTCTACCACAGGCTTCCTTGTCAGCCAATTCCAGTTGCATTCCAGCTTCTAGACCACTTCTACCTGGGGTAGAGGCTGGTTGCTGCGGGAGGGGACCGTGAGCTGCAGCTCTGCTGCGACTGTCGGTGCATGGGGAGTGGGAATGGTGCAGGAAGCCAGAAGCCCCACATCCCAGGTCTCATTCCTGCTTGTGCCAGGCCTTCACTTTGTGTCTTTCCATGTGTCACTCACTATTCCTTCCCTCCAAGAGGTGTGAGATGGGTGGGGGCTAGAAAAGGGATACAAGGTGTGATTTTTTCAGGCTGAGGAAGATTTTCTGTTTCCTTCAGAGAAAATTCTGCAGAGCGATATCGCAGTACCGCGCACTGGCCATCCCCCTGGAGCCATCGGCGACTCTACAGCTGCACGCAGCCAGGACGGGGAGCAGAGCAGTGGGAGTCAACAGAAAATACAAGGAATCACAGAAATACCGGGTAGGAAGATGGAAAAAATAATAAATTCTGCATTTAATTTCTCTCCCCCCATTTCATACAAATGTGATCTAATTTAATTTCAAAGAAATCTCTCTCCCGGATGCTTCGAAAAGGTTAAAATGCAATTTTCTGAAACTAAGTTATTAGATAGAGGAATATTAACCTTTGAGCCCCACAGACTTTTACTCTTTTTTATCTCCTTTTCATTTTTGTTTGTGGGTCTATTCATTTTTTTGTGATCTCCGTCAGGTTGCTAGGTAACAGGCACTTAGCGTGCAGGCATGTGAGTCTATCTGTCTCTCGGCTCAGTCTGTCTGGTCCACGCTACCTACTTGCCTAGCGCTTGCTGCCGGCCCTGCAGTCCCTTACAAAAAGCATTTATCACAGCCCCACACAGTAATGGCCACTCAGTGGAGGGGAAATTGAGCTGACCTGAAGGCCAAAGCTGTTAGGGAGACTGGTGGGAAGGGTAAAAGGGTCACAGTACCCTTTTCCCACCCACTTAGTGGGCAGTAAGCACTAGAACAGCAGTGCCACTGTTTTCACTAACGTATCCCGAGGCTTTGCACCTGAAATAAATGTTTGTTTGACATTAACAATAAAAAAAAATAAATATAAAAATCTGGTTTCCTCACAGAAACTGGTTATGCTGTTTAAACCTCAGCAAGGTAGGGGTAGAGTGGGGAGAACGTGGGGTGTGATTTGTTGTGCACTTCCGACAAGGTAATTATTTCTTTTTGATGGCCATAACTCTTCTAAGTTCCCATCTTCCTTGATTTAGGGAAGGCAGGAATCACAAAACCAAAACACTAAGTCTTTTGTTTCCTTTGGGTCAAAAGTGTCACCTACCATGAGTCCCTGAAAAAAATGAGTTCTGTTGACAAATCAAATACCTAAATAAATAAATAACATCACCTGAAACACATGCAGTCTGATTTATACAACTGGATGGTTATTGTACAGGAGCATTTCCTAATGCTAATCTAGGTGATTCTCTCAGACTGATACAGAAACATGTACAGATCAAGAAACAAATTATTTTTATTTAAAAAAAAAACAAACCAAAAACAGTGAGGAGGGGAAAAAATTGAGAAGCACTACCCCATCTCTGTTTTCCCTTAATAACCTACAACTCCAATTTCTCCCAGAGATAATGTGTTCACAAGAGTTGCAGGACTGAAATCCTAAAGGAAACAGAGAGCCTCGCTTTCTGACCACATTTTAAAGAGCCATATGTACTTATCTCGCTACATTACGTACACACAGGGACCTCAGGCTATACATCAATCCCTGGCGTGGGTAAGGCGTTCTCAGGCAAGTAACACTCCTCCCCATCAGACCCGTATGGAGAACCTTTAACTGGTGTCAGCAAGGAGCAGGATTTGGTAGCTGTTAATTAGTAAAACATCATTGCTAACATTGTTTTTCCCTTACACTGACAGAGAACTGTTAGAATCATAGTAAGATTTCTGCTGCTGTATCCAGTGTACTCAAACAACAATATTTAACCAACAAAAAGAGACCGAGTCAATCTCGGCTTTAGTGATTCCCAGGGAAGTCATCAAATAAAAATGTGAACTTTAAAATTGATCAGGATTAATTTCACTGACACTGTATCATAACATATATCTCTTTGGAGACTCATTTGTTGGGCTGCAGATGCAAAGAAAGTAAGGAAAGAAATAAATCAGAATACAATAAGGCAATTAGACTTTTGCCATTGATAGAATACTAAAAATGTCTGATTTATCAAAGCATTAACAAACAGAAATAAACACAAGACGTATATTTCCCTGAAAAATACTTGGTTAAGAAAAATAAAATAATAACCAAAACCATGTTTATCGATAAATTTAATTCCCCAATACTGTACCTTTCAATGTGGAATGGGATTTCATCTGCTAATTTCAAGAGTGCAGCAATATAAGATGATTTATCACATGAATACCAATACAGTAAAAATCCTATTCTCATCTCTGTGAAATTGTCTTGCTCAGAAGAGAAAATTCTCTCTTACACGCTATTATATGCCCATTAAGGATAAAATATTAAAGATTTACATGCACACACATATACATGCACATACACCAATCTAATTCACAAACGTTCTATTGAATTTTGGTGTGATTATGAGAGATTCCTTTAAAACTCAACGATTTGGAGCTCCCCAGGATTTACTAGAGATCTACATAGTGGTAATACTCCTCATAATATCACTAAAGGCATGAAACACATATTTCACAGTTGTTCTGTTATAATAATACAATGAAAACAGTCAGATTGCAAGTTTTATTTCCTATTTCTGGCTACAGTGAGGTAGAATCTAAATGATGTGAGGTACTGCTGGCTCATGGATCATGTTTAGGCTGCTTACTGTACTCGAACACTTGCAAAGATGGCAAAAGTGCAGTTCAGATGGTGTCGTCTGAAACATCTGAGCAGAGTTAAGTCTCAATCTGGAGAGAAGGTGGGATGCTGTGTTGCCTAATGAACATTAGAAATAGCCAACATTGGGGGGAACAATTTCACCTACGAAATGGAGAGAAGGGAATAACCCTCACACAGGGTCCCTACAAGGGAATTTTCCTGCCATTACTCGTCAGTCAACCTGGAATCCAAATACCACTAAGACTTGTGATCATCTGTAGAGAATTTCTAAGACTTCCCAAAAATGTATCTTATATATGAGATTATAGGGAAGGTAAAGCACGAGTGCTTAACTGCTTTTGTATGCTAGTATTTATTAATCAAAATCCTCCAGGAAACCACACCAGATGCTTTCAAACACCCTGAACTCATCACTTACCCGACAGCAAATCTGGACAGAGTAGTGTAATTTACTGAGCACCGTACCAACCTAACTCCAAAAAGCAATTTGAAAAACAAAGCAGGATAATACAGACTTTAAAATAAAGCTATTGTACTTTCCCCTCTTCCTCCTGTTATCCATTCCTGGAACTATAACGTATTGTTTCTTGTCAGGGACCAACATGAAAAGGAAATTACATGGCTGTCTAAAGTTATGTCTTCACTGCAAAACACTCTTTCACTGCGGCTTTGCATTGATGGCTCTCTTGATGTTACAATATAAGCAAAGAGAAGGGCCAGTTGTTTTTTTTGTGGCATAACTTGTACAGGTTAACTTCAAATTGTGGAAGAAAAACAACAGCTAACTGCACTGGGATGACAACAACATCTCAAAATCTCCTGTAATTATCTGCTATCCTAGTTTGATGGAAAAATAATTGCTTTTAAAAAAATAATCTAAATTTTCACTAGAAAAAAAATTAAGAAAATGTGAGTAAGATGAAAGGAAGTCCCATAAAAATGTCTACCTGAGTGCAAAGAGAGACTGATGCAAGAACTGCTTCAGAGGCAAGTTGATCTCTTATTTATGTTAATAACATCAAAACCAAATAATTAAGCACAGATGCTACTAGTGATTCATTGTTATCACTTTATAGAAAGGACAAGGATATAAAACTATTTTTCCACAATTGCTGGCTCTGGATGCAGCACAACTCCAAGTTCTCACCATAGTTTCCTGCAGCAGAAATTCAGACCTTCTTATCTGTATTTGTTTGCACCTGGATTTACTTCATTCCTAATTATTAGTCTCAAGTGCTTCATGGTTACGAATCCTCCTCCCCCTGCTTCTCACTACCAACAAAACTACCACGTTCCCTGGCAGTTTCTACAAAGTTTTTTATTTCATTATATAGCAATTATGACAGAAACTTAGAGAGTATAATAACATTCATTGGATTTTAGTTCAAACTAAGTTAAAATAACTGCACTAACCCAAATAGGATTCAATAGGAACAGCAAGGAAATTTGGTTTCACAGCTGAGGATATTCTCAGAGGCATCAGTTCAAAGAGGGGCTGTGTTCTTACTGAATGTGAAGAGCAGGTTCCCTAATGATTGACCCACTGACAAAGTCCCCTGAGATACCAGCACCTCTAAAACAGTAGCACTTCAAGTCATAAATATTGAATTATTAGATTACAAACACTTAGTGGAATTTATCAACTAGAAGAGGGCACTCAAGACCCACTGACCTTCCATGGAAACCTGGTGCTCAGGTGATGTCCTTCAACAGTCCTAAGGCAGAATGACCTGTCCCACCCTGCCACCTGTGCTCTCATCTCACAAATAACATAACCCTGTTGAACCAACTGTTCAGCTGCTTCAGGAGCAACTTTGCAAGTGCTTCAACTTATAAACCAAACCAATAGAAACATGTGCCAATTTCTTCTAATATGCAAGGCTGTAAACTACAGCAGTCCAGAAGTGGTTTTGCCATCAGCTGGGCTCTCCCTGGAGCACAGCCAGTGCCTCAGAAGAGAGCGAGCAGCTCAGGCGGCTGGGAAAGGAGGGTGAGAAATCCCAGCACAAGATCTTTCCACTGCCTTGGAGAACTGCTTTTAGGCACACTCATGCTAAAATGTGAACTGTATCTATCAACAATTCCTTTTACAAGATCCTTTTAATACAATTTATGCCATTCTTTGATGAGGCCCTTATATCTACTACACTTAAGAATGTGTAATTATTGTTATAAACGATGAGCCTAGTCTGTAAGCTTCTCTATCTGCAGCTGTCATTTCTGCCACAGAGCTTCACACACAAGCACCACAAACCCATAAGGAGCCAAACATCACCTAGGAGGAGGTCAAGGTGTGGAAGAGAGGAGCTGCCTTATCACACTCCACACCCAAAGAGCATTTGGAGCAAGGAAGAAGCTGTGTTCCATTAGCACAGCACGCAGCGGCCGCATCGCCCTACCATCCCCTTTCCAAAGTGAGAGGAGCCCAGCCCAGCCTGCACCAGAGGTTCAAGAAAGTTCAGCATTCTCCAGTGCACATTAGAGTCCCCATGCTGCTCTCCCCTTGCACATTAGTTAATGCTAGAAAAATACAGCTGTCAATTCTCACGTAACAGCTGAGATTTGGTAGTTCTTAATGAAACACAAGCTGTGTTAACACGAGGCATGTTGAAGCTGGCGGGTCAAATGTGTGTTACTAAAAGAGTCAGGAGTGAGCTTCACTTGCTCAATAGGCTGTTTACAGACTTACATACCACAAGTCCAAGTTAATGTGAATAAAAACTGAAACTAAAGTATGAGTGATATCCTTTTGATGTGGCTTATGTGTGCACTTTCCTTTTATAGCAGATGGATATTTTTCTTGTAGGAGATTAAGCTATAAATTGGAGAATGTTTTCCTTGACGTTTGCCACTATGGTCTTGACGGAAATGAATGTGAAAAATGAATGGGAATGTTTTTTTAAAAAATTAAATGGCTTCTCTTTATGCTCCTTGAAGGTTGTGGATGCTGAGTAATGCTGTGCTATGCCCTGCATTCTCTTCATAGGTTCTATGCTGGCTAAATTAATTACAAGACAAGCCTTTGGAATTAAGTGTATTTTAAGTTCAGAGGCATCTGTTTAGAGTCTTCTAATACCTTCAACCCCTTTGGAAATATACTTGTTAGTATGGGTGGTATAATTTTCATTTCCGCTGGCATGGTTATAGTAGGACTTCTTTAGTTTCAGACACACTTCATTTGACCTATCAAGGGCATAAACTCTGAAGATATTCTCTCACCATTTTTGTTTTCCTAGCAGATAGCAATGAAAAGATTCATTTAAATATACCCTAAGTATTAAAAGAATATTGCTCCTGCTGTTACTCTCTTCAAATACCAAGAGGATTGTTATTTTTAAAGAAATAAAATATGCAAGGGAAAAAAATGCCTTGAAGATTACAGCAAACTGTAAGTACAATGTACCTGTCTTCCCTGTAATTGGTGCAAAAATAAAATGTGTGAATAAAGTATTAAATATCAAATTCATTAAGTGGAATGGTAGCAATAATAAGTGGGAATAAATTGGAAATAAAACAGACTTCAGGAGTCTTGAATTCAAAGCAGGAGTAGATTTTGCTCT
Organism: Heliornis fulica; assembly: GCA_013399135.1. Taxonomy (NCBI): domain Eukaryota; kingdom Metazoa; phylum Chordata; class Aves; order Gruiformes; family Heliornithidae; genus Heliornis; species Heliornis fulica. Next base: position 500,485 of record VXBZ01003168.1, read on the forward strand.
CTAAAATGATAGGGGTTTGGTTTTGTTTCATAATTATATTTTGAAGGTGCTGAATTTCACATAAATACTCAGCTGAAGGAAGAAATTCCTCAAATATCTGCTTTTATGGCAAGGATTAAAGCCTGGCAGATCTATGACCCATAGATCCCTAATATTCTCAAGGATGTGGCTCCACAAGGCATTGCCCACAAGTGAAGAGGGCAGCATATGTCCACCACATCTACAGCAGCTTTCCTACAACACGCCAAGTGTTCAGCAATTGCTGAGCTTCAACCCAACATAGACATTAACAAATACCTGAGACAGGCTTGTTCTCTTGCTAACCAGAAACAGAGCTGAACAGGCTCTCCTGAGAGATTTTTGTGCACAGAACAAACTCAACTTTGTTGCATCAAGGTTCAAGTGGGGCAGCTGCTCCACAGTGCCAGAATTGTGGGAAAAGACATATAAGAGGAAGATGATATCTGGCATTATGGCTGCTGCTGTTACTGTTGCTGCTTCCAGTCCATGGTGGTGGTGGCATCAGGACGTACTTGGAAGATACAAGGAGCTTGAAAGGAAGAGACAAAATGAGGAAACACCTTATTGTGAAGGGAAAGAACTGATGTTGAGAAAGGAAAGCTTATGTCCAAGGGGCAGGAACACTTCCCTACAGATGTACTCTGCAGGACAGCTGGAGCCATCAGCAGAAGGTCTACTGAGAAGGAAAACTCATGCTCTATGCTTGATATCCAATGTATTAACTAATGCTAGCTCCCAAGTTTAAATCTGGGCCCAGCTCCTCTGGTTGTCTTCCCAGTATCTCTACTGACTGGTGTGCTTTGATTCTCTGGTGCCTATTCCTTGACAGCGGGGGGCTTTGGGGTATTGACTCCTGATGGCTGAACCCCCTGGATCAGAAGCATCAACTCTCTATGCAGCCAAACCCAGGGAAAAGCCTCTTGCCAAAGCAGCTTGACACAAGCAAGAGGGAGTCACCACCGGCACCTTCTCCGAGAAGCACCTGCACATTTGGAAGATACTTGTCCTTTTTCCCTGGCTCCTGAGAATACCTAGATGGGCACAGTAGAAATCTCCTTACACAGGATCAGTCTTTCCATATTGTACAGTGATCAGCTACAGGAATATCTTAAAAATCTAAGGAAGGTGGAATCGACCTCTTTCAGGACATGCACTGGAAAATTTTATTGCCATTTTCTTGCATCTGCAGACATCTGAAACCCCTCATTATGATACAGTTACTCTGCTGTGTAAACTGGACACAGTTTAAAATGTCATCAGCTGAAAGTGAAATGCCAAAGTACACAGGATTTAAAAGGTCCTCAGCCATCAAGGGCTGTGGCCAAACCAGACATATCTTAGATTAAACATGTCAGCTAGCTAGGATACTTGTCATTGAAAGCATATCTCCTGTGCAGACCCCGGGGTGCCTGGAGTGACAGGAGACTGCCTGCAGTGCTCTCCCTCATTTCCACACTTTCCATTGTTTGGTTGTTGTAAGTGCAGCACTAACTTTGAATTAATTTCCTGATGTTCACTTGGATCTCTGAACTGCACCTTTCTATTACCTTCCTTTCCCCATCTAAATTATTGATATATATTTACAGCCTTACCTTCACCTTGATATGTTTTTCTTGTCTGGGAATTACACTGTGATGATAGTCAGAGCATAGTTAGGTGGTTCTGCACAGAGAGTACATTGCAAATCCATATGTACTGTAAATCTCTTTCTATGGGCTGTATTAATATTCTGCATATACCCTCTCAACCCATAATCTCATGGCATTATTCATTTCTAAAGCACTGCTCATCCAGGTTCTTGCATTAGCTTTTTCCTCAAAAACTTAACAGATAGAGAGTAAACTAAACTGATGTGAAAAAGCTCTGTTCATTGGAATCTAGGGAAAAAATAAATTGTGTTGGCACATTTTATTGTGTTTCTGAACAAAGCAATAAGGCTCCAGCCTTAGCTGAGAATAGCTGGAATTTTGGAACTCACTGAAAAAGTTTTCTCTTGGAAGATGGATTAAATTGATCATTTTTTCCTAGACGGAGTGCACTTCAGGCTCATTTTGCTTTGTAATTAAGAAGAAAGCCAGAAACATCATTTACACATTAAGAATTTAATAGATATATTTTTCTAGCTTTATGCATTAGCACAGGACAGCCCATTAATGAAATAAGTCTTCCTTCAGGGTCAATTTAGATGGGCTGTAATCTTCTGCAAATATATTGCAAATGAGGATCATTTAATGATCTTAAAACTAACTGCCAGAAAAGGATTGTTATAACTCTCCAGACAACAAAAAAGGGTTTTGGCATGGCTTGTAGTACCTTTGTAATTAGCAAATGTTTAATTTCAACCTACTGCATCACAAAATTGCAAATATTATCTTCTGGGGAGGTCAGTTCAGACTCTCTGACCTGAGAGGTCAATTCTGAGAAAGGAAAAGCCTGTGGTTGTGTTTGTTGGTTCATAAAACAACATCTCCAGCCCTCTTCTCAAATTTGGATGCTTCAATTTGACACCTGAATCCCCCCTCTCCACATGCAAGGAAATCCAGAATGAAAGGGTTTAGTAACAGGAATAGCAAATGGGTGAGAAGGATGGATGTTTTATCTCAGACCTGAATTAGTAAGTCTAACTGGTAATTGGACAGCTGTGTATTTTTTTTTCTAGGCAGTCACGCAAAAGCCCAATAAAAGCTCCCACTTCATGTTCTCTCTGTATCCATGGCTCATACTTCACATATCCCTCTGCAACTGTATTTTGTGCTCCAAACTATGGTAGGAAGACTCCTGGGAATTTGGGAAGGATGTGACAGTCGGCACTCAGGAACTCTGTGTGTTCTGTAACTCATACAACAGTCCCTCACTTTTAACCGCCTGCTACTGTAGCATCATCTCTGATATTTCATCCCGCAGCCCTCAACAGTGCAACTGCAACCAGAGTCAGATTTGGACACCAGAATGAAGTGTTCATGTTTCAGAACTGGATTCATGGAGTTTGAATAATGAACCATCACAACTGCTATCAACACATACCTTAGGAAACACGCCATGCCCTTCATTCATGAGTACAGCTTGGACACACACAACTGGCATTAAACATGCACACTGCTCATAACAAACACTGAGAACACTTTCTCCTTTTCTTGATAACAGGAACCTGACACAAACCTTCACTCTGCCTGTGAGGAATGGTACTCACCAACAGCCTGAATCTAGCAACACCTAGGAGCTAAGCATGAAAGATAAAAGGCAAAACTTCCCCTGGATTGTGACTTGAACATGAATTTTATTTTTTTTTTGGCATCTTTACAATTTACACAAAGTCTTCTTTCTACCTCATCTTTCTACCAGACAGAGAGACACCCCTTCAGTAAACAGATTAGCTGGAGTATTACAGAAGCCCAAGCAAGAACAAAGTCATATGCCTTTCCCAAACTGACTTACAGTCTTCCTGACAGTTTTTCTAAGGTGTTTTACTCAAATATATGGGCAATTTTCTAACTCCATTTTGAAAAGTTGGTCTCTGTAGAACATTTCTGATTTCTTGTACCAGTAAAAACCTTGGAACAAATTTTGTATTAGTACAAGAAAGACATTCTCGCTTCTATAAAAGGTTTGCAATCTCTCTTCAAGCTTATGAGTAAAAATAAGTAATTTTCATATTTTTTTTGCCTTCTTTCTTCCCTTTCTTTCAAAATAACTTTAGGCATTACTTTTAGTTGATCCACATTTGCTTGTGTTGTGTTTCATATACTAAGAGTAGCATTTTTTTATAAATGGAGGTGGAGTAATGGTTGTTTTGCACTTGGTTGAGAATTTCACCAGAGGCCCAGTCAAGTATACACCAAATATTAATGGAAATTTTAACCTAAGGTTACTTAAATTAGTCTTGGTGCTTTTAATGGAAATATCCGGAGTTCAGGGCTCCGGCATCCAATAGTGACTGAATGGAAGTTAACAATTCTGTGGCACCAGCCAGGGGCCCAGGGTCTTCATTTTGCTTTAAGAGTGACTTTTGACTGACTTAAAGCTTTGTTTTAAAGAGAAAAATGCAGTAAACTGAGTTTCCCAAATTCTGACAGAGTATTTTAGCTCCATTTATGATCTGAGAAGATACCCTATTAGCCTGAATCACAGTATTACTGAGTACAGGCTTTCTGCAAGATCTGGACAGTTTGAAAGAGGTTTGGCTATCAGTTTCAGAGCTGCATAAAAACTCAAGGAAGGAAGAGTTTGTGGGAATGTCTCATTAGCAATTACTTCTCTAAGTTCTTTTAATCACTGTTATGTGTATACTGTTAAAAATGCAAGATTACACGCAAATGGAATGGCAATCACTCTAGTGAAAGCTATTTGCCAGCATGACTGCTTTAATTCACTGGCTCAAGCCCTAAGACATAGCAGAGCTTTAAAAAAGTCTCTATACATAGCCTGTATTGTTGTGATCAATTGAACTCGGTGAGGAAGAAAACCTCCGAGGCTAACCGGAGGCATTCTGTGCTTCCCTCTGTTTTATTGCACAACCTTAGACACAATGTGTAAAAAAGGTCAAGACATCATGTAGGCTTTTGCATTAAGCAGCAGAACACTAATTAGTTTTACTGACAATGAGGTTTTGTGCTTGTCTTCTAATATTTGGATGTTTAGTTTTACTTGAAAACTAAGTCTAACATGACACAAAGCCTCTTCTATTCTTTGTTGTCTTTTCCTCAACATCATTTTAAAACTCATCGTGTGTTCTCCAGCTTGAGTGCTAAGTTCTGTTGCTTCGGTTTTAATTCAATGCTCTGACTTCAAGGAGAATAAAAAAGCAAAATCTAGGAGGCCATCATATTCATCTGTGAAGTGGCATTTGTAGAAAACATCAGGTAGTAATTGTTTCCCCCAGCTCTGTCTCTGAAATTTGTCCTACTGATAGCTGGCTGCAGCACTGTCTATTTAACTCACTGCACTCAAGACACACTTTTGCTTTTATTTCCCAAGGTTGTTTGCTCTAGTTGTAATGATGAGAGTCCCTGCCTTAACAATAAGACAATTTGTTAACAGGTTTTTGCAACCAAATAATCTTTTATGAGTGTTTATTTGGCTCTAGATAATGCTACTATTGCATTAATCCAGACTCTAGCTTACTGCCTAAATATATATATGTATGTTGGAAAGACAGATCAACCCTGGTGAGTTCTAAATGTCCATGTCTAGAAGAGAGTCAAGCATCTGATTAAGATACACAGTCAGTTGACTGCTTTTTGTAAAAAGTTAAAGATACATGTAAATATCTTAATCTGCAAGATTAAGGTCTGTTAACATTTTCATTCCCTGCTTATTGTCTACCCCAGAAAAATGCTTATTTCATCAGGGCAACTGCCAATAGGATTGCAGTAATAATAATAATAATAATAATAAATACCACAATTCCATTCTATCCCACAGGTTAAAAAACACCCATCCTGCACATTCTGAGAAGACACAAGCTGCCTCTGACTACGCTGTGAATCAGTCAAGTGCTTCAAGACAACTTCTGCCCAAATGCAAATCCAGTTTATTTAGTCAGGCACAATACTGTGTTAATGTGGTTGCAGGGCTCTGGATTGCCTTGGAGAGCAGGCAGACTGAATGCTTGCCTGCCAGAATGTACTGTGGAGAAATAACCTCCATTTTTGGCACAGAAGTGCTATTTCATTCAAAACAATGATACTGTTAAAAGTACAACAGTCAGGAATGAGAGCATTGCAGGGGCATACTCAAAAGCTCAATTCAACAGCCACATGACAGGCTCAGAGGCAGCTGTAATGGCAGCAGTTCAAAGGTCTAAAGAGCTCAAAGAAGGAAGCCAAAAGCTACTGCAGAGAAGAATCTGTCATAACTTAGTATCCTGAAGCACCCAAGGAAATAGTAAATTCAAGCTAGTAAAAACATGCACTTTCCTCACCTTCTTGGAGAAATGAGAAGGAAATGGGAATGGAAGAAAACAGATTAAGTCACATGTAGGAAAACAAGAGGGTGAATCTGAACATTTTGTTCTACTTTAATCACTGCAGTGGAGCCCACTGCTGCTCTCCCTCCTTTCTTCCACCACTGCCAACAAACTGGGTGCTAAAAATTGGTAGTTGGGGACCTCAGGAGTTCCAACATGCAGTTTCCACCAAAGACCCAGAACAGGATTCTCTGGCACAGTGGGAAGTTTGCATCCTCAGGAGGGGTCAGGTCGATGCCAGTATCAAGGCAATGTACACATGACCCTCAGAGCACACATCCCCTGTTTTAACAGGGTGTCTGAGTCCTCCTGTGATCCTGTCAGGTCAAACCAAACTGGTACATCCAGGGATCCCGTGATGGCAACAGCCCCTTGTGTAAGAACATCAGGAGGGACTACAGGGTGGAATGACACATGTCCCAGGAAATTCTTGGCCATCTTTCCAGAAGGACTATGGAAATGCTACTGCACTGCTTCACGGGACATCAGGTGAGAGCACTGCAGAGGGACTTGGAGCTAACGGGAAGCAAAAACTCCTCTGAGTTCCCCTGAGACTCCAGGCTCGTGTTTAGCTGGAACACAGAGTGTACAACCCAGCTCACACTGAGCAGCTGTGGACCTGCTGTAACATACTATAAAGTAAATGGTTCAAGCTAAAAGTTCTCTGTTAAAGAGCAGTTTTTTCCCAGTTTTACAAGTGTCCATAAGAAACGAGGGCAGTATAAAGGTCTTTCAGCTCCTTTATACTATATCCAGACAGCAGTCTGGGATATTACATACAAAAGAACAAAAGGACAGGCTCTGTGCTAGAGGGCTCATAATACAATAGTAGTTTCTATGCTTAGTACTAACTCAGTCTTGTTTACAACTGAGACCTAATCAAGTCCATAATGTTTAGGGTCCATGTGCTTTGATACCTTTATTTCTCTTGAGTAACGTCCTCCTATGTGAGTAGTTATTAAGTTTTCAAAAGGAATGCTCAGATAAGCAATCCACTACGTGGCATGAGTAAGTGAGTCAGAATTTTGCCTGAAAGCCTTGTGGAAAATATCACCTGACCTATCCATTCCTGGAAGGGGAAAGGATGTTTAACTCTTCACTTTTATTGTTTATCTGCATATTCAGCCAAGCTAATCTCACACAGAAATCAGAAATGGGATGTCACTTGTTGTGAGGTTGTTTTGAAATTTCCTACTTGTTTTTATTCACTGTGCACACTGGAAGCACTACAGCAAATCATTTTGGAAGGACTTGGTTATTAGCACGTCACAATACACACAGTGTGTCTTGTTACACAACTCAATATTTTTAATTACTTGCCTTTACTAGTGAGACAAAATTTAGAGTCAAGTTTCAAGTAATCCCTTTTATTGGACTAATGCAGCAATATCGACAGTCGTGCTTTAGGGAGATACAAAACTCCCCTGCAGGTCAGGAAGGGGCTGACTCCAAAGAATGGATTCCTATACCCAGAAAGGTGGTTTGTCAATAGTGTACAGTTAGTCCAATAAAAGGGATTACTCAAACATTGGCTCGGCACTTAGGCTCTAAAGAAAATACCTGGGTGTTTTAGTCAACACATTTATGACTTTAAGTATGTCCATTTTGTGAGGAATCACTCCAAACTTTGGGGTTGCTCTAAATACACTGTAGTTAGAGTCTTACTACAAAAAATACCCAAAACCAAACAGTGGGTCTGCAGCTTTCCTTGGTATACATTAGAGTAGCTCTGTGTAGTTCAGGGAAGTAGCATTGACTTGCACCAGCTGAGAGTCTGTCCACAGGCTTAGTATTTCTGTTTAGAAAGAACATTTTACAGCCCTAGAATAAGACATTCAATTTACAAACAGCAAATAAATTTGTTGTCATAGAAGAGCTGCTGTACCCACTTGAACCACATCTGGATTTGGCCTGGCTATGGCGTTCAGCTCTTGGGAAGGGCAGCACACTTGCTTTCACCCCACATCTTTATTTGCACTATGGTAGCAGCAGAGGACCTGGGAGGTTACAGCACGAGTCCCTGACACAAAGTGTTTGTAGCCTGTGGCTCTGCCACTGCAACCTGCTCTCTGTGGCTGGGTGTCCATCCTCACACACTGCCCTGGTGATTTAGATCAGCTCAGCACCCACTGGCACTAAGCAACTTGGAGAGGTACCAAAGACAAGGATGGGTATTCTCCAGAGCCATAAAGTATACCCATCCTTGGTTCCTTTTGTCTGTTAGTTTGAAAATATAAAGCAAGAACCTGTTTGCCTTTCAGTGTGTGTTGGATTAAAGCAAAACCACCCAAAGCACAGCAGTAACTCAAAGTCACACTAGCCAAGACCAAACTGGAAGAGACCATGACCATCTCTAGACTGCAAGAGTGTGTTTTATTTCATACACTCCACAACTAAAAGCTTTGCAGCCAAAATGAATTGGTTAATGGAGTGACAAGCTCCCGAAAACAGAGTTTTTATAAGATAATATAAACCCTAACACAACCTTAATTATAGTGACACAATCTCTGTGCTATAAATAATGACATCTTTGACCAATATGATGCATAGTAACATGAAAAGTGATGTAACATAAGCAATGTCACTGCTAAAAGTTAAAGGGGAACACATTTTTCTCAAAGAGAATACCCACTATCAACTCAGACAGCACATATCTGATCTAGATTTATGGCAGTGAATAATGGTGTCATGAATGCTAAAGCGTCTGCAGCTTTCAAAGAGTTTGGCAAATCTGTACATCAAAATCAGCTTGAAAAAGAAGCACAACCCTTCCTCTCAGATAATTGCAACTAAAATAACATTACATACACTTTTAACAGGTTTTTTAAGTAAGCACCTTCATCTTTTGTGTTCTTAAACACAGTGAAGAATCGACTGAAATAGATGGGAGATTATTCAATACCTGGAGGAAAGACTAGGGTTCTTCCTTCAAAACTCAGCACATATTTTGGCACCTAGTTAAAACCACAGCTTTACCTCAAAACCTCAGATTTAAGTGTTGTATTGGCATTTCAGTTACAAAGTGCTTGAGAAATGCACAAATAACAACAGGTTGTAGTGTTCAGAGATGTACTTTCTCTAAGCACATAGTTAATTTAAAGCAAAATATCTGCATTAATCCCAAGTCCCTGAACATAGTGGGATGTAAGCACATCAGTTATGGCCTGAATCATTAATTCTGAACAAAATTTTGACAGTCTTAATGAAATAAGCTATTTAACAGGAATTGTACTGGCTGAAAATAGAGGATGGCCATCAGCCCAGTAATTCCCTCACTGCTTCTCATTCCTGGGGAAACCACTCCTGAGACATCTTTACTCCACAGCACGCTTTAAAAACTGGAAAATAAACATAGGATGCCAGTGAAATGCAGCCTGCCCTGGGACAGAAAAAGCCACCAATCAGTACTCAACGCAGCAGACAGCTGCTGGAAAAGGAAACATTTTGCAATAGAAGTAATACTACACCTCATAAAATGGGCTGTGAAATACTGAGTAACTAGATAGAGAAATGAAGAGACTGACTTAACACCTGACAGAGTCTCAGAGTCATCTCAGCCAGCCTCCGACCCTCATGCTCGGAGCAGAGACATCTGCAAGATCTCTGAAGGAGGGAAAGGTTAGAGTGGGCTGAAGTGCCCTTTGCCAGTGCCCCTCATCCTTGTCCTCACCTACTCTTGTATGATTGTTGTCTGGGTGATAAAAACAGCTGCATTCATTTTTATTGGCTTTACAACATGGCCATGGGCCTGCTCTAGGTACATTAGATTATGGTGGAGGTGGAAAACTCTGAATCAATGGAGAGGGAGGTGCTATAAACCCCCTGTACTACTATGGCTTGGCTCTGAGGAGGAGCCCATCCAGCCAGATTCCTGCAGTTCTGCTGTGCTCTCTCTGTATTTCAGTGCCTTCCTAGCCAGGGCACTGGGGAAGTGCTGAAGCAAATGCAAAGGCTGAGAGAATATTGCAAAAGCTGGTTATTTTTATTCAGAGGCATGTATCCAGAGAATGAAAGGATATGCATGGCTGTATTTGCTTATTAGTGGCTTAGGGCCAGACTAAAAACAAGAACGACACCAACGAAGTAAAGAGAATGATACCAGCATAAAAACAATGTTCTTCTGAATCATGATCACACAGAGATTACTGTAAGCATGAAGTGATTCAAACCATACATAATTTTTTCTATTTTGTATTAACATTTTTAACATGATTCAACAAAGCCCAAAGAACACAATGGCCCTGGTAAGAAAAAAGATTTCATGCACATACATTTCAAATGAAATGCAACGAGACTTTGTGATTCAGACCTTAGTAGGCACAAAATTTAGAATAACTCTGTTTATCTGTGCAAACTTTCCTTAGCCTGTTGCAACTCCAAATGTTTTAACTGTTACACATGGGTGTTTGGTAGAATATACTAAATAAAAAGTTTACAAAGACTTTCTTTTTCTCCAGCCTACAAAGGACTCCAAATCTTTACTGTTCAGCACAGCTGCCTAGAATAGGCACACTAGAGCTTTTGTCCAGTGAGTCAAACTGAGTGGGAGTGAATACCATTAACCCTTAAAACAGAATTATCTTATTCTTTTGATTTTACTGGACACTGTAATATGTTTGTGGCCATATTTGGAACACATCCGGCTTGATGTAGAAGGACACAGGAATAATAGATATCATTCAGATCGTAATTAGCCATGTACTTGCAATAGCGGGATGTAAAGCAAAAGGAAAAACACTGAAAATGTTGTTTTTTTGGACTGTGACAAAGAGCTTTTTAAATGAGTTTGGGCATTTTTAGTGCCTGACTCATGTCTGGAGATTTCTGCTATATTCCAGAATCCTTTAACTTTTGTGTTTTTTATTTCTGCCTTTGACAATGACATGCTAATAGCTTCAGGCTTCCTACTGCCTTCTCGTGCATATTGCTCTCCTTTGTTTTCTGTTAGAGAGTAAATGTCAGAATTTGAGATAGTAGATTTTCTGATCGTGGCAAGAGTTAAGGAAATTTTAGTGTGTGCTGTGATGACAGATCGGACCTTCTCCAGGCAGAGTTTTCACATTTTATATTCTCTTTTTTTTTTTCCATGAGGCTACATCATAAACTCAGAACAGGAACAAGAAAATAGCACTTGAAGAACCACTGGTTTATCAAGCATTTATGTAAGTAGAACACTTATTATTTTACTAAAGTTTAACACGAGGCCAATAATGGTAGGACAGGCATGACAACAGGCTGAGGCCAGACCCTGACCCCTTGAATTTCATGGGAACGATACCATTTGCTTCAGCTGTCTGAGTGCCAGACTCAGGACCAACTAGCACTTACTCCTGGGTGGAAGCCAGAGCTTACAGAAGAGCACTCCACAACCAGAGACTGCAGGTTTGGCACCTGAAGTCAACTGAAGTCTCACTTTTCTTATGTAATCCTTATGTAATTATGTCTGTAAGTTTACTCTTATGTAATCATCAACTTGCATCCACAACTATCTGAGTTAATGCAGTGTAGGAATTCAGGTATTACAAACCCAAATATGAAATGTCAAAGTTCTCTGTGCCCTAGGAAGACACACGGGGCTTTTGAAAATGCACCTTACATTCCACTTCAGAAATTATTTAGAACTCTACTCAGTGAACCAACATACTCCTGGCTTTCCATGAGACCTGGGCTCCACTGTTTCCAAGCAGTAAGCTGTGCTGACTAGTACAGATGACCATGTCACAGCACCCAGAGCCCCAATGGTATGATGGAAGATGGCACATGTTACACACTGGCAGTGCCCAGAGCTCACTGTAGGGTTTCAGTCTGTCACTGCACCACGTCAAACAAAATGCCTTCTTCCTGTTGGACAGGGGAGCTAAGAAGCACGCTGTCAGTGTTCCCATCAGCCTGAGGGGCAGATCACAGACAACCCTCAGATCATCCCCCTAGTGCACTGACACTTGGTATAAGGAATGTCCAGAAAGAGAGTGGTAAGGACGTTAATGACTTTACAGTGGCATCTGATGACAAAGAATTTTGATGACCTGTGTACATCCAAACTTGAGAGGGTCCAATTGCATGTGGCAAGAAAAGAAAGGTGGGTGTGAGAGAAAAAAACAAAGGCCTAAAGTCTTTACTTACTGACATAACTCCAAAGTAATTCCTTTGATGGCACTGAATCTACAGTGGCGTCAACCTGATAGAGGAAGATGTCTAAAGATGGCAGAGACGGATGAGCAGGAGGATGGCAACAGGATGTAGAATAAAGTGAGAACAGATGCATATAGGATGAGTGTAAAAATAGAACAAAGCCCTGAGCCACAATTTTGCTGCAAGAGCAGCAAACTATTAACCGCAGTACTGGGGCGATGGAGCCCGCAGCACCTGGGCAGACACAGTCCTGTACCTTTGTGAATTACACATTTGAAGGAAGAAAATACTGTACAAGCTCCTCCATGTTTTGCTAAGTGAAGGCTCTAACTGACTGTGTGATAGTAAGGAGAAATTCCTAGCACCACTGTACAAAACAGTCTTCCAGAGATGTTAAATTGGATCTGACCATCATCTTGTTGGCTCCAAATGAAGCTGGCGGGAGTGATTAGGCAAAAGCAGTGTGAAGAAAGACTAAAACATTCAGAGAGGTAAAAAAATTGCTCAGAGGAATGTTTTGCCCATGGTTTTGGTTTTTCCTTTCTCTCACTTACATGTTGGCTAGTAAAAAGGGTGATAGAATGACACTGAAAGCGTGCAGCCAGGTTCTCTGGGAATCCAAGAATACAGAAGCTAACTTAAGGCTGAAGAACTGGAACTACTCAAGCTAGGGACTCCAGGAGGAATGGGAAAAGAGAGGGCACAGGAGGCAATATTACATATATTGTCATCTTAACACTAAGGAGTACCAGTAGGTCTCAAGCTGCCCATAGGTCTGACACTGAAACTGGAGGTGTCTGTACCTACAGTTTCCTTGGATATGCTGCACTCCTCACAGTGATTCAGTTTCCATTATTAACTGAAAACAGTCTAAGAACAGCTAAAGCCTTGGTTCCAGTGTGCTGTCACATTTGGGTATGGTATGGGTACTACTCTTGTCCTGACTACTCAAAATACAGAACAATTCCACCCAAGACAGGATTTGCTCCCCATGGGGAGAGACAGGAGGACGGGGATGGGGGAGACTGGGATGGAGGTGAAAGCTTCTTAAGAATATCACAGAAGCCCCAAGAGTGCTGTGATCTTCCACGCTTTCCCAAATTACCCTCTGATGGCACTTTTGGGGACCCTCTGTTTTTGCCAGCCAATCAGAGATAACCTTTTAAGGCATAATTATCACATTTTGCCATGGGAGCTTTGCTTTAGTATGAAACTGCCTGCACCTGTGTTTTCTATAGCTTCACTGTAGCTGGGTAAGCAAACAGTATCTAGGGGTGAGACCTTTCTTCATAGCCCGTGGCTACGTGACCTGGCTACATGACCTGAGCCTTACCCTTCAGCTCCTTACTCATGGTTGTGCTGTGACACCAATAAGATTTATGCTTTGGGGGTCACCACTTCAAATCAGCATGTTCTCATGATATCACATACAGGCTGTCTGATGAAAGGATGCATCAGACTAGTCACCATTGACAGCAGGAGAGAATATATTAAAGACATTAACAAAACTGAGTCCCTTACCACATTCTGAGCAGTTTAAGAAGATGCTTTCCACTACTCTGAAGTCCAGGGTCTGTTTGTATCACAAGGCTCTCAAGGACCTAGGAGAAAGTTCATGAGACTACAGGAGACCTGCAGTTGACATAAGCTTACACTGGTGATCATGCCACTCCTGCCATTCCTAAAACTCCAAAGAGGTAAGAAGACTAGACACAGAAGAAGTGTGGGAAGACAGGTAGTACCTATGACTGGCTGCCTAAATGAGAGAAAACAATCCATGATGATTAAAGATACATTGAAGAGACCTGTCCTTGCTTGGGACCACACTGTGCAGGTTAGAAGACAGGCATTTAGAAATGGAGAAGAAAAAATTGTAGTATTTACCCTTCCTCCTTTGCATGCACAAAGCTGGTTTTAGGTAATGATGTTCTCACAGTCCCTTTTGGCCATAATAAACCCCATTCTTCCAGTTCCACACTACAGTCTTCACCTCCTTTCCTTCAGGTTCTACTTTTACTTTTCCTTTTTATGATTTGTGAACATCAAATTAGAAAGCTGTACTGGGTAAGCTTAGAAAAAACTGTCACAGGAATTTTGTTACTAGATCAGAGGACAATAATTTATGTACACTGTAGTTTTGCTGTATTACCTATTGCCCCTACTGAGTCAGTATGTCAGGTGCATGTAACACACAATTTCAGAAGTTAAATACAACAAAATACATGAGGGCAAAGTCATCTATTTTGGTGTCATTTGGGAAGTTCATACTGGGCCCAAATCTTTTACCCAGAACAAAATGCATGTGATACTCACTCTGTGATCTGTTAAAAATCAGTCAGTAGAAAAATGGATTTCATATAGCTGGTGAAATTAGGAGAAAGAAATGAAGCCTATAAGAGAATGAGATAATGAAAACTGTCCAATTGACCTTATTTAAGGATAAACAGAAAAGTAGGAGCTAAATTCTTTGCAGAGTACTAGAGGAATAAACAGAAGCACAACAGGACTAAACCCAACCTGAATCAGGTGGGGAATGCAGTTAAGCTCCTGCAGGCACCAGCACAAGGGTGATGGAAGTGACTAGTCCCCTCCATGGCCACCCTTGACTCCTCAACCCAAATGACCAGGTGCTGTCAGCTGGTAGATCAGCTCCAAGCAGCCCCGAGCGAGGATCCAGAATGAGGTTCAACTGTTGTATGATACCTTAATTGATTTGTCAGTGCACCCAGCTTAAGACAGTGAAGAAGCCAATGAAAATTAATGAATTAACTCAAATGACATTGCAGACTTTGATGGGAAGTATCCCTAAGAGAAAATGATGAAAGAAAGAGAAGAGTTTCAATACTAAATCAGACCAATGGTCCATCTATTACTAGATATAAAATCCCTATAACGGACAGTTATGCAATGAGATACCCATTGGGGAAATTCCTAATACCAGGTGATTTTATTCAGAAGTAAGTGGGCTTATATATTTCTTCCTTATCAAATGTATCTGCAGATGTTCTTATTCTTCATACCATGGCCTAATTTTTTATTTTCTCCTTTTCTGCCTTACCCTCAAGTGATGGGGAACTCCATAACCTAATCTAGTGTGCTTTCAAAATGCTTTTTGCTTTTAGTAGTGTTACACCCATGCAACAGTTCCCCTGTTTGGGTACTGGCACACAACTTAAACCAACCTTTTGTTCTACTACTTACATTTGACTCAACAAATAATATCACTTTCTTGTTGAACTAAGCACTAAACCACATTTTGGCTCCTGCAGCATAGAAGCTTTTCGAGCTTCCAACAATATTTATTGATCTTTTGGAGATTTTTGAGATTTCTGCTACATTTCTTTTTCAAAACACAGCAACGAGAACTGACCAGAAGGTCAAAGACTAGAACAGCACCTAGCAGTGATATAATGTTGAGGATGATTCTCCATTCCTTTCTAAATGGGGTGGGGTTTGGCCAGTCTCAGGCAGTGAGAAAACCTTTTTACTGCAGCATACCCACACTATTAATTAGGTCTTCTTTGTGAGCACTTCTCATGAAGCAAGAGAAAACTGTCAGATGAACTATAAAGAATGGACCCTGATCCATTTTGCACTGGAAAAGGAAACTGGTATCAAAATGAAAATGTGAAGTCCTACCAAGTTCAACAACTCTAGTCTTTTTCTAAGCAATTTGCTCCTTACTCATCTGGATATAAAGATTCCAACCCTCTTTGCAAAGCATGGGAGTGTTTCCACAATCTGGCTAGAGATCTTGTGAGGAAAACTGAACCCAGTCATGGCAGAGGTTGCCTTAGCTGTGAAGAAGTTCTCTTTAATTTGTGTTAGGAAGCACATGTAAAACATGATTTGACTAATGTGGCTGGAAGTTCAAATTCAGTACTGTGCCATCTGAACTGAGAAGCTATTTCTTCCTTCCAAAAGTTGTTAAGTTATTGGAAAGCGATTCAGGATATTTCATTCATATAGTTACTTTGACCTAATTTATTCTTAATTCCCGGACTAAATTCAGAATACTCAAAAGCAACTTGAATATTACAAAGAGAAGTAAGAAAATGCTTAATGGGTCTTGTGACCAGCATAAAAAGAGTTTAAAGGATTGAAGGGACAGATTTCTTTCTCGATGGCCACTTTCATCTTACCTAATAGAATGATTCCTCTGCAATAATTTCAGCAATAAGAAAATGGGATGTCTGCTTTACTAAATGACCTGTAATGCATTTCATCTCTTATTTATAGACAAGAAGACACTCAAATGTACACAGTTGATAAAGTAATATGAGTTTTAAAAAGTTAATTTGTTTAAGGAAGTATCATACAAATATGGTCTGCAGCAAAAAGAAAGAAACACTGGGAAGCTGATTTGCACATAAGGTCTCCAAAATTAATTAATGGTGGAAAGATTCTGTAAGACACAGTAAGGGTCCTCTCATCTATATACACACATATTTTAAGGTCAAAGGGGACTGTCCTCCTGCATAACAATGGCCACAGGACCTCCACACTGTTTTCTCTAATAAGCATACCTTACTGTGTGAGCTGTAATCCATCTTTAGGGGGAATATTCAACCTTAATTCATGACTCAATTTTACAGTTTGATGACCTCAAACTTGCAAGCAATGGCAACAAACCATCTCAGAAGGAGAAAAACAGAATCCCCAATAATCTGTGTGACTGGGATATCACAAAAAGAATGTTGGAAGAAAAGATGTCAGGAAATTAAACCCTTTTTTTTATCTTAAAATTTCATGTCTTCAAACCCTGATTTTAGCAAACTGAGTACTGTGGCCATGTATCTCCTACTAACTCACACTAAGAAAACATTAAGCAGATGCACTGAAATCATTCTCAGTCTGCAAGTAACAGAAAGGTCAGTACTAGGATTTGTATCTTTCTTCACTGCTATGTCCTAAGGGCAGTAGAGAAGTCCAGATACTTTAGCCCAATAAAGTTGAATGTATTTCAATAACTTCAGGTCCTCACAGAGAGCATTACGTAGCCAGTCCTTAATACTTCATATCTGTAAGATACACATATACTGACAGCATGTGACAAGAGAAAACAAGAAATTAATGCAGATAAGAATTTACAGGTATCATTCCAGCTAAAGGTCATAAGTAAAATCAATCTTGTATGGGAAGCAGATTTCCCATTACTGAAATATCCCTGGTATCTCATGGCTGCAAGATTGCTCAGTACATCTCTAGTAATAAGGTTAACTCTGGCCAGTATGACTTATCATATCAAGAGTTATATAAGAATTATGTTCAGAGAGCAAAAGGTGCTGGAATATGCAGAAGATGCTACCTGCAGCAAAGAATATTAATTGTGATGGTGGCAGTGGAAAGGCAAGCAGGCGAAAAGAAAGGAGCTTTGAATGGCAGGGTCTCATCTAACAAAGTCAGAGTGTGGCATGTGAAAAACAAGGCTGATTACAAGGTAACATCCTAGTCTATGCTGGCAGGGAAGATGTGGTCGAGATGGAGGGGAGGAGAGCACATGCTTTATTTTTAAGGGTCAGTAACTTATTTAGGGCCAAGATGGCAAGGCAGAAATTAGGAGGAAAAAGAGGTGTAGAATAAAACTGAATTTCATTGGTATCAGAAATTATTTTCCAGAGGGGAAAAAGTATTCTGAACATAAAGAAAAGAGACATAAAACCATCATTTATCCATGTCTCTCTGCTCTGTATTTAAGAAAAAAAACCAGTTTTGCAAATACACAAAGACACAAAAAGATGAATCCCACATTATATGATAGTAAACAAAGAATGTGGGGGGAAAGATCTAAAAGTAGATAGTGTGTGCAACCACCAGGTGGTTGAGAAGTGTATGACATATGAGGAGCTTAGAAGATCAGCTGGCAGAGGGGATGATTGAGTGGATGCCAGCAGGGAAGAGGCCACATGAAAGACCAAATCCAAGAAATTGGGTCTATGTATCCAAAGCTCTAGGTGACAGCGTTAAAGCAATGAGATAAATGAATCAGCTCTCAAGGCAGCAATGATGATGGATAAGGTGGGATAGGATCAGCTGCCAAAGGAGTGTGAAAAGGTTCTAGAAATATTCAGAAATACATCATGGAGGGGAGGGGGGAAGACAGGGCATGGGAAGGAGTTGTTGGTTTACTTGGAAGGTATTGTGGAACACAAGAAGTTGGATTTTATTTGCAGTCTCAATAGCCATTTTGCTTTATGGAGTTTGTTAATAGCTTTGTATAATGTTACTAAATGTGAATGCTAGGAGAATATTATGGGCCTCATCGCAGATGAGGGGCATTGTTTCTTTTACTCTCATGGCTCCATAGATATCAGTTCTTGCAGGGGTGCTGAGCTCCACAGTGGGCCAGACTTGAAAGCCTTTGTGAGTGGCCTCAGGGACTGTAGTGAGGCTGGATGCCACTGAAATCCAGAGGAATCTAACTGTGAAGAAAATGGCACACAAGCCTGCCCCTCAGCACCTGACCCACTGAATCTGGGGATGCCGAGGCAGCTCAGTCTCTCTCAGGACATTTCAAATGAGAATAGAAGGACAGTTCTACATTTTCACAGCACCTTATTGAGGTTCTTCACCTTTGAAGTGCAGTGAGGAGTTCCCAAAACATTCTGCCAAGCAGTTCCATCAAAGGTGCCACAGTGATTTTAAAACAGACCCTTTCTCACTAGCTTCTCAGGCACGGCTTGAAAGTAACCATGCAAATCTATCTCAAACCTGCAGTGTCCACATCACTTGTGCACTGAGCTTTCTTTATAAATCAAAGGGCAGTTATTAAGGCTCTCTGCTGAGTGAGGACAAAATCCCTGATTATATTTTTCCCCATAACAATGTCGGTCTTCCTTTCTAAGGACTCCATTTGTTTTTAAAATAAAATTAAATATTGCAATCCCGTTTGAAAACAATTATTCTGGGCCAAATCCCAAATGGTGCTGAGTGCCTTCAACTCCCACTAAACATGCTTAATGTTGTACATGATCTTAGGGATTTTCCTAAAGTGTAAGAACAAGAGCCCCTATATCTTTTAACCTGAAGCACTGCTTACTCCTGCAAATAGAGCACAGCTTGACCCTGCAAGTCCTTAGCATGAAAGGTTGCACTTACTGCTGTGCCCAGCACCACTGACAATAATCTCTACCATCCATAATAAAGTTTTGCAGGATGAAGCCTTAAATAAAATTTATGGCACTGACCTACAACCAACAGCTGCAAGAAAAAAAAAAGTAAAACTGTGATGAAAATTCCCAGCCTATTAACGTGGATATTGCACTGCTTCAGCTTCAGACAAAAGCTGCATTAATTCTGTTCTTTAAAAAGGATGCAGTCCAAACAGCTCAACTAAGCACAGTGGATTTTTACAACCTAAGGACTCAAAATTTAAGTGAATATAATTCATTAAAATCATACATGAGAGATCAGCAGCCAGGTAAATTAATTCCCCTTCACAGTCTATGCAGCAGAATGGACAGATGTTAGCTAAACACCACTGTCTGGCTTTATGTCTTGTAAATGCCCACAGATTTATAAACATGTTATCCAAAGGGTGAGGAGTTAAGGTAGTGAACTGTGTCACACTAAAACCCAAAGAGGAGACAGACACATGATCCAAACACAATGTCCCTATTTGTACAACTATCTGAGAGCAACTACAAACAGCACCCAGGATTAACTTCATGCATCTGGTGTGCCCGTGTGTTTGAGTGTGTGAATCTTCTGTCTGTGAAATGGTTAAAACTTAAGGTTACCCATCCAAGGAGTAGAAAATGAAGGTTCTCAGTTTGATGGACAACAGCTCAGAGATCCCTGATGTCCCAAAATATTAGGTTTCTCTTCTAATAATGTTGGAAATATTGCCTACTGTCATGATTAATCTTAGCAGCATCTCCGGCTGATTGCAGGTGACGCAGTCACAGCGCAGTGCCTGTGTTGGTTTCCACACACCGTCAAATCTGCTACAAATGCAGGGGTGAAGGGGAAAGAACTGTGATACCAGGTATCCCAGTGGCTAATAGATTGTGACATGAAAGAAGGAAACCTTTATTTTAATTCAAAAAACAAAAGCCAAATAGCAAAACTTATGTACGTGCCTAACTTTTTTTTTTTTTTTCCCTTCCTCAAGTGGAAAACATTCCCCTGCTAACAACTCTTGGCTGGCATCAAGGGAAAGTGGAGGTATTTGCAGATGTGGAGGAAGACATACAAAACATTTTTCAAATCAAAGGCTTGAATTATTGCACTGGGTTCATGAAGTTTCACAGGCATGTAGACACACCATTGTCTACACCCTGGAACAAGCTGCCCTTTCTTCAAGAAGGAAAAACAACCCAATGTTTCTTACAATCCGATCTGTATGTATCAGGGAGCTATCTATATTTTGAAATTCTTTGCATTGTCTGTGGTAAGGGTGTGCTGTTTTGGCCCAACAATGGCAACATTGATTTTAGAATTTCAGAATTTTGGTGCATAGAACAAACTGTGAAACAAAACCGGCCTGCTCTCAATAGTACAACAACAGTGCTCTTATATAAACTTGCCTTTCCTCGCCATTTTACATAGTCAAAGATCAATACTGGTCATTCAGCCAACATTATTAAAGCCATTTATCAGTGACTTTTCTTTTTTTTTTGTTGCTAATAAAAAGGATTTTGCCGACAAAGTTATGTCATCTTCCGCTCACTTGGTTGCAGCACAGATAATTAGCTTTGTTGTGGCCCCAACAATTGGGCCTTGTTTATGAACTTACATTTATTAAGTGAAAGTATTTGGAAACTGATGGTACATTGAAGTTTGGTTGCCATGGGCAATAATCATCCCAAAAAAAGTCATGACCTCCTTGTTATGCAGCTAGTAACTAATTGAAATGATACAAATTACTCTGATTCTCTGTCTGCCAATTTAGAGGCTGGTTGTGGTCAAGGGTCAAATGAGCTCCTATTCATGAAACTATGTTTGAAGTGGCTGCTGCCATAGCAAGGGGTTTGGTGTGGACGCTGCGACTCCTCTGGACATTACCCCATACTGTGGAGGAGAGGGTTGCACAGATAGCACAACAATAAGCCGACCAAGACTACCTTCGGCTGACACATCAAAAGCTTCTCCTTGTCTGTCATTTGCTACCAACCAGGACATGGTTTACTGGGTAGAAGTCTTGCATTCATCCCCAAGGGCTACCCTATACATTTAAGTGACGCTACAATGCCTCCTGAGGTAGTTCTGAGAAATCAAAGTATCATTCTGCTTGCACTCATTCACAGGGGAAAAACAAAGGCCTCCTTTTCTGGGAAACATAACAAGAGAAATCAAAATCTGATGAACCATCTGAGGGGTCATCCTTTACAAACATTTATGAGAATTCAACTGTCTGTTAAAAAGAATACCTCGTGTTTATGTCAGTAAGCATGGGGAGCTCAACACAAAAAAAGTTAAGAGTATAATAAGACTCTTGTCCTTTAGGAAATTCTAAGTGATTCCAGGGAATGTTGCTCAAAGGCTTGTTAAATATGTGCCAAATGTACTGGTTTACTGGGTGAGCATTGCAATGCCATTAAAGAGATTTCTTTCTTTGTGTAAGCTCCTACAGCTTTAACATGTCTAAATCTATTAAAAGTGTGATAGAAGAAACCATGCTACATGAACAGGCCAGGCTCCTTGGATAATGAAGATTAACATTTCCTGTGTTCAACATGATTTGAAAGATTCACCATGTAGTTTGAATCCACTGTTTCAACAAACATTTCTGTCAATACCAAACCTGTGCACCACCTACAGAGGACAGAAATTATTCCTATGGATAGATTTGTCCCTTATCTAGCAACTTTTCTCAGAAAATACTTTTACCAGAAATGCTTAACTAGACAACTACAGCTAAAGTAGCTCAGGATGATGCAAATCAAGAAATACAAGTCACAAGTGACATCATCCATTATCTACCAGTGGGGGTAGAACTGGTCTCATTCCACATTCTGCTCTGATCTCTGTAATACAAGATATGATCGTGCTACATTCACAGAGATCCGAAGTGTCTACTGGTTGTGGAGGGGATTCTGGAACCCCCCCCAAGACCATGGAGCTCGGAGTGAGCTGACTTGCCATCTTTCTTAACAGAATTTTAATTTGCATTATGAACATTAGATTTTGGCTCTGTCACTTTCCCTGATTATGTCCTAGGAACTCTCCTATGCAATTCCTGTGCTTAATGGACTTTTTACACACAGTCTCCCAAACTTATGGCATCATTTTAAAACAGATGATGCTCATGGTCTCAGTAGTTGCCTACAGGTGTAGGTACAAGGCAGAGTGAAACAAAAAAAAAAAAAACAGTAATTCATTTCCTAGAGAAAAAAGACATCATTTTCTTATCTGCATCAGGGTTTTCTCCTGGCAAAATTCCTACTTCTTGTCAGGTAGCAAAAATTGAAAAGCATTCCTTTTCAAATTAAATACATCAGTTTGGAAGTGTTGTTTTTTAACAAGACCCTGTCGTGCTTAGATGAAAGTGGGCACCTGTCATGAAAAATATTCATAGTAGAAAACCTAATTTTCGTTTAAACACAGAAAAAAAATTGACCAGGCCGATTACAGAAGTCTTTCATTGCCACTCCACATCAGCACTGTCATTATATCTCCTATTGTGAAGACAGTTAAGAACATGTCCTTGTAAATGTATTCTGGGGCTGCTCTTGTGGCCTATTGATTGTGCTCTTGCTTTGTGTGAGAGACCTGGGTTCAAGTGAGAGGGCTGGCACGGCAGACAGGCTGCTCTGAAGGGTCAGGGTGTCCCCATGTGCTCCCACAGAAGCCATCCTGTCCATCCAAAGGTTTCAAAGAGTATTCTAATCTTACCTACTGCAAAACTTCCTGGGATGATGGTGTTAAAAGGTTTAAAGAGAGATACCAGTGTGAAGTATCTATCCATCCAATCACTCCAGTGGAGCTATTTCTAATTTGCACCACAAGGGATGTTTCAAACCAACCTGTCCATACTATAAACTAATCATAGGAGTAAAAGAAAACAGTCCCATGTTCTTCCTCAGTGAACCTTCTATGAGTCAGCAGTAAAAGCAAGAGCAGATAGATGACAGTTCTGGAAGCTGAACAGATTGTGTAAAAGGCTTTCAAACAAAACCTGATCCTGACAAAGTTACTCAGTCCCACTGAAGTCAGTGAAATTGCACAGACAAAAGCTGAATCCCACTTTGTAAGGCAGCACTTACAATTAAACAGTTTAGCAGCTTCCAACTCAAATGCAGTGCACCCATTTCTACCTTATAACCATGTGCACACCAAGGGCAATCTTTAGGTCTGTATCTTCTAAGACACTTCACAGATGCTGTTTATCTGTGTATCTCCTCTCAACGTCTTAGCTCTGCCAGCAGCATCGCTGACTACTTTGATTATGCATTTGATACTGCGATTGATACTACTTTGATTAAACATTGCCCAAACACATTTCAGCATGAGGCAACATATCAGCTTAAAAGAAGGGGCAGTGGTTTGCTGAGTAAATGACATGCTTTCTTCCAAATGTCTAAATGCAGTGCTAGGTGTTTAATCTGCATTTTAAAAAAGCCTATAAACATGCATTTACACAATAAAACATAACCATCTGAAAGAGCCATTACAGCCAATTGTCCTTTGTGTCAACTAATTCCTTCCATTCCTTCCCAAAAGGGCTCAGCTGAGTCCCCCTTGGAGACCCTACTTCCAATAACAACAATTCCCTTCCTCCCCAAACCATCAAGCCCCCACCACATGGGCAGCTTCCCTCCTGGCCAGCCCTCTCCCATCCTGATCAAATTTTCACACTCTGCTTTCTTACTCTAAAGCACACAGAAGGGCTGATATATGTCCCTAGGTAAAAAGATATTAAATAAATCTAAGTGTGCTGAGAGCCTTTATGGTCATTGTTCTGATCTGCACCTACCCTGGATGGAGATCCACAAGATGATTTTTTTTCCTCTTGTTTTGGTTGAGAAATCTGAACTTCATGAAGTGTCAGGAGTCTCAAATCTACTGGCTATACATAAATCACTTAAATAAAATCTAGGGGCTGTGTTTGTGAGCTCCTCACCTCTCCCACTGATCTGCTCATGGCAGCACACTGTCATATTACTAAGGTAGCCCTGAGACCTGTCCCCCATACAGTGAATGCTTTACATTTATTTTCTTCGACTCCTACCATAAGAAAGCATTACAACCTAAAGTGCTAAAGACCAGATTCTTCTCAACTGATACCACACACTGCCTGACTTCCCAAGAAGCCCATTGCAACTAGTAGTTATTTACACTACAAGGTAAATCTCAGCACGGTTAAAGGCAATACAGTCAGAGACAGACAGATTTTTCCACATACAGAGGATTGTATGACTTTCAACTTCAGTGACTGAGAACAACCAAAGAAGTTAAAACAAAAATAAAGAAAACTGCCATGAGGAATATATCCTCTGGAATGTATCCTTTCATTTTGCAAGGGTATCTTTACTTCCTCAAATCATTACCCTCTTAATAAGCAGCATAAACTCTGAAATATCCAAAATCATAACAACTCCTAGGATAGATCAGAAGATGACAAGTACATTTCTGAGTCATCATTAAAATACATGTATGTATTTTCTATGTAGATATGTACATACATATAAACACAGTAAGCACGTATGCATATATACACATATACATATACATACATATATGGATATATATATTTGTGGATAGACATAGTCAACATTTCCAAAACAATCTGCTCTTTTCTAGGAGATGGTTAGTCTCACACCACTTCTAAGTGGAGCTCATTCCACCAGCGATTTGTACAGGTTTGGTGACTTGAAAGGCTCTGGACAAATCCCTATCCTCAAACAGAACTAGGAAGCAGCCACAGGATTCCTGCCCCAGTGTGCAAGCTGCTGTGCTAGAGTCTGGGCAAAGCACAGGTCCTTTCTGTCTTCTTAACTTCAGGGCATCAGCTGGGACCCAAGGACCTTCAGGTTCACCTTCAGGTTGCAACAAAAGCTCTACAGTAGCCTGCAGGGTCAATTCTGGATCATAGACTCCCAGAAGAGATGAGGAGGATAGGCTGATGAATGTTTGTATAGGCTCGTTTCAGAGTGAAGCTTCCCTAGCATTTTGCTTTTCAATAATTTTTCCCTTTTTAAATCCATTTTTTATGTGTTAAAGTGTTCACTAGTTCAAAAAAGGTTACTTAAACTACCATATGCTGGGGCAAAATTAATTAATGCACTTGACTAAAATTCAATGAGAACAGAAAACAGATGCAAAATAAGAAAATTGGTATTAACTGAAACCAAGTCCCACATGTCAACAAATAACAATTGACTGTTTATGCTGCATTACTCTTTTCTAATCTCCACATATTACTACAATTATTAACTACTAGTCCTAAAATCTATAGAGTTATCATTATTGTTATTATTATGAAACTCAATCTCATTTTCATGTCATAAAGATAAACCAAATCTCATTTCAATTAGTTGCAGCAGGAGGGAATGAACTTTAAACAGACATTTAATTTCTGAAAAAAAAAAATTAGGAAGTTCTTCATGGAAATGT
The DNA here is from genome assembly GCA_013399135.1 of Heliornis fulica. Classification (NCBI taxonomy): domain Eukaryota; kingdom Metazoa; phylum Chordata; class Aves; order Gruiformes; family Heliornithidae; genus Heliornis; species Heliornis fulica. The sequence goes on from VXBZ01003168.1 coordinate 526,160, forward strand.
TATGGCATTTTGAAACAGATTAATAGTTCGGTATGAACACATCCACCCTGCAGCTAAATGACGGCTGTACTGCGATCAGGAGACAGGTTAAATGAGCAAAATCAGTTGATACCACTGGTTTGGATCTAATCAAATAGTATTCATTTTTATGACTTTTAACTACGTTATTTTTTCATCCCATGTGCTATCTGAATTGTTACTGTGGGTTATCTGCTTTGTAATTGGGTTATATTTGTCTTTAATGTATTTGGTTGGTAAAGAAATAGTAAGACCAACGGGGTACTTTGCATTCTGGGTCCTGTCAGGAATGGTTTGAAATCACTGTTTCCACTGAGTGAGCTCTTGGACACACCATGCTTCACTGAAGCAATCTCATGCATATTTTATTATCACTCGAGGGCAGGATCTAACCTTCACCAGGGCACCCTGCCTCCCCAAGACACCTAACCTCACCCTGTGCAGAGCTCAGGAGCTAAGTCTCACCAGTGCTGAGCTGGTTAAGGGTTGTACCATGAGGTTGCTCAATGATGGTTTGATCCATGAAGCCCATGCATGTGACAAGGCTAAGAGTAGTGCAGAGTGGTTTGCTCACTACTGGAACTCAAAACTATGGATGTGGCTCTCCAGAAAGGCTTTCCATGGTGCTCAGCGCTATGACAGACACTCCAAGGGAGACAGAAGCCCTCAAGCCTTGGGAAATCCTAGTGCTCCTGACTTTGTCAACTACTAGACATTGAGTGTCCCTTTTACAGCTGCCTTTTCAGAGCTACAAAATAATTACCCATTGCCCAGCAGTTCCAGGTTCTAGGCCAGAAGCTGGCAAAAAAGTAGAAGGGAAGGGTTGGGGGGGAGAGAGTGTGTGTGTGTCAACAGACTGGGGATCCTCTGGACTCGCTGACAACTGTCCCCAGCTCGCTTTCCCTCGTTTCAGAGTGAAGCCCAGCAGCTGTGCTGAACAGCTGTACTGTGCCCTCCTCCCATGGAAGATCCCCCTCTCCTGGTTAGCGCTCAGATGACAGCTCCGGCCGGAGGAGGCATCTCGCCTGTCTTCAACCCAGCGGCAGTTTACACCGTCATGGTTTTACCCTCTCCTAAGTGAATACTCGGACTTCAAAACCATTAAATGTTTGACATAAAGCCAAGACTAAAACCCAGAAATAAAAAGACACCCTGTAGATGTTGGCAAGAATTTCACAGAACCTGTAGATACAAGTTGAAGTTTCTCTCAAGTTGGAAGCTTCTCCCTCTCCTCCCACTACTATCAGTTATTTCATTCTCAGACAGCAACAAGCAGTGAGACACCCAGGAGACAAAAGCCGTGCCTTCCAGAGAGGGCACCACCGACCAGTACAGACCAGGATGCTGAGAGCTGGTGAAAGCCTTGGCATAACAGCTGGCAGAAAGGAGAACTGGCCCAGGGAATACAGGACTGGAAGAAACTTGCAGGTGGGAAATTAGGGGGTGACTGATATTAGATAAAGAACTTTATTAGCTGAGATCAAGAGGTTAAGAGAGAAACTGAGATTAAAAGAGTGGAAATCCTCCATGTAAGGGCAGAGAGCTGTGAAAAAGGAGAGTGAGTAGAAGCAAGAAATGTTTGTGGAGAGGCAGCACTAATCCAAGAAGCAAACAGAAAGTAGAGAAGCATACAGGACAGAAATGAGTCAGGGGAAAAAGAAATCTTGAAATAGGAGGGGGCTCCAGGCATCTTGCATGTCAAAACTCCTCTACTCTCAGCAAGTATCTGTGAAATCCATTGGCAAAGCACGTGTCATTCCAGTGCTATGCTGGTTCACAGGTCAGGGTGGCACCTTCTGTTATTAGCCAAACCATTAATTCAGAATTCAAATCACACTGGTGAATCTAAAGGTACCAGCCCTTCAGACAAACTGAAGCAGTGGCTGTTTGAGGTTTCATACAAGGTTTTTTCCCCGTCAGACCCACTTTGCCTATTTAACAGCCCAGGAAATCACACAGATATAAACAGCTCTAAAATAATAAACTCCAACAATCCCATTCAGGAATACCAGAATTAAGTTTGCTTCAAACAGCTCTTAATTTAGCTCCTTTTATATTACTGCTTAGCATTTAGAGATAATATAATTAACATAATTATCCCCCATTTTTTTTTCTGCAGGACTCTCTCACTGCAAGAGCTCTTAATATCCTTTTAATGTAGGGTTGGGGGTTATTTTGGCTGCAATATAAAATCAAGTGGCTTGTTTCCTTAAAGTAGATTAATCTTGAATTATGGCTACGTAATATCATTTCAGGTCTCTGGTTACTCAAGCAATACTCACAGAGTTGGCAGCAGAGCAGTCTGTTGGCCAGACAATGGGAGTCCCACTTGCCTTTTCATTATAATAAAATAAAAAGTAGTTAGTAGCTTGTTTGGCTAACAGCCAAACCACAAGGCTAAGATTTTCAAAATGCTCTCACTATCAGTTTTAAATCCCTGCTTTTCAGAACTTGAGAACCTGGCACTTTATGGAAAAAATCTGCCTCCTTTTAGGACTGCTCTGATGGGACCTTCAAACTCTCTACTTATTTTGATAAAGCTGGCCCACATTGTCTCACTGTAGTTATGAGCATCTCCTGTAACACTTCTTCAAGTGAGCGAATGGCAGTGATTTTCTGAAAGCTTTTGCTCCAATTCAGTGAGATAATAGCAAGACTGTAACTGTTTTAGCATATGAGTTGGGTGGATCACCTGAGTCAAATCACCAAGGCTTATTTGTTTGCTGTATTTCCTAATTGTTTCTGGAGTCAGATGAGTGCCTTCCCTCAACAGCAAGTTTGCCTTATTAAGCTTATCCATGCAAGAGAGAGAGAGATTCTTGACATGCTCTGGATTGCTTCTGCTCCCATCTGTGCTAACCAGCAGTGAAGAAAGTTTTACGGTGCTTATAAACCCCATAGCTGTAAGGCTCCCCAGTCACACCAGATTATGATTTATTAGAGTTGTTAAAATAAAATGGGAGAAGAAATTGTTATAGGTCCTGGAAACTACAGAAAATCACCATTTAAACCACATTCAAATCTCAAAGGAAATAGGATTCACTTGGGAACAACAAAATACTTTGGGGTATGGTTCTCTTCCCATGGCCAGTTCATATGCCAGAGAATGACTTCCCTTTGCAATAGGACTTATTTTATGCCTTAAAAAATCTAAGACATATTATTGATGTGTTACTATATCATTAATGGAATCTTCAGGTCTGTGATAACAGTGGTAATTTGACATTATGCAGCATTTTCTATTTGAAGATTTATTTGGGATTCATCAGAAACACAGCCTCATACAGAGCAGCAGGAATTGGCTATTTAGCAGCATACTGTGATACCACAATAGTGTCAGCTATTCAGAAGGGAAAGTGAAAAATGTATTTCAGAGAGACCTCAAAAAATGCAGGAAGAGTAAATGTAATAATCCACTTGTAGCCAAGATGCCAGGGCTATCTAAAATAAAATTAAATAAAATTAAAAGATAGCCCCCTGGTTTTCAAGACCTTGGTTTCACATTTCAAGCTAGGACATGCTGCTTGGCCAGTATTTGTTTGTGTTACTATAGGACATTAGGGCACTGTAGTTGCAGAAAGGAAGATACTGACTACCTCTGCATCAGTAATGTCCCTTCTCCAGTCACAGTCAGAGCTGGAGATTTTCAGTTATATCTGAATTGCTTCTAAGTAAAAAAAAAAAAAAAAATAGAGTATTATACTAAATAACTATTCATGATGTCTATATGTCAATGCATTTTGTGTGATTCCCTCCTGAAAAGTTATTCTGTCAATAATGTTTACTGGCTGTTGGTGCCTCTAAAAATCAAAGGCTTACCAAGGTAAAAGAAAAAACCCAACAGCATAACATCCACCAATTCTGTTTATGAAGGTAAGCTGGAGCTTCATCTTTTCATCCTTTCTGACTAGTGGTCCTTTTTTTCCTTATTAAAGAATTTAACTACAAGAACCAACAGGGGTTTATATATATTTATGTACATATACATATAAATGTATTTGTGTATACACACACATACATATATGTATATAAAACTGACAGACTTCCTAATGATTATTTAGTAAATACTCCTCTTATAGATGCAGAAGGAGGCAGAGAAACCAATTAATTTCTCTTAAGACTTGATTCTTGTGTCCTACACTGCTGCCTGATGTGTTTACTCAAGGCCACAGATTTATGCCAGATGCACAGGGTGAAACCATCAATAATTTCTTAAGACCCAAGCCATACTCTATGTCTTGCTTTGGAGGTTGCTGCCAAAGCACTGATTAGCTTCCATATTTATGGTCTTGCAGAGCTGTGGAGGAAATGTGCTGACCCCATACAAGATCTAGATGCAAAACTAAAGAGTCTTGCTAAGTGTGCCCCAAAGGGAGCCCTCTGACAGCTGAAGGACTTTACCTTGAGCATGAGGCTTTGCTCTAGAGCTTTGCCCTTTTTCTGGTTGTTTTGCACAATTTGAGTGTGCAACAACAATGTTTTGTGAAGTGGCAGAATTCAATGAAATGTTCCAAAAAGGGCCACAGCAAAAAAAATCCACCAATAAGAATGTTCTTGGAGTTCTTTTATTACTTCTCCGCATTTCAGGGAGGGGTTTGCTATTAATATCTTTCCTCGTGATCTCCTTCCAGACTGGTCATCATATTTTCAACCTCTATTCTCTTTATTTTAGGGCCCTCTCCCAACAGTTTATAAATGTCACCATTTGTCAAGTATAAATTCACTTTTAAAACAGGCTAAAAGCTTCCAAATTTCTCTTGCTGCAGTTCAATGATCCCCCAATTTTAGAGCAACAAATACTTTGTTGTATATAATACCTCCTCTTCACAATGTCTGAGTGCATCCTGCAGTGAGCTATTCCTTCACCTCAAGAGCAGCCTGGCATATGGAATCACAACACATTTGCTTTGGAACAAATCTAGCCTTCAGGCAGCAATGTATGAGCAGTATAAATACTAACGAGCAAGTCTCTGCAACATCCCAAAACAGGGTCATTTTCTTCATGTTGTACAGAAGGAGGGAGTAAGTGTGTTAGTTAAAGGGTAACTTAGCACAGTACCAGTGGTGCAGTAGCTGGTCTAGATAGCAGCTGCACAACCCCTCTCAGAGGCCAACACAACTGTTCAGGTAGCCATTAGTCCAGATCTGTCAAATGATTTGGCTTAGCTTAAAGAGTTTTAGTACAAGGTTCTTTGAAGCAGGATCATTCTGACTGAGCTGGGTTAATGACTCATTACACCAGCAGTTGTGCTGTCATAGCTGAAGGCTGATAACCTGCAGGGGAAGCAGACATCATGCATTTGCAGCAGCCCTTCTGACCCTGAGATGACTTATACAAACTCATATACATTCAGATACAGTGTATTCTTGAAAATATACCAAAGCTTTGAACCTATCCCAAGAGATTTTAACACAAACACTGGTTCTGGCTGCAAGGTTAAGTTAGTATCAGAGAGGCAGTCCCAAGTGATTAGTCATTTACACCTGTTCTGGCTTTGGTGAGGTTTATGCTACATAAAAACACTACCACAAAGAGTAAGATACTACGCCTGTACCAAGGGTAACAACAGTAAGTCATTGTAAGGTACATGTGCATGAATTTTACAAAGCTGACAGTGAATACTTAAACATGAAGGATGAGAGAATAGAAAGCTAAGAAGAGTTTTTGCCTCAGACTATATTAACATTTTCAGTTTTCAGATCTCCTTGATGGTCTTTCATGACTCTTTGGATGGATCAGAAATTCTGCACTGTACCTTGCTGCCTCCCACACAATAGCTCCCTAATAACTGGGGTCTGTTCTCAAAGTTCTTAAGCAAAGTCAGTAGAATGTCACTAATGGACTTGTTTGGGCTACAGACTGTTTACAAGCTGATATTTCATATTGAGACCCTTAATGGAAAAAATAATACCTAATCGCAGAGCGGTAGATCAGCAACTCTAAGCTTGGTTTTGCTCCTCTTAATGGACTTTGTCTTCTACTGCAGTAGATGCTAAATCACAGAGATCAAATAAAATCCATAAATTCACTGCAGTTTCAACCTATAATTTTAGTAGAAAAGTACCACACCATGAAAAAATGATGGCACAGCTGGCTCCAGACTGACAACATAGGAATAAAGCCAGAAATGGGCTTGGCTCTCAGTCTTTTGCTAGTACTATTATTTACTGGAATTATTCAGCCACTTCAGATCTGTTTTTTACCATCTCATCTGATGCACAAGAAGACCACCTTTGCCATGTAGAACAGTTTCCTCTACCTACCCTTGCATATGTTAAACAGTAATACCTCAAATAAGCATCCTTGCCATTTCCTCACAGATACTGAACAGGAGGTATAACCTCTGAAGCTCAGGTCCTTGGTAAGTAAAGTTAGGTCTTATCACTCCTTTACCTTCCTCCCATATTGCAAGTAATCTATAAAATATGGCACACAGCACAACATTCTGCAGTCTACATTACTCACCATCAATATGCTAATGCTATTCAATACCCATCTGCAGCCATGACTAGAAAAATGTCAGCAATGTGAAATCAAAAGTAGCTTCACCAGCAATTTCCATCTTTTCACCCAATTTTCCTACTTTTCCCCCCCTTTCAGCTGTATCACATCTGCCCAGCAGTGCTCACCCTAGACTCTGCCAGGCTACTGTATTACTCAGACCAAAAACCTATTCATGTAAGCAGTGGTGAGGCAAGAAAAAATAATGTTTTAATATAACAGATATTTGAGTATCTGTTTTATTCTGTTTAAATTATATCTGAATAAGGTTTAACATATTTCAACATGTTTCACAAGAAAATTGTGTGATTAAAGACCAATTGATTATTAAGAGTGTGTTTATCGATGTGTAGTATGACTTAAATATAAAAGCATTCTTAATTGTCCTTTGGTACCTAATTATCCTATAATAACTCTTATTAAATTTAAATCAAATCAGTAGCTGAGATGCATAATTTAAACCAACTGCAATGAAATACCAGCCCAATTAAAAAAACCAAACAACACTCAAACAAAATCCAAAACCAAATCACTCTGAATTAACAGCTGTTCACTAAGAGTTTGAAATGAATTCGTTTCCCTTGCTCCATTAGTACAGTTACTGGGGTTCCTGGATGCTGCAGGTGCCCAATTCAGCCACCCTTATGTGAGTATGTAATTCACTGTGTTTTGACTGTCCTGAAAAGTCATCTCTGATGGGCTATTTGTTAGCAATAAAAAGATCAACTCGTTTCTTCACCTTCATCTGAAACTAGAAAACTCCAGTGAGTGCTTGGCACCCTCAACCTCTTTCTCTTCCACCTATTTTCTCAAAATTCTCCTTCAGTCCTGCAAATATGGGATATTGTGATACCCAGAATAATCCTTAACTATTTGTATGGAGTAGACTGTCTAGATTACCCACAAAACTCTTCCAAAAGCAGCCCTGGAGGGAAAAGTGCACCAGTCTATACTCTGTGTACGTTACTAGACAGGGGATAGGGACCCTTCCCTAAGCAGGATATAATAACACAGGATCTGCCTACACCATGTGCCAACCAAGCTGGTGTTTGTCTCAACAGCACTCAACTCTTAGGCATACCAATATCTTAAAACACAAGGCCACCCACGGCCAGATTCAGGATAAAATCAAATCAGGGCACAAAACCTACGCGGAACAATGGCTGTGCAAGTCTCAGGTGAGAAATCGTTCCACCCAAATGGACCATGAACGTAAACACTGACTAACGAGAGCGGTACAGATTGGGCCATTAAAAAGCAAGGCAGAGATGAATGGAAACGTCTGAGCAGGAACATAAACCAGGCCAATTTCTGCTACTAAGTAGGAGTGGGAGTGTAACAGTCCTTGTTACAGAGTTGCTGGCAGTGATGTTATTGTTAAGGCTGAAAAAGACATTACATTCCAAATCTCTCTTTTCACTTGTAAAACAGTAAGATTTTGAGCTTGATCCTTCACTTCAAAGGTGGTTACTGCAACTGCTTAACAAAGGAGAAACATGAGATGGATGAGAAGAAAAAAAATCAAATGGATTACAAAATGTTATACAGCCTGCAGACCCAGATGAGGGGGAGATTTCAGTTCCACTGAAGTTCACAGTTTCAGTCTTTTGCAGGTACCAAGATTTAACCCACCTCCCTAAGCCAATATAGAAACAGCTAGAGAATAACCCAATTACAGCAAAGATCACAGCCAGGAAAATACACATTTCAGAAGAGAAGACAGATGAGATGACAGCCAATTCCAGACAAAATGAAAAGGAAGTGAAACTATGAGAACTGATGACTATAATCTCAAGACTGGAAATGGAAGCCTGGTAATTAGAGCAAAGTAGATGTTCAGGATTTTCAGTACAAGCTTTAGAAAATAAACATATACAGACACATCTACAAAGATCCTTGACCCCTAATTTTTTTTGCTTTATACAGAGGTACACAGAAAAACAGATTTGAGAAAAATGGTTTGGTTTTTTTTTTCCTTTCCATTTTAAAGAAGCTTAGAATTTATTTATTATTTTATCCCTCAACAAGAAGTTTTGATTCATTGATTCAGTCTTTGAATTCCAAGAAAGCTAATTCACAGCTTGGTTTAAGAGCACTGGTTTGGTTCCTAAAAATTCCTAACTGCTTCCACTGAGCTCCTCAAGACTCAGTGTGAGAGCCCTTCAGAGAAAAGGGAGAGGAAAGACTCATACTAGAGCTGAGCAAAGGATTTTAAAGTTTGGACATTTGTCTTGGTTATGAACAGAAATGAAACCTGAAATTTTCAATGAAGGAAAATTTGTACAACATGGGAAATAGTTTCAGTGCAAAATTGAAACAATAATTCTAACATGGCCTTTTAGAATTTGACCTTTTTATCTCTTAACAACATTTAAATATAATACAGAATTTGAATATTTGAAATGAAAAGTAATTTCAACATTTGAAATTTCCACTTTTTGCTCTGAAAATGTCAAAACAAGATATTTCAACTTTCTGGGAACTTTTCTCCTCCCATTTTCACTTGAATTTTTACACAATTGACACTGTAGTTGCAAGAAACTTCTGCATGATGGCACCTATATTTTTTTATAGCTTGCTTAGACTGAGCCAGTCTGAAAGAGGCACATGTAAGTGTTGGGGGACATGGCCTGCACATGTTGCAGAGCTCTTCACATTTTAGGTGCTGGTAACTGAGATCAAAGCCTTTTGAGTTCTGCTGAATCCTCCTGGAATGGTTCAAAGATAAAGATATTGCTGTTGTTCACATGATTATGCAGCTATTTTAGGCTAAAAATTGACAATGTCTGCTCTTCATGAGTGCAAAATATTGGAGATAACCTTTTCAGCTGCTTTGACTGAATCCAAATTGGACTCTCTCAACCCATGGCATTATCTTGATACAAAACTGGAGTGAGAAAAATCAATTTATCCCATACTCAAAGATCTTTTACCCAGTTTTGCACTAGAACTCTGAGGTGCTACATCTGCACCTCAATCCTGCCATGGCTCATGGACAACTGCTGGCCTATGGCATGGCCTCAATTCCTCTTCCTCTAAAATGGAGCTAATAATTCTACCCACATATACAGATCATTTTGAGATGTCGAGTGAAGAGAATTACAGAACAACTAAAAGTTATTATGTATCATGCATGTGTTTGCCCATAAATAATAAATTCCTGAAGCAGACATAAGAACATAAGTTCCCACTATCGTCCACCTTTATAACAAATTCATAAGCAATAGCATTGTACAAGATTTCTCAGCTGTTCCTTTTTGAATGATAGGTTTCACTCTAGATCCAAATCTGTATAACCTAAATAAGGAGAGAGTAGATTTTATTCCTTTTTAATATTTCAGAATGGAAACTCTGATTTGTGAAGTTAAAAAGAAAAATCCACAACTTGTCTCATTTGATTTTAATTCTTTACACTATTATTTTTCTAATGATCTGTATTTAGAGCTCTTGTCCTGCTTATAGCCCAGGAAGTTGACAAACCTAATCTATACTGCTCACTGATGCCTGATGGTCTGTCAGCATTAGCAAAGGTCTAGCTGCCAGGCTCTCTCTGAGCCTGGTGCTTCAGTGCTGGTGGCTCCATTCTAGCCAGTACCAGGCTTGGAGAGCTGAAATGGCTGGTTGTGCTAATTTCCCTGCCTCTGTGCATCCTACCAGGATTTTACACTGGAAATAAATTGTCACAGGGAGAATATTTAAATTCAGGAAACAAAATGTTCCCACTAATTCAATGTAGCCATCTCCTGCCTACTAAAAGTTATGAGTTATGTGTGAAGTAAAAAACCTCTCTGCTGTATGAGATAATGAGAAAACGGGAATTCTTTATTCATTGTACTTGTCCCTCTGCACATAACATTTGTATATCATGCCAGGACTAACCTGTGTCACTGCACTTATAGCCACAGACCAGACTAAATGCCTGCCCTTCACTGTTTTTACGTCATGATTCATATACTCTCTCTGCTCTTTCTGACTGCCTGCAATTACTAGTGACAAATGATTCTTCAGTGTACTGTCTGCTTTACCTTTTCAAAATGTTTCCATGGTTCACAGATAAGTCAGCTAGTGTACACTATACTGTCTTGTGGGAAGTAAATCCCAGGACACACAGAGGAATAGGTTCTATACCATTTTACTGGCAGAACTGCAGATGTTCACCTCACCCAGCTGCAGCATATGTACTCTGTCTGGACCAGCCATGTCCACAGGGCTAGGGCTCCTGCTTACAGTGGTGTGAAGATCCCAAAGGAACAGATTGTTAATTACAGTCATCCTCTAAGAATGGGAATCCTTGTTTCCAGAGGAGCTTGATATCATTTATAACAAACCAGTCAACATAAAATCACTATTTTGATATCTCCTGTGAAAGGACATCCAGTTGGCTCACCCCATCACTGCTCCCATTTGTACACCTGGTAACCACAGACATCCAGAGCTGAAAGCTGCCTTGAGTTAAACCTGTGAAAATCCCAGAGGCCTGATTCTGCCTTCAGCTACAATGGGAAATATCAGGGCTGCTCCACTGACCTCAGGGGATACCAGTGCCAAGATGCTCAGCCCATTGCCTACTCCAGCACATCAGTTAGTAATCTGGCTTGTGATTCCCACCCTGCCATACTAAGATCCTACTCATACAACAAGTTTCAAGCAATTATCTGTTCTCTGCCAACACAATGGATCAAAATATGACAAGCACACATGCAGCATTTTTTCATGGAAAATATTCCATTAGAAAGTGAAACCTGTTGAGAAAACAGCTCACAAGATTTCCTTCCTGGAACATCTTCCTCTTCCAGTTGGTGTACTGCAGATTTTATTTAAAACATTTTTATGACACTGTTGGCCTCTTTTATTGGCCATAAGATGTGCTTTCTTATTCCAGACCTTTTTCCTTTAATAAATGCATTTTTCAAAAAAAATCAGAAAATACTTCTCCATTTGGAACCATACAAGAAATGCTGCGATTAATGGGTTCATCACGACAGCTGTGCACCCACAACAGCATTAATGCTGGATTTTCTATTCAATTTATTCTCCTCTTCTCTATTGAGGTCTGCTTAGGTATGTACATTATCTTTTCTCATTACAGTAACTCTGCTGAGCAAATCACAGAAACAGGATTCATGCTGCTGAGATACAAACATTTATTCTGGCTTCTTCCATATGTATTGCTCTGCCTTAGCTCAAACAGCAGTGATGACATGGTTTAAACACTTCTTCCATGTAACCCTTCTGCCTGGCTCTGTATTCTCTCTTTCCTCCTTGCTTCCCCTCTCTGCTTCTGAGAGTTAACTCACCTCCAATCAGGACTGGATCTTGCCACTGTTGTGAAGGTGTTAGTGAAAGATACTGTGACGTTCCTGGCTGCTCATCCTGCCCGCCTCCACCATATTTCACGTTCACATGTGGTCCTTGGCCTGCCTATGCTCATGCCCATCTGTTTGGGAGGCACTGTGCCTGCCTGCAAGTTGATCAGGTCTTTGGCCAGACACCGAGGGGTTTAGATGGGCAGGCAGCATAACGCTGCAAATGACATCTGTTCTGCAGGAAGTCATCCTTTGTGGGAGCCGTGGTGTCACACACCCCCTTCCACTTGATTACACCTGTTGATCACCATGTGCCAAAGCAGAGAAGTGGAGTGAGGCAGGAAGTGGCTGGTCACAGGCACTTGTGCCAGGCTCTGGGAGATGCTAGAAAGCAAGAGAGGCTTGTGAAATCCCACGGTGTGGCCACTGCACAGCACAGAAATGGATTTCCCTTCTTGTACTCCACCTAGAGAAACCAATTTTCTGGGCATCCTCTTGCAAATCAGATGCAAAATGCTACCATCTGTTCATTGGTCCCATGACTGTGCAAGACACAAACAAGTGAAAGAAATGCCTGAATGGTCAAGCAGTCTGCATCCAACCCAAAGGAGACAGAGTTGAACCACCCAAAGGAAGTCATGCAGAAGGGCCATTGCCACGGCAGGTCTTTTTGTAGTGCAGGGAACAGTTCAGTTCTGGCACCTAAAAACCAATAAATGTACTTTATTGGACCCTGGTAAGTGCAGAGTTTACAGATGTGTCTGGTCCTGCAAGAGTCTACTGCCTGGCCTCAGAATTACTTAGGCAAGGGGGAACAAGACAGACAAAATAAAAACCACATAGTACTCATGTTGATGTGGCCTCAGGCTTCTGTCTGGGCTCCAGACCCAAGTACCAGCCAGACAGCAACTCTGTGCTGTGGTGGCTACATATGGTAAAACCTGGGTCATCTTCCCTTCAATGATTTTGATGGCAAGGTAATAATCAGTGTGGGCATGTCTTCCCATGCTGCAGATGCACCTTCAGTTTGCTGTTTAGATGTACCCAGCAGGGTCACCAAGCTTCCCAGACACATCCATACAACTGTGCCTTTGGCTGGAGGAGAAAGACACAAAAAAAAAAAAAAGGCTTCTAGGGGGTAAATGCCAAAAAGAGAATCCTCAGCACAAAATGTGGGAAGCTTATGTTCTTCAAAATGCTTTCTGTTCTGGTCACTGGTCTCCCTGCTCCTGCTTTGCTGTTGTCCACAGAGCACACTGAGCTCAGAGCCAGCTAAGCCAATTGCTGCTGCAGTCACAGCTGACTGTGCTGCCTCTGACACAAATCCCAACCACAGACAGCGGCGCTGGCATGGCAAATCCACACAGGACAGCAACACTGCTCAAGTTATTTGTTTTTATGGACAGGGACACTGAACCCAGACTCTGAATTGTCAAACCCCTCTTAGAATGCTGAATGCTACACTTAAAAAAGAAAAAAAGAAAAGCAATTCAGAGAGAAGAAAAGGATGGAAATATCTATCATTCAACAGCCCTGACAAAAAACAAACCCTGGCAGCAGCCTTCTATGCAATGCCTTGTTTATGCCAGTGTTGGTTGCAGCTCCTGCTCAGATCAAAAGCACAACAAATTGTCTGTTTCCCTGAATCCAGCAGGCTCTGATAGCTAGTGACCACGCTGACAGAGCCCATTGCCTGCATTTGAATGGGAACGATGAATAGTAGAAACAGCCGCACTTGAACACATACAAGATTGTTTTTGTAAATCCAAGACTGTATTTACAAGTTTCAGCTTTTAAGGCCAGGGTATTTTATTTACTTTGCTGTTTTTTCAATGGTGAAACAGCCTGAGAGCAATCCATCTGTCTGAACTGGAAGCTTCTTATAAATAAACAACAATAAAAACCAACATATGAAATTCATTTTGCCCACTTCTGTTTTGTCTGAGTCCCCCCCCCAGAATCTAAATCAATGAGAGATCAGACTGTACTTTGTGAGTAAATTTCTCTCAACTGAAACAAACAAAAACAGACAAAGATACCCATCCTCCTTATACTTTATGCACAGTAATGCAAGTTATTTTCCACTCCATTTAGACTTTTCACCTTCCTTTCATTTACCCTGTTTTTTACAGTTCAATAAATATTTTTCCAAGCTCCACTTGCCAAACAAAAGAGTTTAGCTTCAGTGTTACTCCTCTGACAAATATCCTTATGGTGTTGCACATGTGAGCCATTGATAAACAAATTAAAATTCTGTCCCAGCTCAGAGCTCAGCTGGCCCATTTCATCTTGCGGTATGGGTTTGTAAAGGTCTGGGTGTCTGTCATCCTCCCCTAACCTTGTCTTTGTCAAAGGGATACAAAAGCCTGCACGCTCGGGGCCTTACGATACTGATTAGTGTGAGTGACAAAGTGGAGTAGCAAGTCCACTCAGCCCTTCATAATAAATCTATCAAAGAGTAATAGAATTCCATCAATTCTGCATCATCCCCGAGGGTCGCTGTGCTGGGATGGAAAGTGTGTTCCGCTGGGATTGTACAACTGTTATTATTCAATTACACTCTTTTCTTCCTAGTTAAAGACCATGATATCATTATCACTTAATGAATACATATAATTGGATCTGGACTCTATGTTTGGCTGATGAATACCACTCACTATTCATTCAGTCTCAGCTCATCTTCTGACCATTTATTATAGACTTTTGGCTGAAAACCATGATGACAAAGGGAATTTGAAATTAGCTGAGATTTCATTCAATGCTCAGTTAGACACAAAGGCAAAATACAATTCTGATGCCTAAATGAGGCTGAGACCACACGGAGAAGTTTTTCTTAACTTAATAGCTGTTGATTTCTGTATAAACACATTGAGGTAAGTTCAAAGATATTTTTCAAGACTGTCTTGTAACTTTGCAAGCAAGCAGAGATCTCCCCCTCGCTTCCCCAAACTGAAAAAAAAAATACAGTAAATTGACTCAAAGGTAAATACTAGATCTCTTAAGTTGTACTTTATTTCCCAACTAATATTAGCTTTAAAGATGTCATCTGAGGCCATTATGATCTTTAACTCAGCCCCGCTAAGCCAAACACCATTTTATGATTAAATAACATTTAAATCTGACAAAGCAAAAGTGGTTTCTATACAGTATATTTATTACACCTAATATCAAGACCATCATTAAGTTTCATCAAACAGTGTGCCCCCAAAGGAAACTGGCCCTCCTATTCATATTGTTGGGAGTAAATGTAGCATACCTCCTTTGGATCACTGGTGAACAGGCCACCTCATTAATCCTAGTTAGTAGATGCTGCTGGGCATGTGGAGCAGCCAAATCCAGATGCTACCCACAGAGCCTCTCCAGGCAGTTAGGGAATCACAGAGTACCACCTCAAGCCCTCCATACATCACTTCAAATTAAATTTACATTAAGTGCTACTCCATCAGAGCCGAGAGAAGCTGACATCTTTGGAAAATGCAGATGATAATCCGTTAAATCCTATTATATACATGTCTTCTAATTTTACTTAAGCTCATGCATACCAAAGTGTGAGTTTGTGTTAAAAATTAAAGACCCTTTTACTAGAACAAAAGACTTTATGAACTGTTGACTTTGGGAGGGTTTATTACAGGATCAGGCTATTCTGTCAAGACAAGTAGACTTTTTTTTTCCCCCTGTAAAATTTCTGGCTAATCATTTGTTCCTGGGATCTTTTTTCAAACACACAATGTGTCTTTGCTATTTCCATCTCAAACTCTTTGTTCTCTCAAACAGAAGTGCAGCCTCTTTAACTTAATCGAATGTTATGAATGAAACAGTGGGACACATATTGTCTCTTCTTGCAATTAAGAAAATATTTGCTGGCAGCCTCCAAACTGGCAACAGTAAGAAGATGCTATAAAATCATCATAGTGAAAAAGCTAAGGATTTAATTGCCCTATTACCACATATGTTAATCCCTTTATATTTTCATAGTCCTTAGTCACAGTTACTTTTACTTTGATGAGTCTCTTCTAATTTCATAGCAATGATCTTATTATTTTTGATTCAAGGTACTTAAATTTTTATATTTAACTACTGTATTTTATGTTTATGTTTCTGTTTGATTTACTTTTCTTCAAGACAAACTAAACCAGAAAATATACAGATTTCAGAAGAAAGGAAACAATTCTTTCTGATATCAGGCAAAGCATAAGAAAACATATCAAGAAATAAAATACACACAGAGACATATACACACACAATTAATTTAAAAGCTATTTATCAAAGCTTTTAAAATTTAATCAGAGTTTGGATTTCAGGATTAGATTTGCCTTAATGCTCAAGTAATTTCTCTGTGTCTGCTTTACAGTACATGCAGTATATATATACATGTTTTTAACTGTTGTCATTTTTCAGACTTTGAAAAAGTGATGGGGCAGACTGTCACCTAGCACAAAGAAGTACAGTGCCATAAAATTCAAGGTGGACTAGGCAGGGTCAGGCTGCGGTTGGACTCGATCTTAAAGGTCTCTTCTAACCCAAGTGATTCTGTGATTCTCCATGAATTAATGAACTGAAGTTTTCCAATGGAATAGTTATGATTTATGCAAGCTGAGATGTTTCCCTACATTCTTTTCTAGCACAGAAAAGAGCAGTAGCCTATGTTTACCATCTGGGTTGTCCCATTCTGTCTGCCCAGTCTGGGTAATACCTGTGTGAGCTGGTACTACCTTTTATCTGGCTCCAGACACTGTGGCAATAGGCAACAACACACTTCATACTGACAGGGCAGCTCACTAAAGCTTCAGCACAGCACACATTCTAATTTTGAAGTATTTTTTTTAATATTACAGATATTGGCTTCAAAAAAGACTCACAGAGGACAGATACTGAACTCATGCACTTTGGAGGTGGCTACTGAAACACACACAGCCAGTTGATCCACACCTCGGAGATGCATCAGCTGCCCTCACAAGTCCTTACCCTTGAGCCTGCCTGAAGAGTGGGCCAGCAGTTGTACCAAGCCTCCCTTACTGAGTACCCAGTACATGGCAAATAAAGAAGGGATGTAACCAGTAATTAAAGCTGGGGAGTTTAGTTTTATCTTCTTTATGCACAGGGCTTCATGCATGTTAGTCCCATTGAAGACAAAGGAACTGCTTGCATAAATTCCTGTTCATCGAGACTACATTATCCAAATTATTGCTCTGTGGTACATTTATTCCCTGTGATTTCAGAAGTTCTCCTCACAGCAGTGAGGGAACCTGGTAGAAAGGACTATGGGAGAATCCAGATCTGTGGTTACTGTGGTCTTATTAAGTAAGGTGTTTTGAGTGCCCTTCAAATGACCATTAACATGCATGCACAGGATCCAGGTTTTATTTAACCTTCTACACCATATTTTGAGGATAAGGATATCAGTGATAGGGTAAATACAGCTCTCTCTTCTCTGTATGTTACAAGACACCTTCACCACCCCACAAAGAAACAAATTTATTGGCCTGGAACTAGGTAGCTAATTCCTTTACCTCTGGACACCCTTAGCTTCAACTTCAATGCATCATCCCATTAGGAGAATATCGTGCAACATCTATCATTTCTATTTTATTATTTGATTTTTAACAAAGGGACATAAATTGTTGTTTATTTCCACCTAATGGGTCAAATTTTGTTTTCACAATCACCAGTGATTGAATTGGATGATTCAAATAATAAAATTGATCTTAACTATTTGGTTACACTCGGAATTAAAAGGAGACTGAAAGATTAATTTCATATTAAAAGCTATGGAGCATAATGCAAGATCATTCTCTTTCTTTCCATATTTTAGACTGCCTTTTCCAGGGACTACAGAGGAATCAGCCAGACATGAACACAGTAGCAAACAACATCTTAGACTGTGGATGAATGAACTCACTGCCCGGTCTCCAAGCCTGAATTCCACCAGAACAGAACTGAACCATTTTAAGGTATTTCCAGAACCTGATATCTGAAATACATCTGAAAAATCATCAGGCCTATCAAAAAAGCCATATGTAAATATAGGAACAAGTGTTCAGTGTCATTCCTGAGGGACAGTCTACTGAGGGAATGTCGACTAGAACCCAAAATTTCATAATGCTGGTGTCAGCCCTTCACCTAAAAGAGGGGCTTCAAAACCAAAACAATAGCCAAAAGGGTCCTTGGGAAGGGGTAGCAGTGCCAGCAATGAAAAATATTCCTGATATAGCCCTGCTGATGAGTATGCATCAAAAAAACAAAGGAAATTTCAACATAATCCTTTTAGAAAGAATAACCATGATCTGAGGGTTCAGCTGAGCAATCCAAGGCTGAGTTAGCACAGCTTTCCACCTGGCCTGCAGAATTCCCTCAGCTGCCTTCCTTGTTTGCCACAGGTGCAATATATTGTATAGTTTAGCCTAATTTGGGCCAAGTAAGTTTCCTTTTGCTATATGGTATGGATCTGCCTCATGACCACCTATGTCTCTGTGTCTGATGCTCAGTAAGTGTCTATAAACTGTGGATCAAGGTGCCAAGAGCTCAGGACAGGTTGTGATGGCCAAAGTGGCCACACTCGGTGGGAAAGGGACTATTTTCCTGCTCTGTGCTTGTTTAGCACTGAGCAAAATAGCTCATGTTAGAGGGTCTTCCTCATTTCTTTCTAGCTTGTGCAACTGTCTGCCAACTCATCCTCTGTGACTTCGAGGAGGAGGAGCTGATTGTTATTATTTACATGCATCACCACTTGGAGACTAAGCCGTCGCAAAGGTCCCAGCGCGCTAGACATGGTAGATACATACAAACAGCAAGAGGTAGCCCTTGCCCTCAATAACTTACAGTCCAAACAAACAAGACAGACAGAAGGTCAGAGAAGAAACAGACACAAAGAAGTGACGTGATTTGCCTGCAGTCACCTAGTAGATGATTGGCAGAGTCAGGATTAGACTAATAGATCACTGAATCAATCCACTGACTAAACATACTGCTTCCCATTATTTCTTGGGAGGCAAACCAGGAAGAATGATCTCACTCGGCTAAGAGCCATAATAAAAATAACAGCAGTACTGAGGGCAAGTTCAGAGCTTTCTACATGATGTGCTGTGGATCAATTGGTGGAGAGGCTGCTCTCTCCACCACCATATTTTGAATTGTCTTCACGGCAGGAATGATGGAAGACAGAGGAATGGCTGACAGTACTGAATAAAACTCCATGTAAATTCCCCTTATGAACATCTGATCAGTATTTATATGGGCATAAAGGGTTATTTATTTCCTCTCCTCCATGAATGATTTACATGCTACTCTCCATTTTTATAACGTCCCGTTCAGGCTCGTGCAGGAATGTACTATGAGTGGCTCTTTTTCCAAAGAAACAATTTGACACAGAGCTGGAGCCAGGATGCTGGGTGGGGAGTGGGAACATTTCAAGTGGTTTGAACTGTCTTTCAAAATAGCCATTTTCCTCCCTCCTTTCCACTTTTGACTCTTCTTGTTTGGTTCTGTTTTCCCCCCCACCCCCGTCCCCGAGTTCCATCTTCCTGTAAGTCCCTATAGTCTCCAAAGTACTTTACTCATTCTATAGGTAGAATACCCCATTTTTAAGTAGTATATTTTATGGATACAAATCAGGAAAGAGACTGCAAGAGTTTGAACAATAATCACTCAGTGAATGAGGCTGCAGTGCCTGGAGGTCTCTCTGGTTCTTTAGGACTCATGCTAGCTCAAGCTGTGCCAGTATTTCCTCCAAGGGCTTTCCTACCCAAGGGCCAGGAATTCCACATTAAATTGAGCATCAGAGTTTGAGAATTATTTGTTCTGAATCTAGATATGGTTTATAAAGGGCAAAATCAAAGTTTGGATCTATTCCTGGCACAGAGTTTACATTTTGGACAAATCTTAGTATTTTTCCTGAGCTTGCTTCCTATAAAAAGGATCTTGAACAGATACACTTAGCAATATTACAGATAGATTTTATATGGGACTTGTAATGCCCTTGGTCTTCAAATTCTAGGCAGATGAGTGGGAGCTCAGCTTGAGGGAGCTGAATAGCTAAAAGAGCTGAAGCACTGAATAGCTAAATTCCAGTGATACCAAATATAATGGATGCAATCCCATCCAGATGAATTTGATAGCTGGAATGAACACAGTGAATATGTTTACAAAGTGCTGGGCACAGATTTATCACTCAAATGTTTAAGAAAAACCTTTTAAAGAGGTGACCACTGACAAACCTGCAGCTTTACAAATTATTCTCTGACCACACATATTCAGCCCCCAACATCTTAAGAAAATGCTGTTACTTTGTCATCTTTAGGACTTCTACTAAAGTAATCCAAAATGCAGTTTGCTGATGTTTTACATCAGTCCATATCTCTGTAGTTGCATTGCAGCATTAGATTATTTTCAGAGCAAGAAAGTAATGCTTGTAAAATGAATTCAGGAAAAGGAAAACTAAGGAAACCGAACTATAGAGCTATATATCAGATAGAAATGCAATGTGTACACTACCTGTGTTGTCAGCTTTCTCCTTGGTCTGCCATTCAAACACTTCCACTATCAAAAGGCCTTGAAAGGAAGGTATTAGGGTCCACACCAAAGCAAAAACATGAGCAGAAATTTGAAATTTGCAACACCTAAAACAAGAAAAACAAAGTTAAGGCTTTGTTACCTGGGTCGCTGGTTCTACAAACATTGGGCCAAATCCTTCTGAAACCAGAGTAGGCCCAAACGCTACTCCTGCTCATATCAACCTCTTCTGAACTTTTTAAAAGCCATTCACCAGTCTTCACTCTCTGTCAGACTGGTGTGCAATAGCTTTGTCACAGCACAAAGCCCTGGGCAGGAGTTGGAAGTGGTGGACAGCAGACCTTAGTCTGTAACAAGTCTGGAGCATTTCTGAGGAGAAATGTTCCCCCTCCCCACCCTCATGCCTCACAATCTGTAAGAGTGTGCCTCACCTGAACGTCAGCCACCCTCATCAGCACAGGGCTGCCTCACACCTGAGGAACACCTCTGCCAGTCCCCATAAGAACCTACCTGTACAGCCAAGCTCCCTTTACACCTCCTTCAGTGCTGGCTGGCACAGGGTAGACAAACCAGCCCAGAAACTGGAGACCATAGCAGGCTCTCCCCACATGGGCCTTCCAGCACCCAACATGGCACCAGCCTCAGACTACCACCTCCCCTCAGGAGCAGCCAGGCTGCATGGAAGCACCCAATTGGTCAGGACACAGGTGTCTTCACATGGGATTGGTCAGGAGCAGACAGATGGCAACCTGCGATTGGCTGCTTTCCCACCCTCCTGCTGTCTTTCACAGCAGCATGAGGGACTTGGGGTAGGGGAGGTTGAGGGATGAGGACAGGGTTAAAGGAAAAGGGACAGGGTTACTTCTCTGAAATGCTGTAGCTGGCTTCTGCACCATCCCTGTCACAGAACAAGTCCTACTGTGTGCTGAGGCAGAAATCGTTTCAGTTAACATTCCTTGGGGTGGGATCCCAGCTGCCCAGCTTGCTCTTTCAGTCAGGCAGACATGGCGTCCCACCTCATCTGGTCCTGTGCCATCTCCTCAAGGCTCTCTACCCCATTAAATTCAGTAAGGCTGTGCTCTTTCCTCACAAAAAGCCCTGCTACTGTCGCTACAGTAATGCTCCGGGCTGTCTGGATCAGCTGCTCTAGCTCTGGGGTTTTTGGTGGCCACAACAAACAAGTCGAAGCCACAAGTGGTGCAGTCCCATGCTCTGCATTTCCTGATGGTGTGAAGCAGTGCAGGTCCATTGACGTGGGCAGAAGTAGTGTTTTTTTTGTCACTGTGGAGCGCCATCACTGATAATTTTGGTCATTTTTGGAGGGGACTTTTCAGGTGAACAAAATTAAGGGACTCCAAGTGGAAAAAATTGCAAATAGTCCCACCTGTTGGAAGGGGGAGGCTATTGTTGCTGCTGTGAGTTTTTATTGTTACCTAATGTCAATTCCTTATATTGCCTTAACAAAAGTAAGGTCAAATATCATGTGGGCCTTCTCTGAAAATCTTCTGTATAGGTAGAACATTTCTGCCTTGGGCTTCCCCAGCATGTGTTTGGTTGGTCAGTTTCCCTCGGTGACCTGGTTTTACTAACATTTTCTCACAAAACAAAGAAGATATTATCATAAACAAAGCTTATATTTATTTAAACACTAAGCTCTTCATCAACATTTAACCTTTATGGGGAATCAAATTATATTTTTCAAAGACTAAGAAAAATCTAGTGATATGTAATTAAAATAACAAAGAAGGGTCCCATTCTATACAAGTGTAATTATGTCCGTGTGGTATCACTGTAATTGAAACACAGAAGATGTTTCAGTCTGTATTAAAAGAGAATTTCTTTCAGTGGGTTTCCTGAAGCTCATTAGATATTCCCTGGCCTATTCTCCTAAGTAATTAGATTTTAACAGGATTTTCAACAGATCAGAGCAATCTCTGTGGGTGCCAATAGGAGACTCTCCCTCTGGCCTTACCAGCAGGGCAGCATGGATAACATCCAGGCTGGGAGTTAATAGGACAATTACTGGCCTCTTTTAAATGAGTTACATTAATGCACTTAAGCTAAATGGCTCTGCATATGATTAAATATTAACATCTGCAAAATATGAAATCATGATATGCAATCAAGTTTTGTTGTTTTAATTTCCCAAATGCCGGATTTCGATGGTGTATGTAAATGTGCATTGGATAGTGTATGTTAAACTTTCAAAACACAGATCAACACTATTTGTGAATGGTTCTTCTGGAGCTACTTAGATAAACGTCTTAAAATAGCACAAGGCAGGAGGAAATTATCGAAAACTATATAAA
Source organism: Heliornis fulica (assembly GCA_013399135.1). Taxonomy (NCBI): domain Eukaryota; kingdom Metazoa; phylum Chordata; class Aves; order Gruiformes; family Heliornithidae; genus Heliornis; species Heliornis fulica. Next base: position 548,803 of record VXBZ01003168.1, read on the forward strand.
AACAAGAAGAGGGAAAAAAAAAACCAACGTCAGTTTTAAATGCCTTGCAGTGAGCCAGGTCACGATTCCCATTGCCAACATCAGAAACCAAAACTTGAAATTCAGTGCCTCGATGCCTAATGGTTTCCCAACAGGAATAGGAAAAGGAACAGGAACCAGCTGAAATGTTAAATAGCCTGGCCAGGGTGGATGCGGGGATAATGTTTTAAAAAGACAGCTCTGTATGGGTTGCCCAAGGTTTCTTTGCCTTGTATGAAAAGTTGCAGGTTTGTTTCTTTACATTCCTGAACAGCACACATCACATGAAGAGAATTTTGAATGCCCACACACATACACATACGCACATGTACACATATATGTACAGACATATATACAGGGAGAGGGATGTTTTATTTAGTAAGAAATGTTGTCACCACACATCCAGAGGATTCAGTGATCAGGCCAGGACATAGCTCTCATTTCTAAAATAGTACACTGGGAGTTGATAGAGTCTATTTGAAAGTTCATTCCCGTTGAGGAAAACATGTAGGTAGTAACTTCTATGATAGCTTAATGTGCATTGACATGCATGACTGGGGTAGAGGGAGGTGTGAGCTCTGTGGCAGAGATTTGTCCCACATTGCATTTATTTGTTGTTCTGCATATCTCATCCACTCACCAGACTCTGTGTGCTGTCCATGCTAACCCTGACCTCTACTTACATGTCTGTGGACAGAGTAAGTGCTCTCTGCGAGTCAATTCAGTTACCCTGGCACGCTCCAACCGTCTGCGACACACTCACAAAATCATCTGACAAGATAAGTAAATGGGGCTTTTATGTGGGCTGGAAACACACTCACTTTGCAGCAAGGAGACAGGCTGTGTACCGGTAGTTTCCTGTTATTTCCCCAAATTCTTGCTGCATTGAAGGATTTCTTTTAGTTGCCAAGAGCTCTCCTTGTCGAAAGCCCTAAATATTCTTTGGATTTCAAGAGCAACAAGGGTTGCACAGCACAGAGGCACTTCTACAGCTCCATCTTAGGTTCCAAAAGTTAATAATGTCAGCAGTATGGAGCACATTCTTTCCAAAGTAGTCCACAAATATGAAATAATTACTCACTGCAAGTCTGCTCTATGGCAGAGAAATATTACTTCTTTCAGCTGGGAAGCCAGAGCAGAGATTAAGACCCAAATCCTTCTGTATCTAAATCCCAGTGGAACGAAATGTAAGGATCTGGTCTGAAAGCGTTTGTCCAGTGCCCCAGAAGTTGGTAAAGAACATTAATTCCTGGCTTTCATGTGGGATTTCATGCCAGCATAAACTGTCTTGTGCTTGACCAAGTCCATGGAGTCTAAAGAAGGACTAACAGACCAGTTGCCATCTCTTACTTCCTCCTATTTCCTTCATCATAGCTACCAGGCCCTGTGTGATGGCACTTAATTTGGGGTACCATGCAGTAATATCTCTAGGCAACAGAAACAGCTACTCCTGCTGGGTAGTGAGGGCTGACAACAGCACTACCATTTACCTCAATTTGAAATAAACACAAATAAAATTTGAAATATCCTCCTCAGGAATGAAATAATTTCTATCCCCTTTCTTTGCCCAAATTTCCCAGACTCTGTGACCTGTTCTAGTCATACCCTGGTCTGAACACATGCACCAGCTACGGTGTGTGCTTCCAAGAGAGGGAACTCACCCCGGCTGCCTCGGGTGACGACGCCGAGCTGTCACCATCTGCTCTCTGGAAACACTGCCATGAGAGCTGGCCATGCCATAGCAGCCTCCTCACAAATCTGAGGGAGAGACACAAATGTTCACGTGGTGCAGGAGCTAATGATGGCAGCCTTTGGAACCAAGATGGAAAATATTAGTGTAGCAGCATGGCAGGAATGGAAAACAAAAGAGAAAAAGCAGGACAAAACGGAGACACAAAATTGGAATATGAAACTCAGTAAATATGGAGATATTTTAGCCAATGATGCTATTTTTAGCAACATACAGGCTTGTGATCATCCAGGAGTTGACCCAGGCAGGCTCCCATGAAAAGTGTTATTATGAATCCCATGAAAAGTGGGGCAGATCAGTGCCTACAGTTAAGCTTGTCTGACACTTCTCATTGTATAAATCCGCTTTCAATTGCCCGTATCTTTGCCAGCCTTTACCCATTTGAGGTGAAATGTCCCATGATGACTGTCTGCCTTGAGCTGGATTATCTTGCTACTTTTAAGAAGAAAAAAAAAAAAAGAGCAGATTCATATCTTGCTTAAAACAAGGACAAGGCAAAAGATTTTTGCCCACATTAAAAGGAATCTCACAACCATCTCATTAGAGGAGATCTCACTTCAGTATAGTTTGTACTTAAAATTTTGCTGCAAGGCTTCTGTTGCTTATGTGGATGAACTCTTGACTCTTCCCACAAAAACTGTCTGGATATGGTGAAGTTAAAAAAAATAATTAAAAAAACTCACCCGAGGTTTTAGGTTTTGTCAGTTCCATCTTCCAAAGACTCTGTCTTCTGCTCACAACACGTTGCTTCTCTTCAGAGCTCTCATCAACCAGGCAGCTGTCATCCTAGCAGAGCAAGCAAGAGAAGAGCAGCCACAGCTTTGGCACATGAGCTCCTTGGCTCCCTCCAGGTCACTCGTCCTGCCATGATCTCAGCTCTCCCCTGACAACATCCCAACAGCACAGACCTGGAAACCACAACCCTGGTGCAAAGAAGACAGAAGTCAGGCATGGCAGTAAGGAGGCCAACGCAGCAAACTGCAAGAGAGAGGCGGGTATCAGGGACTAGAGCTGGAAGAAAAGGGTGTTTTGAAATGAGAGGGCAGCTAGAGAAGGCAGAGAGGAGCTCCAGACAGAAGTGAGGAGAGCATGCATGCGTGTCCACATGGGCTTCAGAAGCAAGCACACAGGGTGCCCTGCATGGAGGTTGTTGTCTCTAAATCTGGACTTCTTTTGTTGCAGAAGCTGGACTCGTGCAGCTGAAGACTCTCTATTCAGGCATATGACAGAAACAAATTAAGGGGACAAGAATAGCCCTAAATCAGGCCTTTTCTAACTTTGGCACACTTGGATTGGCACCTTAGCACTTCCCCCAAGTAATTTTTGGGTGCATTCATCCAGCCCTGTAAAGCGAGCTCAGTGCTTCTCCAGGCTGAGAATACCACAGGGTCTCACCCAGCAGAGTCCAGATCCAATAAACATGGTAGGTGGAACAGGATTTACACAGGAGAAAGTGCTGAACAGTTTATGGAGCTGTTGGTGTTGAAAGGCTTTGCAAAAGAGGAAGATACTGTAAGGGTCACAAAACAGCTCCCCAATCCTCCTCGGATCAGTACCTCAGATTCAGCTGCACCCCACCATATCTTTTAGTTTTGTCTCTAATATCCCAGCTAGAAATATCTGACTAGTGAGCTTGATGTTTGCTGGCACTGAGCAGAGGTAAAGGAAGAGTGTCCTTGCACCTTGGGGACACCTCTCAGTCCCCCAGAGCCAGCTGTCATAGGGGAACACATCTGGGTGCACACTGTGTCTTCACAAGTAGGGTCTCTGTGTTTCCTTTTCTGCTCTGGACCAGCGTGGCTTTTACAGTACTATAAGAGTGTTTTTATGAGATTCACCCCTTGCAATGTGAAGGTTTTTATTAGAAACACGCCTTCCTCTCTGTCATTTATGATAAATAATGTTTATTGATGTTCACTTCCTTCAGTGAAATAAAGTGTCAAACAGCAAGTCGGTATTTGCCAATTTTCTTTCCACATTTCATGTTATGTGCTTTTTATGTTACATGCCTGATTAAAAATTTAAACATTGTCACCGTCAGTGCTAAAATACGTTGCCAGAGCATCTCTAATTATGCTTCCTTGTCTGCTCTGAGCAGGGACTGACATTTCTGGGTCAAGATCTGGTTGTTGATATGCAGCGTGGGAAGTATCCAATAGCCACTTGGTGAAAAATAGCTCCTTCTCTCTTGCTCAATTATGGTACACAATGCAGAGCAGGTACCCGGGGGAGGCTGCTCGTGCCATGGTAATTCCTGACTCCAGAGGCCTTATCCACTTTCTGCACATCATTTTGGTTTGCAGTTGATTAACCCAAAATAAAAACAGAGCTGAGACAAGGTGTTAGAGAGCAGATCCCTGGAGCGGTGCCAGAAAGGCTGAAGGGCCAGGATCACAGTTTGGTCCCAGCACCACCCTCACTGAAGCAGCATCCTCAGCCGTGGCCCTGCAGCCTTTCAGGGAGGTGATAAGATGAGCTTCAGCTCAGGCCCAAACTTTGTTCCTCCTCCTGGACTACGTACTTGAGCTCCCCGCAGCAGGAGGTGCCGGTGGGTACGGACAGGGGACAGGCCTCGGGAAGTGTTGTCCTCTCTTGGAGGAGGCCTCGTTTGTGCACTGCATGGGGACACGGGTTCCTTCAGCAGGTCCTTCCATTTGGGTTTCTTTTTCAAGACAAAGTGAAAATAGGAAGTCATCTTCAGGTTTCTCTTCTTCTATAGACCCATCCAAACTGTCAGACCCACTTAACAAACATTTAGGAATGGGCTTTTCAGCAAGAGTTTCATAAGCACACCACACATCTTTGATTTTATGCTTTTGCCAGTTTTTCAGGTACATTTTATGACATACACAGGACCCCAGGCTGGTCTGCAAAAATCCACCTGAGCATGCTAAGCTCTGGAGCGGGGGCATCTAACAACACAACTGACCTCCAGGAGGAGCCTTTGTACATATAAAAATGCCAAGGGTGATATATGCTGTCGGAAATATGGCTATTAAAAAAAACCCTTACAATATTTGCTACATTTGTTTGCAAGGGTAGCACACAAAGTATAGTTAAAACGAGTCAGGTTTTCCAAAGGAATCAATATTCAGAAAATTCAGCTGTTCTCCTTGGGAGCTGATGGTTGATGAACAGCTATGAAATCCAGCCATAATTTATTGTGAATGTTCAAATTAGTTAAAGGGTGGTATTATATATGGCTCAATGTTTCATCAGTACTTTAAAGAGTGTCCTTATTTGACCCATTAAATGCACATTGTATGAAGACTGATAGGTTCCAAAATATTGTAAAAATCTTTCACTCTTTTTGCCAGAATTTCCTTCCATTGATATTTGCTCTCAGAAAGCATAACCATTTTCCCTTTGGAAAGGATAAAATAAGAAAAATTTGAAATAATGCTCCAAATTTAAAAGCAGCCATAGAAATTCCAGAGGCTTTATACAATGTGCTGTCATTTTCTACAAACATTAGAATTATTTTTGTATATCACTTTACATATAATGTCCTTAATTTTTGGCCACTATCTACATGGCTCTGACTAGCAAAGAAGCATTAAAGGAACAAAATATAAATAAAGGGAATTTGCAAACAGTAACAGAACCAGCTACAGCTGTTGGATTTAGCTCTGATAAACCTATAATAGCAAAAATGGCCTAAAATAGCAATGCCAGTAAAACAGAGTCAAATTTGTGGCTTTTAGTATGAAAAATATGTGTTTAAGTAGCCTTTTTCCTTTAAACGTGATACGTTGTCACATCACATTTTTAGTATACATAGGACAGACTTGCCCAAGTTGGATTTCTGGACTGAAATGACACATCCATCTCTTACAGAAGAAGATGCACCCTGACAATGTGCTGCTATTTGCATGGTTACACAGTTTGGTTAAAATTTTAACCTAACTCCACATCTTGCCCAGTAAGTTATCTAGTTAGCTAAAGAAATGTCTTCCTGCTCCTTCCAATTACTATTTAATCTTCATGAGTTTGCTGGGATTGGGATTCAGTCTTTTATTAGTGTCATCCTGTCTAATTAATGGTATAACCCATACTTTGGATGCTGATTGCTGATGTATCTGAAGGTAAGGATCAAACTGCTGGTAGGCTGTTTTACCGAAACTCAGGGCTGGTTTTGCCATCTTGTAACCAAGCTTCAAAAGCAGCAGTCGAATAAGGACTCTTAGTGAGAATTGTCTGCCCAGGAGCACACATTGCAGAGTTCCTTCAGAACAGCTTGGATCTCTGGAATGTCTCTGAGCATGGGCCCGATGCCCCAGCAAGGCTGAGTTTATGGCTTTGGGGAGCACTAAGAGGCAGATCACAGAAAACGGGGAACAAGCAGCCACCACAATGACAAACAAAAACTGCAGAGCCAGTGGTGGCATTTTTGTAAAAAGAAAAAACAAACATTGGGCTGAGTGATTCAGTTAAATATAAAAAAATCAATATAAATATAATACAAAAACTCAAACATACGAAGTGCTTCAGCAACAGCTTCTACAAGGAGCAGAACACACGTTGCATGACACAGCCGGACACAGGAGCTGGCCACTGGCTCTCTCTGCAGCATCAGGCTCAAGGCTTTCATGGAAATCATGTCCAAGACCCTGAGATCCAGCTCTGAGCTCAGAAACCTGTTAACACTAATGAGGATGGGAGTCATCTTGCAATAGCTGTAATAAACATTTGTTCAAACAAAAAGAAAAATGAGATTAGAAAACATGCAATATGTCCCAGCATTAATGGAAAACCTATTTGTGCCATCTATTTTGGAAAAATTATTGAAGAACAGTTCATCCATGTGAAAATATTAGCACTGTAATTCTGTCAAGGTCAGTGAGACCTAGAGATTTGCTGAGAAATCACCTTCATTTCACCAGGTAAATAAAGAACTCGTTTTTCAAAGAAGCCTATTGAAGAAGGCACTCCATAGCAACAGTTAAATTATGAATACAGCACATATGTTCCATATCATATCATTTACAGCACACTTTAGCATAGACATAATGCTTAGTAACAAACTACAATACCATTCACAAAATGCATTTAAATAGCATAATTTAGTTCATTAAATTCAGTCATTTACAGTAAATCAAAATTATCACAGGAATTGAAGAGAGTACACAGTTGTTTGTTTGAATAGTTAAGCTAGGGAAGTCAATTCCTTTTTGAAGGTCAAGGACACAGTTGTTTCCATTTTCTGTTGTAAAAAAGATACAGCCTGTGTCATAAGATAATTTAGTATCATCTGAATGTGATCAAGTCCTTTCCCCCTGCTTGTTCCATATTATATAACCGGCACGCCTAGAATATATCCAAGTCAGGAAAGAGCTTTATGTATAATGTTACCAAATTAGACTTCTTCTTCTTTTACAGACTGAATGGATGTGATTCTGGGTTTTTAAAAGGATTTAGTCTTGCAAATCTGCAGCCTATTACTTGGTAGCAAAGATGTATGTTTTCCCCTAGTCCAGCCATCAATTGCTTGGCCTGTGGAAATATTATTATAAAAGAAAAGTGGATTTTTTTTTTTTTTGGAGCCTTTCTAAGAGATACGTTCTGGCTTTTGCCACTGGAGGTGCAGTGTGTGTCTGTGTGAGTGTGTGGTGTTGGGGGGGAGGTGGGTGCAGAAATCACACTTTGCACCACAGATTGCAGAGGAAACTCAGGGTGAATCCCCAAACCCTCTACAGAAACACTGAGATTTGAAGCTTCCTGTCATTCCTTGGGCATCAAAGAGAGGAAGGGGACAGGGCAAAGCATGGTGCATCCATGAGCTCAGAGGAAGGGAGACCAACCCTGCCACACTCTGCATCACCCAGAAGCCCAAATTCCTCCCAGGGGCACCCAGACCAGGTGACTCTATTTTGGCAGCAATGGGATATAGCCCATTCCTAACAGCTACACTGCAGGCATGGAGGTGAGGGCAGGACCAGGAATTTGGTGTCTATGGAATAGAAAGCCAAGGAGGACTGTGAGAATCCCTCAGTCTCATCTCACACCACAGGCACAATCCTGCCCTCATTCTTATTTTGATTCCAGCATCACTTTCAGAGCAATGAACAATCCTAATTTTAACCTGGCCAGCAAAAAAAGAAGATCCAGTGGGACTCACTTTGAATTGTTCCCACACTTCAAAAACATGCACTGTTTTTCACTCTGAATTTGCCCAGCTGCTTCTTGCACCTCACTCTTGTCTTGTCTGATCTATAGAGGTTGAAAAGACCATGATGAAAATTCTGTTGTCCTTGTAGAAACTTCTCAGCTATCATCAAGTCTACCTTAACGTGCTCCAAGTTGACCTCAGTGGAATCCTTTACCCTAGGGAATGGTTTTCCATCCCATTAAACAATTCCTGCCATTGGAATCACCCTCAGGGAACAAAAGACCTACAGGGTCCTATTTGAGGTCTTCTCTCCCCTGCAAAATTTTGACTGCAATGGAGGCATCTCCATGAGTGAAATGCCAACTCCTGGCCTCCTGGAGAGGAAAATGAATGAATGAGCTATGATTTTCCACCAGCAGATTATCCAAACAACTTAAAGTGCTGGTTAATTAAGTCTCATACAATCCCAGTGAAAGAGAGAAGGGCTTTTCCTTCTATTTTTAATGATTGCACAGCACAGCGCAGTGTATAGCTTGTCCGAGCTGCCCTCTTCTGAACAGGGCTCCAAAGGAGGGCTGGGAATCAGGTAGCAGCAACCTCCCAGTACAACACCTATCCTGGAGGCAGCAACACCTTAAATTTCCACAAAGTGTTTACTTGGAGCTCTCCCCATCCTGTCACATCAAGCACCGCAGGACCACCTCGGAGCGGTCCTTGTTCCGCATGGAGGACACGAGCAGCACAGCAACCATCACTTGGCAGCCAAGGGCTGACCCTGCTTTGATGGAGAGGGAGTAAGCTCTGTGAAACACTCCAGAGAGAGCCTGGGACTAGCTAGGCAAGCAGCCAGCCACGTACAGGGAGGGACAATTAGGGCCCAACAGAAATAAATTATGCTAGAGAGAACAAATTGCTTGTTGACACTGCTGCACAACAAAGAGGGAGAAGCAGAAAATGTTCTTAAGACAAATAACCTTCTTCATCTTCCCAGGCACAGGGGGAGAAGCCATGAGCAGGCACAAAGGACACAGATGGCAGTTCAAACCCTTTGTAGCACACACTGCCACCACAGCTGTCCTGGGACTGCGAGGGAACGGACCTGTTAGAGATGACCCTGGGCATTGAGGAACCACTGAGAGGGCTCACGGGAGTAAAAGTGAGCTGTGACAGAGCTGTGAGCCGAGGATCAGAGCTGCAGAAATGTGTCTGGGTGCAGCTGGAGCCTCCTCTCCTTGCCAGAGTCCTGCAACACGGTGAGGACCAGCCTTGGAGGGCTGCTGCCCAGAGAGCAGGATACATGGTGCCAGAAGCTCCGGTGAGTACCCGGGAGAGGATGGACTGTGGACTCACTGAGGCTTTTTCCTGAGTTTTTAGCTTTTCAGCCAACATCTGGAAAAGGAGGCTGTTAGCAGTTCATTACAGGCTGGGAAACTAAGCTTCAGAGCTCTGCAAACCAACTTCATGAAGACTGGGAAGGAAATTGAGCCATTGCTGGGGTTTGTGGAGTTGTTCTTTGGAAAGACCAGAGAAGCCCACAGCAGAGCAGAGCTCACCTGAGAAGATGCAAGACTTGCTCACATGGACGAAAACCACACATACAACAGCAGACCCAGGCTAGGAACAAGCACATTCAAAAGGAGTTTCCACTATTTCTCACTTTGACCTGCAGAAGAGGATAGTAAACTTGCATCATTCCAGTCCTACCTTCGTTGTTTCCTCGTTGGGGCGGTGAGCATGACCATGCCCTGTGCACAAACTGGGCCAGTGGACACAGTTTTACAGCATCAGTAGCTTGGGTTACTGCACAGATCTGCTTTGGATGCCAAAAACGAATTTTAGCTGCAGCCTGCACTGCAGGGAGCTGGGCTGAGTTACGAGCATCTGTAACGGGATGCTTGAAATGTAAATGCCCATGTACCCACTTGGACACAGATATCAGACATCAAAGTCACTAAGAGAGAAAGACACATTCCCTGGTTTATACTATCTACCTTCTTCAGGCAAGCATGGGGTATAACTGTTCAGCAATAACCTAGGAGTAGTTTTAGCACAGATTTTACTGCAAGAAAAAGTCACATTGATTATAACCCACCCCCCCCTTTCCTGCTCTGGGGTATTTCCTATACAGCACTTTTCTGAAATAGATTCAAATTATTTCACATAAAAAGGCAGAATCTTTACTCATTTTATAGATGTGGAAACTGAGGCACGAGGAAAAAAAAAAAAAACAATTACTTGTTCCTGGAGAGCTGCAGCCCTGGGAAACTTCAGCTTCCAGGCTCCCAGTCTTTTGCTAACTGGCCTGGAAATTGCACAAAATCATTAACTCATCCTTGAAAATTTTTCATGATAGATTGTAACTATTCAGTCTGTCATCTCCAGAGCCTGCCTCTCTCAGGAATTATAACTAGATACCTGAGGGCTGCCACTATGGAATAGCAGAGGGATACATCACATCAGCTGCCAGGCAATCCTTAATGGGGCTGTGTTTGATTGCTACCGGGTGTTATTGGTACTGGTACTTCTACTGTTCTTACCTTAATGCTACAATGTTAATTTGGCACCAAAACTGCATTTAAGACTTCACAGTGGGACTGGAAAGCAATGAGCTCAAGAGGAAAATTCCAGCCTCACTTTGAGGTAATTATAAATCTTTTCTCTCCCATTCAAGCACTATATTAAGGCTGCTGCATCAGCCCAGGATTTTATCTTTGATTTCCACTTTTCTTCTTTGCATGGAAAAAGGGGGGGGTGTCATAGCTGAGCATTGACAAAGGACCCCATTGACAAACCAGCAGCAGCCCAATTTGCCACTTCCCCCAGCACCCCGGAAGCAACTATACTGTGACAGGAGAAACTTGCCCATCAGACAAACTCCAGATTTCCCCTGCAGCCACCACTTCTGATAACTCCACATCTGCACTTCCAGGGACCTCTGACATGGACTCACACGCTCCTCTTGCCAAGCTCAGAGACCTCAGGCAGATGCCATCACAAGCCATCTGCCCAGCACTGTGCCAGCTAAGGTGTTAAAGGTTTTATTTATTAAAAAGACTTTGCTTCATTCCATAAAAGCATCACAGATGAGGTTAAAGGACTGTGAACCAACCTCACCAGCATTTCCTGGTCAACATCATTAAATCATCTGGGGTGTTGAGCTCGACTTGGGAGCTGAACACCACAACAGATTGCCAGTGTAATATCATGGCACAGGGGCTGTGGAAGGCTTGGGAGAACAGCTGATGGGTGCCCTTGCCCCCATAGCTGTATCCCCATAGCCTCACCTCCACAGCCTCCTCTACAGCCCCTGTCAGTGCCCACAAAGCTGGGGACAGCCCAAAGTCACCCTTCTTGCAAGTTCCATCTTCCCTTGTGGCAAGCTCCAGAAAGGACCAGCATGGCCAAGCAACCCAGTATGTTTTTGCAAAGCAGACAACAATTTGGCATGTCACATTGTTCCAATGGAGCTTCAGACCAGCCAGCACAAGGGCAGTTTTCAACAGGGGGCACAGAAAGCCCCAGGGAAAGCCAGATCCCTCCATGTGGAGTGGCACTAGTGTCAATGGGACACATATTAGCATCCCAATTTAAGTGCACAGCTCCCTTCTGCTCCTCTGGAGCTTCCTCCCAGTGCCTGGAGTTGACTGGGGTTTGCTAGGTAGACACCAGCCTGAGGATGTCCACCCAACACAGAGGTAACAGCAGCATGAGCAGATAGAAAACAGGTCTCCTGGACAAAGTAAGCCCAGCCTGCAGCAACCATCACTACCTTCCCAGTGGGTGCTCCAGGGTGGGGTTAGATGGCAGAAGCTCCCCAGATCCTCACAGTGAGAGGAGACCTCATCCACACAGTGCTTCAAGACATCAAAGTCAGGCTCCCACTTCCAATTTCTCTCTGGTGGCATTTGTCTTTCTCTCCATGGGCAGTTGGAGAGAGGAGCCAGACAATGGTGAGGAACAGGAATGGGGTGGACAAGCCACACAGCCATGTCCCAACCAAAACATGGGGAAAAGGTGGCTACATGTGGCACAAGCCATCTCTCAGGCTGCATGGCATGGGCAGCCTTGCTTGAGCAGGGACAAGCAGGCTGGCACCAAAGCTCCCTGCACTCATCCTGTGACAAACCAGCACCCAAACAAATGCTTCATGAGGCAATAAACCTGTTGAAGGAATAAATTAGCTGTACAGCAAGGTTATGCCTTGGGAATGTCTCCACTATGGCAAAGGTTCCCGCTGTACCTGGTGATTAGGTTTATATTACAATGTGGCTTTTGAGGCTCACTGTGCTGAATAAAAATTTAGGCAATTAGTGATCTTATTTCTTAGGAAGAACTGCTTGCTATCATATATTAATAGGGATTTTGCTCAATTAAAATTGTTCACAGTCAGCAAAAACAATTTCTGCACTGTAATGAAATAATGAAATAATTATATGCAAGGGAGGACTTCTGATCTTTTTAATTATTCTATTCTTCATTTTTAAAAGGGCTATTTGAAAACGCACTCTTATAATTGATTGCTATAAATCAGTCAGAAGCATTCTAAGGATCATAAATATTCTAACTTTTAAAAGACAAAGAAATGCTAAATATTCAATGAAATCCTTCAATATTCAGAAAATTTAATCTAGGGTAAAAGGATAGACTGCTCTTTTGAAAATAAAAAGTAAATTTGTTGTCCTGTGAAAAATGAAATATCTTGAATGTCAGTAACAGAAATGGAATTAACAAGAGATCTTTTTATTGTTTTTTAAGGTCATTAGGCTGTGAATTCTATAATTATGGAAATTGTCAGTCCAGTTCTGTGGAGTGTTTGCTCCCATCCATAAGGTATTGGAATGTTCAATCAGTCTCTCTCGTGGGAAAGTTAGGTCATAACTGTAAGTGTACCAGCAAAATTGAATTAAGCAAAGAGATTTCATTAGTATTTATAGCCAGAAGGCATCTGTAAAAGTACAGGGCAAAGAAGTTATGTGGAAGTCAAAGGAGAAAAAAAAAAAAAAAGGTTTCTGGTGACAAAGGCGAATCTGAAAGAGATATAAGTGTATAATGAATAAGAGCTATTGAGCGCTGCTCCAAAGAGGGAGTTGCAAAGATGTCAAATATTGATTTTCTTGTGTATGCCTTTGGACTACATATGTAATTGTTTGGATTTGCTGTCTTCATGATACAACAATATTTGTTGTTGAAGGTTAAAAAGCAGAGTGTGCACCAACCCAAAAAGTCTGAAACGTGTCGGAGAATTATAACAATTCCACAAGGAGGTTTGCGTGAGCCGGGGTCCGTCCTTTCTCGCAAACAAACGGGGGTGGTTTATGACAATGGGAAGCATTCCTTGCTCCTGGCACTGCAGAGGCACCTGCTGCTTGGGGTGCCATTGGACCACACTGCATCTACTCACTGATAACACACAATTTGCTTCCAATGAGTTTCTCCAACTTTTTATACCGTGGAAATGTCCTGTGACCGCGTACGTATGTACGACCCACATACTTTTGTATTTGTATACTGATAGTTAAATATAACCCCCCCATGTGAGTTATTTATGTAGGAATGACTGTGCCCCTCTAGGTCTTGATGCAGAACTGAGAATGCATTTCCTGATTTCATTAATGTCTTAATGAAATAAACCTCTTGAACTGTTTTCATTCGGTAGGAACAAGCGCACAAATCATCTTTACCATTATTCTCATCGCCAACAGTTACATAACGCTGACGTGGCTGTTCTTTATACTTCTGCACAAAAGGGATTTGTGACTATTCTCAGTGACATATCACATGTGACATTTTACACGTGTGATCCTTACATTGGCATGCACAGCAATCAAATCCTTACTGACACTGTGGAAAACTTTGTCCCCAACTCCAGCGGGACATGGTCTCCAATTAGAGAGTCTTTTGGAGAGCTAAAAGCACATGGTGTCCCTGGAGAGATATAGGTAACACAGCTGTCAGAACCCACCTGAATCCTTCAATCTCTTTTTAGATGGTCAAGCCAGAAGGTGGGGTGGGGGGGTTCTTCATTTTCAGCAGCGCTGGACTCAGGAGAACCTGACAGAGGCTGACGATCGGCCCTTAAATAAAGCCCCAGGGAGGAGCTGTTTAGAAGAAGCTCCAACCCCAGCTGTAAACATGAGCAAGAACGGGATCAAACTCCAGGTGAGCCTTGGCCCTTCCAAGGTCAGTGTCAGTGCTCCCATTGCTCTGTGAGGCTCAAGTTGGCTCGCTGGGAAGTAACACAACCCTTGGGGAGCCCAGGGAAAGGTGAAGTTCTCATTAATGGGGTTAACTGAAAAAATCTCTTAGGGATGAAAAGCATAGTCCTTATCTTTTCCTAATCCAGGGATTCCTGGACCTTGCTTCTCTCTTGTTAAGGGTGTCAAAGCACCTTGTCTTTCATCCATGTAAGTGTCACAGTGCAGTCAGTACCAATGACAGCATCACTGAGTGCTGTAGTCACAGTGGAATCAGTAATTCCAACCCCTCCTCTTGTCTGGAGCAGTTTTACCCTGCCACTCACATGGAGTAACACTATTTACATTTACACCATTAGTGAGTTGGGATCAGGGGGCAGAGAGATGAAGTGATTTACCAGGAGCAATGTGGTGGGAAAACCAAGCACTTGAAGTCAATCATTCCTACACCAAATCTATACAAACTCCTCTTGGCTATGCTATAGTATTTTTTCCCTAAATTCAACAAATCACCTGTAGAACATACATTGCATCCCTGGGATAAGACTAATCACAACTGAAATGTACATTTGCTAATCTTAAGTAAAAATACTTTGCAAAAAGACACATTTAACACCAGCTTCCATGAAAAAAAGAAACATTTCCAAACCCATTAAACTGGGAAACTGCTTGATTTTGTAAACACCCCCCTGGAAGCGCAGGGAGGGACAGTGCTGGCCCATCCCCAGCCTCCAACCCCCACTGACCATCCCACTAAGCAGTGAAGGGGTTGGAAGTTTTTGGAGCCCTGCTGTCAGAGCACAATGTTGCCTAAGCAAGCATTAAGAGATTATGGTAATAATAGGTCTGCTTACCCCAAATAAAAGGTTTCATTAATCAAGCCATATTGAGATAAACCTGTCAGTGGACAGAGGAAACTAGAAATCAAACGCTGTGAAAGTTCTGACAGATTGTTAAATAGAAACCCTTTAAAACTGAATTTAATTTACTGTGATATTACAGATATTTATGCATCAATAGGCAAGTGCAGATTGAGTTCGGAGGTCAGCTCTGGTGCTTGAAAAATAAACGTGCAGAATGAAACAAAAGGTGACAGTTACCTTTGTCAGAAATTACAGTTTATTAAACTAAATATGAAGCTCTCATCTAATCCATGTTAAACAGAAAGACACGGGGCTGGGGCTTAATTTACTGCAGTACATCAGTTAATGAGTAATTACAGAAAATGCCCTTCCCCCCCACCTCCTTTTTTTAAAACTTGTGTCTATAAACTTTACCAGGAGAAGGCAAGAACAAATATTGCCCCCCCTAGAAGCAGACTGCAAGGGGCAGTGAGTGCAGAGACCTTTCAGTGAGATGGTTCACTAATTATGCCATTAAAGCACTGCTCTCCCATCATGCAGCATGTATTTGACTCCTATATCTAACACCTCTTTATTTAATTTCCCCTCTTGGATATTTTTTTCCCCAAGCTCTTAATTTTCAGAACTTCTCCCTATTTGCAGCCTCCTCAGAACCAAGTTTTTCCTCTTCCTCCTCCTCAGCCTCATGGATTCAGGCAAATAATGTGGGAGAAAGGGAAATTTAAGGAGAGATTTCTGTCTGGGTAATTCTGCCAGCAAGTTGTTCACAACTGGAAGCACCATTCACCTGGGCAAGTGCTGCAGCTCAGCCCATTTCACATCGTTCTTTGAAGGAATAAGACCCCCAAGACCGATCACTGAAGTGTCACAAGCAGATAGAAAATAAAACATCGTTCCTGTTCCAAGGGATTATCTAGTCTTGTACAGACAGGCATAAATCTTGTTGCCATTGACAGGATGGATCCATATCTAACATTTATGTTTGACTTAAACATAATGGTTACGTCGCAGAGCGTGTTTTTCTTTCAGATGGATGGTTGCAATTTGAAGGGAAAATTTGGACCTAATTATGTTCCAGCTAAGCCAACAAGAAGGCTCCCCTTGACTTTACCAGGCACAGAAAGAAGTCCTTGAATACAAGGAGTCCTAAGTGAAAGTAGGTATGTCTGTGCTATATGATATGAACATATGTATCTGCCAAACTTATATGAGATCATAGCTAAATACATGGCTCCAAAATATATAAGTATATTACATTTCACACGCATAAGAAACATGTAAAACATGCAGGACATGTTAGCTAAAGCTATGCTAGACATATGTCCTTCCCAGAATGACAGCCCCCTTAAAAATTCTTACCAACTCGAGGACCTTTCTACTCATGCAAATAATTATTGCAACAGAAGCAACCCCAGGAGCTTTCTGATAAAACACTCTTATTTTTTTGTCCACATAAGAGATAGCAGACTGGGCCACCAGTTAGTAGTTAATAGAAGCCAAACTGGGAGGATACTGTGATGGAATCTCAGCTGTGTGCCTCCTCTGGTCATCATCTCTCCGTGAGTTGGACACATTAACACAGAAGTTACTCAGGAGCTGCGTTCACCGCGGCTTCAATACAGGAATCACCACTGCTCCAGGCTGAGGCTCACTAAGGAATGAAAATAAAATGGTAAAACCATTTGATGGTTAAACCTATCAGGAGAAAGCAAGGAAGGAACAACCATCACATTTCATTTCAAGATGAAAATTTACCTTACAAACTTTAATAAGACCTTATTAGAGGCGAATCTGGCAAGTTCTTTTGACTGCTGCAGTGTGGCTGCCTGTGCCTCAGGGATCTGATGCTCTTGGGGTGCAATAGTGTGTCCTCATACCCCAAGAAAGCATCTCTTCTGGATTTTGAGGAGGAAAGACATCTTCCCACTTATTTGGGGCAGGGCAGAGAGTAAAAGCAGAGGGTAAGGAGCAGCCTGCAGAAGGGTGAGGGTGCAGTCCCATGGGAACAGACCTGAGTGTTGGGCACTTGCCAGGGCTGCTCCCTGTGATCCCCACTATCTCTCCTCGCAGCACTGGGGAACAATAATAACCCTTTCCTGTAGTTAAATGAGTTGCACAAGTTAAATTCATTCATTTCTGTCCAGTGTTTTGAGATCACTGCCTTGAAAACTTTATGTCAGCACAAATGTCTTCTTATTATGAATGAACGTTAGCTCTGCATCGGTGCTAAGAGGTGTAACAAGCAGTAATGAGGTAAAATTAATAAATGGCCTATGTAGACCAACTACAAGGAGAAGTGTCTCATAGGCAGTGGACTATTTTCCCAAGGGATGCAAGGGGAGAAAAACTCCACAAATTGGAAAGTTTAAATAAACCCAAGGAAACAGAAGGAGCCTTCTCACACCCGTCCTGTGTGAGTCCTCCAAGTAAACAAGCTACAAGTGTCACACTGAGCCATTTTCACCACTAAAACTTACAAGCATCAGTAAAAGACTTGCACAAAGGGGGACAGTGATGGCTGTGGGTTTCCAGCAGAGCTTAAAGCTACCCAAGTGGCTCCTGTCCACAGCCAAAGGCTGGCACAGGGCATCACTCCCCACATTGGCTGCCCCCCATCACCCCTCCAAGCCCAAAGCTGTGAAACCTTCCTAACCTCTCACACCAGTGGCCACAGCTGCAATAAACCCCTCAGTAGCCCAGGAATGAGCCCAGACATAGGCAGAATTATATCTTTTATCCCCTGCCACATAGACCACGCTCGTTCATAGCAGAGAACTGCGACAGCCCTCCACGTTTTATTTATTTAGATGAGTTTACAAAGCAATTAAGACATTTTGGCAAATGCTGAGGTGCAGATTTCCTCCCTTATGATAGATCATTCCTGGCTTTTTTTATTTTCTCCCCCCTCCTTCTGTACAGATAAATGTTTCATCTTCCCACAGACATATTTTCTCTCTGACCAGTTGCTTAGAATCCATTTAAATGTGCCTGTTGAACTCCTCTATCATGCAATATTTTAACAAGAGCTCCCAAATAAGCTTTATTTACAAACTGTAAATACTGCCTGACGAGCTTAGTATGCTGTTTAATCGCCTCCTTAGCTGGAATTCCTCTTGAACACCCTTTTTCCAGGGCAAAATCAGGAAATCCAACAACAAAAATAATGTTTTTAAGCAATAAATACAGGTCCTTCACATGTTCCCCTTCCAATTGGAAATACTTTTTTGATTTTTGTCAAAATTTAAACCTCTCTAGGTTTTATCCATCCTGTCCTAGACACGAGCTAAGTTCCCAACAAGCACTGGAAATGCTCATCCGGGCTCTGTGCTGCCTGTGATCCCTCAGAGAAGCTGCTGACATCAGTAGGGTTTTACAACATGCCTTGGAAAGCATTAAAATGCTTTAATAAAATGTTTAATCGTGATTCCTCTGATAAGGTGAAGGATCTAAATCGAATTCACAGAAGTTGCCTAATGGTCAAACTGGCAAAGAAGCTTCACGGGGAACGGCAGGAAGCAGCTCTGCTGGAAACGGTCTGTCTTGCCCCCCAAAAAATAAGGAAAAAGAAATATTTTAGCCAAAAAAAAATTGATTTTTAATTCGAAAAGCAGACTTTTTTTCTTCCTGAAGCTGCTGGTTCTGCTTCCAAGAAGTTTGTGAAGGGCACCCACTGTGATAACTCTATTCTGTATTTAGAAAGTGGAGGAGTGAGAAGTCCAGACAGCCCCTCGGTGATTCTGCTGCTATGACAGGACTTGCAGAGGTTTAGTGGTGCATCCCTCCTTCACAGAAACGAAGGAAAAAAGCAAAGAGTCCCCTAAAACCCACTACATCGCTCTTCAGATAAGGAGCTACCTGGTTTAGCAGGTGAAGAGGTGCTTGGGGAGTTTTTGATAGAGAGATTACGGACCTGATTACATTAATACCTAGCATGGGTTTTAACCTGCATTTTGGGTAAAATTCACTGTTCTCCAGAAGGCCCATAAAAGGCCTGTGCACCTCTTACGCCCCACCAAGGCACCATTTGGATGGTGTACGTGGAGCTTCGGTGATGCATAGGCCCTGCGCCAGCCCCCTGCGCCAGGAGGGGTCTCACCCGTTGTCTATCAATAATATTCAATGACTTGGGGAAAAATATTAGCGGAGTAATTTTATTAACAACAGCAATGATTCACCACGTGTCTTTCCATGCTTAATAAAGGGAATCGAGGGTGTTATACATGAGCCAGAGGAATGGCTCACAAAACTATCCTGGAAACAAACCCAAACAAACCAAGCCCTGGGAAGCATGAGGGCACGTGGAGGGGAAGCTGGGTCCTGCCGACGTCGTGGATGTGCTGATTAATAAAAATAAATCCTGAAATCGGCTGGGGGTGTTGCTTGGGCTCTCTCATGATGTGCAAGATCTCTCAGGAGTGTCTGAGTTAAGCCCATGTTAGCTCCATGCTGGGAGGAGGACTGGGACAGCCCGTGGAGGGCTCCCGGCAATCCCGGCTTTCGGAATGCTGCTTTTTGGCAAAGGGATTTCCTCGCACCCCTGGAAATCCTCTTTGCTTCTTCTCAGCCATTAGCATCTCACTGGCAAGGGGAACAACTGGGAAGAAAACAACAAACTGCTGTGCCACCCTTGCACCTTCTGCCTACCTGCAACACCAGTCTCAAAGAGGACCTGGGTGGCGGTTGGAAATGACCTTCCACTGCTGTTCCCCTGCGGACCCTCGGTGTGAGCCGTGTCCCTTCTTCTGGAGGTGTGCATGTCCCCATGTTTGCTACCAAACTGGCACCATTTGCACCACCTCTTTGGGCCATGCATAGATGAAAGGAAGAATATTATGCCATGTTGTTTACTCCCTTCCTGAGACAAATAAAAGCATCTCCATATAAAATGTTTCCCCCCACCCACCCAAGCCCATCGAGCTGAGCCTCTCCCTCCATGCACAGAGAACCCCCCAGGTTTGGAGGAGCAGTGATGTCCCAAGCACATCCTTTTACTGACCAGTCATTCCCCAGAGCCAGGGGTTGGGGGACATCGCTGCTGCCTGTGGAGTCAGGTCAGGGGCTGCCATGGATCTGCAGCACCCCGAGACTTGTGCCAGGGTCACCCCTTCCCACCCAGCCCTTCCCTCGGTGAAGTCAAATAAAGCAAATTTAAAGGATTTTTTGAGTCAGCTTTTTTTCCCCTCCTGTATTTATGATGCCTCAGAGTACAGGAGCATCCTCCAGGGACAGGGGGTTCACAGGGTGTTCAGAGGATGAGTTTTAGCCATTGTGTTGGAGATGGACAAGGGTGTGAGCTGGGCCCTCCCAGGAACTGCTGCTCCGGGCTGTGCGGGACTGTGGAGCGGGTGCAGGGTGCTGTGTCGCCCCAAATGGGGACAGATCCATTTGTTTAGAGTGAGGACTTGAGAAATGAAAATCTGAAGAACAAACAAATTTNCGTGGAGGGGAAGCTGGGTCCTGCCGACGTCGTGGATGTGCTGATTAATAAAAATAAATCCTGAAATCGGCTGGGGGTGTTGCTTGGGCTCTCTCATGATGTGCAAGATCTCTCAGGAGTGTCTGAGTTAAGCCCACGTTAGCTCCATGCTGGGAGGAGGACTGGGACAGCCCGTGGAGGGCTCCCGGCAATCCCGGCTTTCGGAATGCTGCTTTTTGGCAAAGGGATTTCCTCGCACCCCTGGAAATCCTCTTTGCTTCTTCTCAGCCATTAGCATCTCACTGGCAAGGGGAACAACTGGGAAGAAAACAACAAACTGCTGTGCCACCCTTGCACCTTCTGCCTACCTGCAACACCAGTCTCAAAGAGGACCTGGGTGGCGGTTGGAAATGACCTTCCACTGGTGTTCCCCTGTGGACCCTCGGTGTGAGCTGTGTCCCTTCTTTTGGAGGTGTGCATGTCCCCATGTTTGCTACCAAACTGGCACCTCTTGCACCACCTCTTTGGGCCATGCATAGATGAAAGGAAGAATATTATGCCATGTTGTTTACTCCCTTCCTGAGACAAATAAAAGCATCTCCATATAAAATGTTTCCCCCCACCCACCCAAGCCCATCGAGCTGAGCCTCTCCCTCCATGCACAGAGAACCCCCCAGGTTTGGAGGAGCAGTGATGTCCCAAGCACATCCTTTTACTGACCAGTCATTCCCCAGAGCCAGGGGTTGGGGGACATCGCTGCTGCCTGTGGAGTCAGGTCAGGGGCTGCCATGGATCTGCAGCACCCCGAGACTTGTGCCAGGGTCACCCCTTCCCACCCAGCCCTTCCCTCGGTGAAGTCAAATAAAGCAAATTTAAAGGATTTTTTGAGTCAGCTTTTTTTCCCCTCCTGTATTTATGATGCCTCAGAGTACAGGAGCATCCTCCAGGGACAGGGGGTTCACAGGGTGTTCAGAGGATGAGTTTTAGCCATTGTGTTGGAGATGGACAAGGGTGTGAGCTGGGCCCTCCCAGGAACTGCTGCTCCGGGCTGTGCGGGACTGTGGAGCGGGTGCAGGGTGCTGTGTCGCCCCAAATGGGGACAGATCCATTTGTTTAGAGTGAGGACTTGAGAAATGAAAATCTGAAGAACAAACAAATTTTGACTGACCAACTGCCAACTGGTGTTGGGCTTTTTAATCAGACCTCAGGTAATTTCGTGGCTGTCTTGCACGAAAGGCAGCAGAGTTCCTCTGCTCACACAGCCCCATTTGCCCAAGAGCAATGCTGTGTCTTCACTCATTGGATTCATTTTGCTCTCTCCCTTCTTGTGAAGCACCCAAATGCCTCAGCTGTACCAGGCTCCACTGCCCTGATGATTTTGGGTTTATTTTGGGAGTCCCAATAGGTCTCAGTAGAGGGACACCTGAGCACTGCTCCCTGCTTTTGTCAGGTCCCCAGGACATTCCTACCTGTGTCCAGTACAGGGATGTCCCCTGCAAGCCCAGTAGAACCAGCACCGCTGGGTCCTCCCCACCAGCATCCATCCAGTGCACAGTTCAGGATGGGAAGTTCAGTCCCACAGGATGGGAGGGCAGAGAGGACCCATCGCAAATACTCACCTGAAGGACAATCAACACCCAACCGATGCTTTTGCACAAGCGTCGGGTGTTCAGATCCCACCAGCAACAGCGAGGAGGGAGCAGAGAGAGCTCGGCGTGAAACCCGCGTTCGCGGGGTGCGGTGGGAGGATGGACACGGCGCGGGGCTGCCCCCCGGGTGGGCTGCCCCCCGGGTGGGCTGCCCCCCCGGGTGGGCTGCCGGGAGAAGCGGATGCCCACACGTCTATACGTGCATATACAAACCGCATCCCCCGGGGAAGGGGAGGGGGGGTGACTCCGCCCGCCCGCGGTCACCCCCCACTCCCGGGACCCCACCGCCTCCGCCCGGTTTTGGGGTGGGGGGGATTGGGGTTGTCTCCCCGGGGGGAAGAGACCGCGGAACGTGGAAAATCTGCGCCTCGCTGAAACCCCACCCGCACCCGGCTCGAAGGGAAACGCAGCGCGCAAACACCGCGGGGAGCCGCGGCCCGGCCCGCTCTGCTCCCACGAGGGGAAACGCGCAGGTTCCGCGGGGCGCGGCCGGCCCCCCA
>VXBZ01003168.1:586128-638580 GCA_013399135.1 Heliornis fulica
GCCCTGGACAACCTTGTCTAGCTGCAGGCCTGGAGGTTGGTGGCCCTGCTTGTGGCAGGGAGTTTGGAACTCCATGATCCTCAGGGTCCCTTCCAACCCAGCCCAGTCTGGGGTTCTGATTCTGGGGGAAGCTGGGAAATAGACACCACTTGTGACAGGGTGTGAGGAAGCCACAGGCTCACAGAGCAGGTTGGTACCTTAGCAAGTGAAGTTCACATCTCTCTGTGTTTTTGAGGAAGGAAAAGGTGCCAAAATCTCTTTTTAGAGCAAGGAATTACATTAAGGGTCGTGCATCCAGGACTGAGTTCCGTGGGTTCCCTTTGTCCAGGAGCAGGTGGTTTGTGTCAGGGTATTTATCTGCACCTTCCCGGCAGGCAGGGTGGAAGGATAGTGGTTTACTGAGCGGTGCTTTAGGTGGTATCTCACTTGAGACCCTCTCATGTTGCTCATCCAAACCAGAAAATAGAAAGTTTGAGACTGACCAAAGTTTTAATTTCCTGAAAAGTCTTGTTTCCCATTGTTACCTCTGGGGTAGCAACAGTTGGAGATCTGGGCTCGAGAATCTAACAAAAGCATGGCTTTTGTTTTAGGAGGCTTGGAGTAATTATTATTAAAGATGAAAAAGAAGTAGGTGGGAATATTTTTCAGAACTGCTTTTGAGAGGGGAGAAAGAAGAAACTCTATACCCCAGAAAATGCTCCAGATGTAGGGGTTGGCAGAAGTAAACTAGAGGAATGAGGAGGGAGTCTGTCTGTGGGTGAGACGTGTTGTATGGGAGTTAAGGGTTAAGTAATTACTAATTGCTCTCACTGGAGGTAGAAATGAAGGTCAGATGTGACCTTTATAGAAGGGAAAGGCCAAGCTTGTGACATTTGATTTTTGGAAACCATATAGGACTGGTCTTATTTAACCCAAGTTCAGGAAACCCAAGAGTTAGCTTAGGGTAAAGTGATCCACAAAGATGACCTCAGTGTCCTTTAGAGAAATGTGCCTGTCCTGTGGTTTAGGCTCAGGTCTTGCATTGACAACCTGCGAGTGTCAGTGGTCACGTTTCTACCCATAGATGGTGATCTGCTGCTGGCATGGATTTATATTGTTAAATTAACTTTTTTTTTTCCCCCTTGGTGGTGGTGTTTGCTCATACCTTTCTGTTAATGGTAAATAAATAAGGTTTTAGTGTGGGCAGAATAACCTAAATATGTCTCAGATGTTGCTTGTCTGTTACAAAAACAGTAGTTCAGTGCTGCTGCTGTGCAGGATTTTTTTTTCAGGATTTTTTTTTCTTTTTGGCACTGGCAGATGTATTAAACTCACTTAAATCAGGTGATGCTTCTTCTGCAAGGAAATTCCTTGGCAGTTGTGCCCAGGCTTATCCACTCTTCTGTAATGTATCTGTTGCTGACTGTGGAGGGAACGGTGCTGCTGATTTGGCAGAAGTACAGCCTTTGGATTTACTGCTGTTTCTCAGTGTCAGGACTGGAGTAGTTTCTTCTTCATATTTTTCCCGACTCCAACTAAAATCCTTTTGATTCCCTGGGTCAGAGCTTGCCTATTCTGTAGTTAGTGGTTTGTTTGGGATGTTTGGTTGGTTGTTTGTTTTTTTTGGTTTTTTTTTGTTGTTGCACTACATCACTGGGTAACTTAATTTTGGAGTTTGATGCATTTTGCCTTTAATTTAACAGATTTAGCAATGTATCTTACTGTTACAGGGTCCTTTGTATGGTCAGGCAAGCTTGGTGGGAGATGAGTCCTCTACATCACTGGGTAGAAGGATGGAGAAGATCTCTTGAGCCTGCTTGGCTTCATCTGGTGTATGCTCTAGGGAGGGTTAGCTGATGGATAGCCTGCTTATACTTGGGAAGGGAGAAGCAGAATTTCAAGCCCTTTTTGGAATATTGGGAAGGCTGAAGTAGGATTCAGATCAGGGATTTTTGATCATTAAGGTTGGTGGTACATGTTTAATTTGTTGATTATCTACCAACTTATGACTGTAATTCTTTGAAATTAAATAGAATGTGTGGTACAGAGTTTGTGATGGGCTCTGAGCTTTTATAATGGTGGCAGGAGAACAGACAGTACCTTGTTCAGCATAAGACCTGCCAGTATACAGTTAACATACATAATTTTTGAATATGCTTAAATCAACAGAGAAATCTATACCAGATCTGCACTTTGCATAATTTGATCATGGTGGTCTTAAGATGCATTAACTCAACACAGTGACAGTTACTCACTTTTAAAAATTGTGTGCTTGTTAACAATACCTTTTTTTTTCTTCTTCCCAGTGAGATATTAATCCAGGATTTCTTTTTTAATTTACTTATTTGGAGATGTTTTTCTTGTTCAGTGGCAAATACTAGCTTTTGAGCTACTTAGCATACATGATTGGTGTGAGTTTTTTCACTACCTTCAATACAGTCTTTTCTGCTGGTTTGGTTTTTTTTTTTCTTGTGGAATCTTCTTTTATCACTTACTGGTGAAATATGTTACATGTTTGTATAATGGTTTGTGAGGAGGTTATTAAGATGATGCTTAAGTATGTACATATATGTACAGTATAGTGTTGATCTGGTAGTTGAGTTCTCTTATGGGGTTTGAAATCTTTTACCCTTCCATTTGTTCTTATGTATTTTGTCAGATGCCTTTTTGGCTTTTAGCTCTGAAGAGAAAAAAATTGCTTCTGGGCAGTTTGGCTTCATGGGTAGAAATTCTCCAGTATTAAAAATACCTCCTGATTGCAGCATGCTTCCAAACACAGGACTGAAACAGAATATTTCAGAGTGGGGAGAAAATGGAGACTATTGATAGTGCCACTAACTGTCCAAGGAGCCAACCTGTGAGCATCAACATGTATGGTGTTTTTTTCAGGTGTCTTTTGGCTTGTCACGAAGAACCAGCTATGGAGAAGTGGAGCTTAATGACAATTACTGTTTTACTAGGACTTACTGTACGCTGGGCTGTGTCACTTGGTTCTTATTCAGGTAATGTCTATCATGGTCTCTGAAACAAACATGTGAAGGTGAATTATGGAGCTTCTGAGAAATTAAAATAAATTTGCAATTGAAGTAATGAATGGGAAGCAATGTGTTATTCCAAATATTGTTGTATTTCGGTACCTATTTCCCCAAGGTTTGTATAATACCTACTCTTATTTTTCTCAAGTGTGCAATTGTTAACATTGCAGCTGCTTGGAAAAAAAGTGCTGAAAAATGCCCCACAACTTTGTTTTTTGAGGGGGTTGGGAGGGTGATGGTCAGTAATGTTTTAGGAGGAGCCTAGGAACACCTGGCTGTTTGCCCCTATGCCTTTACTTGAGTAGCCACAGAATGTTATTGTGGTCCAACTGAATGTTTATTCACTCTATAACAGATAAAGCCTTAATTTATATTTAGATAAAACTTAACTAGTGATAATGAAGATGGTGTCAAGGTGATGTGAAGTGAGCACTTACACTCTGCCTTGTAGCTATACTTCCTCAAGACTGTTTACAGCATGAACTAGAGTGATGTTCTTTTCATTGATGGGTTTTTCTCCTCCCTGTCTCATAATGCTTACAGAAAAGTAGCAAGTTTTTATCCAAACCTCTCAGCACCATTCCAACTCTTGGCATAAGCTTGCATAAGCTTGCTTTCTGCACACTTATTTTTAATTATTTTTTTTTCTTTTTAATGGACCGTTGCTTTCAATCACCATCAGCTAAAAAATCACAAGCTCAGGCAAATTCAACTGTGGTTTTCTGTTAAGGCAATAGGGAGCCTCATCCCTTCCCTCATCAAAGCTGTTCAGTAGTGTTCTAGTGATTTTTAAACTGGTAACTCCTGGGTTTCATTTGCTTGGAAGATAAGTTGCATGCATTCTTTCTTACACAGCTGTGTAACTTTGAATTTGCTTTCTGAAAATGCCATAGTAAGGGATATGTCTATGGGTAACTGAGGCTCTCTTACTGCTCTGTAAGCTACTTATTTCAAGACAATCAGGATTCTGAAAGTCTTAAAATAATGCCTGAACTAAAAATAACCATTTTTAAATTTTCTTTCCTACACAATAGTCTTATAACTCCTTTTGGAATAGAAAAAGCAAATTATTAAAGCAAGTGCTTAACTTTAATCATTGGCAGGCTGACAAAAAGACAAACCTGAACAGTAGAGCTATCAAATACAGAAGTACACTGGGTTCCTTTTTTTTTTTAATCTTTTTTTGCTCAGTGCAGTAAAATTGATCAAAGGATTAGAAGTAGTTATTGTTCTCTGGGGCAGATTCTGGTAGAAATCCCGATTCAGTGTAAAAAAAACCCTCTGAAGTGGCATAGATGGCCAGAAGCAGGAGGGTTAATTCTGCCCTTGCTCACTGTATAGTCCTGGATTGTTGTGTCATTTCTGTTCTGTTGTAGATTGCCATCTAGCACGCTTCCTGGATCTGCATATGGAATTAGGGTCATGATGGTGAGAGAGCAGATCACTAATGCCTAGTTTGGAAAGGTTATGGTCACCTCAGATTAACTGGTCTTGGGGAATTACCAAGGACAAATTTGGCTTTGCAGATTAATACATAATTTTTTAAAATGCATTACTGAACTACTAAATGAATAAAGCTAAATACTTGTGTCAAAATGCAGCTTCAGACCCTTAAAATGTCTGTTTCCAAGTAAAAGTAAAACTGAGTAAGACTAAAGTACTCGTGACCCTTTTAAAATAAAATACTACATTCCTGTTAGTTGTGAGTTCTGCTTGGTTCTGTACTTGATGTTTGCTGAGACATTCTCAGACTCTGGTGTTTGATCAGTCTCTGTGGTTGTTCTTTTTAATCAGACCTTTGGATCAAGATCTCCTTTGAGCATTCTGAAGCCAATTATTTTCTTTTTTTTTTTTAGGAGGGATAAGATGAAATAAAATGTGTGTTTATATATGTCTTTATGTGTGTATATACACACAAACACATAGGTATACAGACACTAACATTTGGCTATTGTTTGTTTTTGTATTACAGTAATCATATGACAGGTTCTTTGTTCCACTAGATTAATAGCTAGAGAATGGACACTGATAAAAGTCCTGCTCTCCAGTGACCTCACTTATTTGGGAAGCTTTTAGTTGAATGTGTCATATAGTGGAGATAATCTCCTTTCTTTACTACCAAGGAATAAATTAGTGGAGGTAATCTGTTCTCTCCGGTACCTTAGAATAAAGAGTACATATTTGAGCTTCTGTGACTCCCACAAACATAGATCTTGTGAAAGAAATATAGATGGGTTTCCTATATTTTAAAAGAAACTCTTAAATCTCTGTCTGGCTAGTGTCAATATTTTACTGGGAGTACTATCAGTCCAGTTCTCAATAAGCACAAGTTAATAGAAGTAAATAAACTCTGATAAAGATGCTTAACCTACTGCTGTTAACAGAATTAGGCTTAGGTTGAAGGAATTGTTTATGAGGAGACATCTGAAGTGTTTGCATAAATAAAGCTTTTTTTTTTCTGTGGGGAAAAAATAAATCTTTGTAAAAAAATAAAACTTTGTTCACACATAGATATGCATGTGTGAAAAATGTCCTTTAACATAATTCACTTTGCAGAACTGCTATGAAACAATCATTTGAAAAGTGTCAGAGAATTCCTGTGGAACAAAATGGAGCAGTTATTAATTAGAAAGTTTTGGAAATTTTAAGAAAGAAAAGGCAGTGGTTCACCTGGAGAATCGTGGGGAAGGGATGGATGTGGTATTATTGCCAGCGTTGCAAAGCTGGCAGCAGAGGGAAGGGATAGGACCTGGGGGCCTTGTGGCAGGTCCTAGTTGTCAGTAAAAATAAGGCTAGTTGTTACTTTGAATAGCAAGGTACCACCACACAGCTGAAACACAAGTAACAACAGTGTCAGTTATCATCTACTAAGCAAGCAAAGCAGTTTGCCTGAAATCAGTGGAAGAGCTCCATTGTGCAAGTTTCCTTCTTTCAGAGAAAGTGCCACATTTTTCATCTACACTTGGAAATGATTTTTTTGTCAGATGAGGAAGCAGTCCTTCACAGTGGAACATCTTGATAAATGCTTATTGCAGAACTATCTAGAAAGCTGAAAGAAAGCATAACTTTTTTTTTTCCTCTGTTAGACTAGCAGATGAGATCTCTATTTTATTATCAAGTATCAGAGAGGAATAGGGAATAAAATTACTAATATATTAACATGCAAGTACACATAAATATCTGTAAGGAAAGCAATCTGCATAAACAGAATAAATTCATGAATACTTTGCCATCTCTTTTTAGGTGCAGGAAAACCACCTATGTATGGAGACTATGAAGCTCAGAGACACTGGCAAGAAGTTACTTACAATTTACCCATCAGGCAGTGGTATGTAGTGCTACTGTAGTTCAGGTTACAAGGGGGTAAATATAATGAAACTTTGTTTCTTAATCCTTAATCTTACTTTTATATACCTTCAAGATTTCTGCAATATCTTCTGTGCTCTAAACTTTTCTAAAAGTCCTTTTGTGGAAATAGAGATCATGGAGAAGCTTGTTTACCTTGTTTAGGGGGAAAATATCAGTTCAGTTGAGTTCCAGTCTAAGCCAGGCAGCAGGGCCATGACTTGAATTCTTCTGCAGGAGGCACAGGCAGGTTCTTATACCTGCAGATTCATTGTTCACACCCATGTACTTAATACAGATTTAAAAGTGTGGGTGTCTGGAATATAGATCTAAGGATAATGACCTGAATTTGTACAGATCACATAGGAAAATTGTTCCAAATATTTTATTTATTTTTACATTATTTCTAATATTCCTTTGAGCTTGTATGGAACAGTAAAAACTTGTTAGTCCCAGGTATAGGCTATAACACAAACTGGAATGAATTGAAATGCCAGGTCATCTTCTAACAGGGATAGTTGCATTCTGTTTGTTTGGAGTAATTTTTTTCTCAGCTGTTGAGGAAAAGACTGATATGACAGAATAGAGTATAATTAAATTAATAATTCTGTAAATGCATGTGGGGCTGAAGAGGAAAGTGTGACATTGTGTGAAACTCTATCAATCACTTATCATTTCTCTTTTACAGTTTTCTGGGCTATCCAAATCCCTCATTATGCCAGATAATGGAGATATGGGATAATGGAGAGCTGGCATAGTAATAGAGTTGGCAGCCTTGATCCACTCTGCTACCTGGAACTATAAATCTGGAAATTTAAGAGTTGTTATTTGTAGGTGTTTCCAGGGGTCAGTTGAAACTATATTGCAGGCTGGGTTTAACCTATGGGCTGCCAGTTGGGCAACTCTGTCTTGTTGTGTTTGCCCTTTATTTTATTTGTAAGAAACGGGTTTTGGATTGGGTCAGCTCTGAGAACTGAATCTCTAGAACAGTGAAGTCCTGTTTGGTCAAGGCCATTTGGAAAAGACCATCTCAGCCAACACCAAGGGATTACACTCGTGGCTCCTGAGCTGTCTTTCCCCTCCTGTGCTGCAGAAACATGCAGTGTGGAAGGGATGCTATGCATCAATATGTAAAAACAGTGCTCAAATTTGAAGTTGAGGTTCTAATCACATCTAGTGTTGCTCTTTATTTAGTCTTTAGAAAAGCTGTCTGCAGCAGACATGTGTTCTTCTGTAAACCTATCTAGGCAAACAGAGAGTAGTGCTCTTGTGAGGACACTGTCCTGTAAGATCTCTTGACCTTTCAGACTTGCAACATTTACTGTTAGACAGGCTTGAATATGCTATGCAGCTGCATGTTCATTTTTTAATTCAAAACAAATATTTATTTGAAAAAAAACCAACCCCAAACCTACAAAAAAACTAGTTTGTACTTAGTTTTCTTATGTATGATTTCTCTGAGCCAGAGGCCAGAATTTCTATGTTTCTTTTTATATTCTTTAGAGCCTTGACATCATTTATTAAAGACTAAGAGCATCCTTTGTTGTTACACTGCTAATTAAAAACTGCACAAGCTTTTTTTTTTTCCTTAATATTACAGGGTTTAGGGATTGTTTTATTTTTCTGTTGAAACTATGAATTTACAGAAGGTAAAATTAAAACCCAAAACAAAATCCCCAAACAAACCAAGACTGAGATGTTCACTATGAACTTGTAGGTTATTACAGCCAGCGTGAAGGATCAGCTCTGCCTTGGTGTGAGTGATCTTGAATTGTGGGACAAGAAGCAGAGATGCAACTGGAAGAAATGTGATTTATCATCAGTTCATAAGATACTTCAGGCAGCTCATAAGGAATTCAAGAAATATCATTTACTATAATAAATGTCAAAAATTGGCTGCATTTGAAGAGAGGAACTGGAAAAGCCAAGAGCTTGCCCCCTGGCAGTCAGAGTAGTCAGATTCACTGTAAGATATATAGGGTCTGATGCCTTATTTTTGTAACTTCTGTTTTTCCTTGGACAAAACATCTCTTTCTCCTCTGGAAGAGGTGACTTAATTAAGTGCCGCCAGCCTTCCATAGAAATACGTGATGTAATTACAAATGGGAAAGTCCATTTCTTCCACACGGTCCCCCTGAGTTTGGAGGTGCAGCAAGGTTGTAGCCATGACATCTGACTGAGGTTTATGACCTTGTCTTGGCTCTTCAGGAGGTGTTACTCTGATAATGGGGTGTTGCCTTCTGAGGAGCTCTCTGGCCCCTAACTCCTGTGTTCCTGCTGACACCATTGCCCATGTGCCCCTGTTGTGGTGGAGTTCTCTCCCAGACCTAAGCTGCTGCTTGTTTGCTTGTGTCATCTTTTTATGCCACCTTTTCCACTTCTGTTCCAGTGCTTTCTGGCGGTTTCCCTTCATCTAACTGATTTTCAGAGTTTTCCTGTTAAGGTCTACTGAATAGAAGTGGTTCAGAAGTCATTGTCACATATGAAATGTGCTGTCTGTGCCCAGACACACTAGGATTAACATCAGGAAAATAGTTTATTTTTCAATTTCCTTTTCACAGCATTATTTTAATTTCCTTTTTGACAAATTGACTGCTGTCTTCTGGAGCAATTGACATGCATGAAAAATGTAGGTTGGGTTTGTAGATGGAGGTGAGGACCTGCAAATCCCAACACATAAACAAGTCTAGAGCTACAGTGGGTGTGTACACTGAGTTTTGTGCAGGCTTTGTCTCAGCCTCTGTATTTTTGTCAAACTGTTCACACTAGAGATTTTCCCTCTCTGGGTAAGTCAGTTTTTAAAAAATCTTCTGTTTTGCAAACACAAGTGAGTGTACTCTGGAGCATTTTTTTTTCTGTTGTTTTGTTGTTTGAGATTTTACTCCTCATAAAGTAAAATAAAGCAGGTGTAGAAGTTGCTAATTTCCTTCTGGATTCTGAATATGTTGATTAAAAATATTTTCTTTATATTCAGTCTTGGCATGAAACAAAGCTAGAAATATAGATACTTCTTCATTATTTTTTTCTAGGTACTTCAACACAAGTGACAACAACCTGCAATACTGGGGCCTTGATTATCCACCTCTTACTGCCTATCACAGTTTTCTGTGTGCTTACATGTAAGTTCATTATTTCAGATACTTCTGTGAAGAGTACAAAACCTCAAATGTACAATCTCTTCCCTGCCCCTTCGTGAGTGTACTTCTTGGGTTTTTTTTTACTATTTATTTATTTTATTTGGTTGGTTGGGTTTGGGGTGGGTTTTTTTGTATGTTTGTTGTGGTTTTGTTTGTTTGTTTGTTTTTTTTTCCCTTCCTCTCGTGAAAAGAGAAGGTAGTAGCTAAAACTGCCAGTGTGGGCACCTGATAACATGGAAAGTGTTTGCTACTTTAAAGCTAGGAAAATAGCTTTTATATTAATCCCCATTGCTTAAGGCTAATACTGCTCTCTTTCTGTCCTGTAATTATCAGAAGGGGAGCTGAAGGGTTACACTTCTTTATGTCAGGTCCTTACATTTAACAGATTTAGATGTGCCTGAGATGTTTAGTTCCCAAATAATCCCCTGTTCCTCTTAGGAATTGGGTGCCACGCATGGGAAACTTCTCTTGCACTGGGAGCCCCAGTGACATCTGATGACTGGATATCATGTAAATAGAATTCTGTTATTGGAATACTTTTTCCACAAGGGCTTTACTGCTGTTGGAATGAGACTTATGGAATAAGAATGTAGGTTAAAGTGCACGGGCACAGTTATGTGGGGCATCTATGTGAACTGTAAATGGTTTATATTTAATACTTCAGTATGAAAGGTATTTACAATTGTTTTTTTTAAAGTCAGTGGAACTCGACTCAAGGTGGTTATCTTGTCCTAACAAACACTGTCTTCAGTTTTTACTTTTCAAAGATTTATTAATTGTGAAATAGCAGCTAAAATCTGCAGTGTGTGAACTGATCTGATGGTGAGGAAAACCTTTCATTGATCACTATTGCTCTGTGAAATATTTCTTCTCATTCATCTTAATTCTTGGAATATGCTCCTGTGCATGTCATCTTTATTGCTGAAAGGAGTGTAAAGGGAAATGAGAACTGTCTACGTTTTGATGTGTCTGTACCTTGTTTTACAGTGCAAAGTTAATAAATCCTGATTGGGTTGCTCTGCACACATCTCGGGGGTATGAGAGTCAGCCACATAAGTTATTTATGCGTACAACAGGTAGGAAAATTATATTTCCTTTTGTACAGATGTTCATACAGATTTGTCTCACTAATTTAGCATGTTTAATACCACAGATTCTCTGTCCACCAGGTTATTCTGAATTCCTTGACTTGAGTGGCTTTGCAGGTCCGTTTATGAACCACAGTCTTGTGTTCTTTTCTCTCCTACCATCGTTTGTGAAGCTGCTAAATATAAAATATTTATTGAATATATTGAAAAAACTGAAAAATAGGTTTTCAATCAAATTAGTTCAGTTAAAAA
Organism: Heliornis fulica; assembly: GCA_013399135.1. NCBI lineage: Eukaryota > Metazoa > Chordata > Aves > Gruiformes > Heliornithidae > Heliornis > Heliornis fulica. The sequence continues at coordinate 596,965 of VXBZ01003168.1, forward strand.
CTCTGAAACAAAGCTACTTATTTTGGAGCATAGCATAGACCTCTTTAGCATTTTGAAAATAGTATTGTTCTCCATTCTGATAAATACACTTTCCATTTCTGGCTTAGCTTGTTTTTTATTATAAACTTCTTTTGCATGCCGTTTGCTGACTTAACAGCCTCCTGAGGTCTCAGTGATCTTTATTACAAGCTGCTATATGGTATCTGAGAGGGGGAGAGATTTGGTGTTTTTAAAGATGTCACTTTTCTTTCAAACAGTCACCACTTTCTAAAGTTCTATTAGCAAAAAAAGTAAAAATACACTTTAGCACTTTTATCCTAAATTTTATTTTCCTGCAGTCAATCTTCTGACCATTTAATTATTTTGATCTGCTCCTACAAGGAAAAGGGTAAAACAAGTACAGAAAAAAAATGGAGATGACTTAATTCAGTAACTGTGTCAGTAGGACAGCAAACTGTGGCTGGGAGCTCTTGTACTCTTAACAACAGCAGGCACCATGTTACCCTGCTACTGTTTTCTTTCATTTTCAGTCTTATCTTTTGCTTTGTGTAACAGTGGAGTTCCACAAAAGGTGTTCCAATTGCAACAGGATTTGTTATTCATCAGTAACATTTTTGGTACTTCACAAACCTCTCAGTCTGGACTGTGGTAATTGGTTGAATTGAAAAAAAATAAAAATCACTACAACTTAATTACCCTTGAAATGGTCTTTATTAATTTTGAAATCAACTCACTTGAAAGCCCACTGATGGATCTAGGGCAAGTGATAACCCCTTTTTAGGCATTAGATGAGTGCATTAAGATAGTTCAGAGTGGTCAATGTCAGCTGTTGGTGTTACACCTTTATTTTCAGTGTGAGTGTGTTTGTTTTGCTAATACCTTGGGTATGTTTAATTCTGGCTTAAATCTGTGCAATGGTCCATCACTGAACAACTGATATTTTTAATCATTTTCTTCCAAAGCCTGTAAATAAAAAGAGGTCACACATACTTCCCTTTTGGGAGAGAAGTTTCATTCACTGTGATGGCATTATAGAAATAATCTGGTATTTTTCTTAGCTTCTAAGGCCACACTCAGAAGAATTCATGTAATGGTTTAAGTGTGAGCAGGTGCTGACCTAATTCTAGGCAGGTGAACCTGCTGGTTCTGTTTTCTTTTCACTCTCTTGTATCTCTCTATCTGTAGGCAGATAGTACTAGTTTTTACTAGTACTAGTTTTAGATAAATAGACTAGTTTTAGTCTATTTATCCCCTTCACTAGTAATTCACACACTGGAGATTGTTTTAATCTAGAGCTTCATAATTATTTGTGTCTTCAGACTATCAGTTCCATCAAAGGACTTGACTGGATCTTGTTGTAGTTGATTTCTTTTGAGGCTCAAGAATGCCTCCTTGTTTTGGCATGTGAGGAACTAGAGTGTGCTCCCTCACTGACTGAGGCTGTGCCAGAACCCAAAACAGCTGAACACATGGAAGCAGCAGCTTGTGGACATCAGAAGTGATAGCATCAGAAACATTAACAAGATCAAATTCTGTGGACCTGTTTCTTTTTGTCCTTTGAAGTGGAACTACCCAGTTTATTCTAATGAAGACATTTCTGATATTTTAATGTTTATTTGCCTGGGGTTTTTTTTCCTTGTCTTGAAACAATTGAAAAAAACATAGCTTTGGTGTAACTGCTAAACCTGAGCTGTCTTTAAAACAACAGAACATACTGTAATGAAGTGGAAGACATAGTTCAATATGCTTTAATATTGCCATATGAATGCTTTGAGTAACTTGAAGTTCTCAGTGAGGGTGCAGAGGCAAACCCTACATTCAAAAGGTGGGCAGCTGGTCTCACTTCAACACTGAGTAGTTGTTATCACCTGAGGTTTTCACACCAAATAGAGCCAAGATGTGGAGCATTAAGAGTTAAAACTCTTAAGTGCAGTCAATGATTCACAATCCAGATGAAAATAAACAATATGAATAGTGTTAAGATGAAGTACATGGGAGGATTCTAACTTCAAAATCTTTATTTTTCAGTGTTTGTTGCTGATTTGCTGGTTTATATTCCTGCAGTTATTTTATATTGTTTTTCCTTGAAAGAAACATCTATTAAGAAGAAGGCAAGTATCTGTGTGTGTGTAAATTAAAAAACAGAGAAAAAAAAACATTAAAAGAGGGTAGAAATGTAACAGTAGGAGAGTTAATTAATGTACAGAACACTGATGGCTTCAATTGATGTAAAACTGATGAGAATGAGTATACTTTGCATTAAAGGCTTCCCAGTTAAAAAGATTTTTAAAAGTGCCATTAACTTCTCTTACAGCAATTACTTTATTGCTTTCAATAACAATAATAAGATGCTCTGAAGTTTAGTAGTCATGAACTCTAGAATTACATTTCTTTCTGAATTTATTACTTGGGTGGTAACACACATGATTTGTGCAGTGATGTGGGGGAATTCAGGAACTGCTTTGTCTTGCATGCTCTGTGTGGTGGAACCAGTAGATTTTTGGAACAATAAGTCTTCTGGGATTTGGAGTGGTTCCAAAGCATCCAAAGGTGGGTGGTGGGTGATTCCTGAGCTGGTTGACAAAGGGTGAGCTGGTCTCCCCTTAATATTTTCTTGTTTATGAAAAATTCTCATTCTTTATTTTTCCTCAAATAATATCTATAGAAGATTACTTGGAAGAGACTTAAGATTCCTACATGTATGGAAATTTTTATACTGGAGAAGAGGTATGATTTCATCTGTTTATTGTCACAGAAATAATTATTCCCCCCCCCCTTTTTTTTATCCCCCTCTCCAGGTTTCCAGTGCACTCTGCATACTGCTGTACCCAGGCCTCATTCTTATTGACCATGGACACTTCCAGTATCCTTGTTGTGCAGTGGTACTGGATTTCCCTTCACCATGTAACAGGGTGGTTTTAGTACTAACCTCCAGCGAGGCAGGTGGGTTATTTTGTATATTAAGTCATCTGAGAGGCTTCTGCCTAACCAGAGGTAGGAAACAGTAATTCAGAAATATGTTGGAGATAAATAGTTGCTACTGGGACAGTTACTTGAGCTTGGATTCACTTTGTGCCTCACCATGTAATAACTGACAGCTCAGGAGTCAGACCTGACTACTCAGTGCTGGTGGCAGACACCTTCAAAGATCTGGGGTCTGATACTCTATTTGCACATCAACAAGGACATACTCTTAGTTGACTACTCCAGGGTGTACTGTGCAGTGCCCTCAAGCCAGAGGGATGCAATCCTGGAGTTGTGATATATGTAGATCTTTAAATATCCCAAGGAGATATTGAATCTCAGCATCTACTACTAAATCAAGTTTTGACAATCAGATAGTTTGCTAATTTGTGGTTTTCTTCCAAGTGCATGGTGAACTTGGAAGATAATATATCTTAGCAGATTTTGAAGGGAAAAAAAGATCCCAATGCTATTGAATATTTGAGTTACAGTTCAAGAATTCTGACATTCTTTTTTTGAACTGACTCCTTAAGAATGTAGATCATCTGGAGACATCACTTACAGTGATGGGGATGGGAATGAATGCAATTCATCTTGGCTGAGAGAAGCTGCTGGTCAGAAGGCACTGCAGGTTAACAGTTTTCTGATATGTAAAGGATGTACAAAGAGGAAGGCAGTAATCTGTGTCCTTTATGTTAGATAGGGCAGGAAGTAACTGCCCTATTCCTAAATAGGGAATATTTGGGGTTTTGTTTTTTTTTTTTTAAATACATGGAAAAACCTCAGTTACAGAGAAATGCAGGAATGGACGGTCTGTGGATGTTGTGGAGCTTGAGGATCTTTGAGAAGGTTCAGCAAACCTGATTTCAGGGGTGATGTAGGTGTAGCAGACACTGAAGCAGACTGATGTGGCAAGGCTCCTCCTGTGGTCCCTTCCAGCCCTCTGACTCTTGGGGGAATAACTTCACTCTCTGTGACCAGCTCCCAACATTTCGATAGATTTACTTAACCTTAACTGTCATGGCAAGGCTCTGTGAGACCACAGCCTTTTGGTCTAATAATTTGGTGATGTGAAATTGATGCCATCTCAAATCTATATTATTTTGAGTGGGAAATTTGAGTGGGCTGAGAATGAGGTTGACAATCTGAATGTGTTTCCACAGCTCTTTCTAGTGACAAAGAGAAAGCAAAATATTGTGACATTTCTGACAATACCAGTGCCCCTTATTTGGTTTCTCTCACTGGGTAAAAAAATAAGTTAGTGACAAAGCCAGTCTTGTGATTCAGTGGTAAGTGTGGCTCTGGCTCTTCAAACTGCTGAGCTTGGGAAGCTGTTCTCAGAGTCATCAGGAAGCAAAGTTGCCTTTTAGTAACTGTTACTCCTTATTTGTGCAGGATTAGCAGCTATGGCAATGGGTCATGGATGAGGGCACATTGCAAATATAATACCAGAAAATCCCCAGGAGTCCTTGAACTCAATAACATACAACTGAAATACAGGATATTCTGCACATACCTCTTGGGAGCTGGGAGGAGAGGCTGAAAGCTTTATCCTTAATCCTGTAAATACCAAGAAACCAAAATGTTTATCCTGCTGCACCTTACAGAGTACTGTCACTTGTTGCCAAAAGCTCAGTTGACTGAACATACATTACATGTACAAGTCACACACAGTTTGCCTGCATGAGCTTTGCACAGAGCTGTAGAAATATAAAAATTCCACTTTAAATAGAAGTAAAATTATTTTGGCCTGTGAACAACACAGTCACATCTTGCAATACACTTTTAAAACTAACTTGGAAAAACTTACTTTGCTTCTTCTTTTATCCTTGTCCTTCAGAACATCCTTTGCTGACTTCCAATACCAAGATGTGTGTCTTGCCCTTGACTTAAAAAAACATATACAACTCAGTGAGCCTGGGCTTTGCCTTGTGGGCTGTGCTGTGCTTGGCTTATGAGCGGGACCTTTTGGGGTCAATGGCTTTTTGCTTGGCCTTAAATTACAAGCAAATGGAGCTCTACCATTCTCTGCCATTTTTTTGTTATTTACTTGGAAAATGCTTCAAGAAGGGGCTGAAAGGAAAGGGGTAAGTGACTTTGAGTGGGGTTTATCTTTCTCAGAAACACACCCATGCAGCCTGACATGGAGAGATTCTCCTTATGTGGTGTGGCATTTCTGAATTAATTTCTAGTGGAAGGTAATTAGCTTGTAATGAATTCCTCTCCTTCTAAACACATATTTCCAGTTGAGATCTACATTGTTTCCACTGAAGGAAACCTGTTAGGGTGTCCTTTCTGGGCACTCTTAACTCTGTAGGAAGAGTTAAAGATGGGCTGCAGAGGGCAACCAGATTAGTTGATGGGATAGCTCCATGCTTCTCCTGGAGGAGTTCTCACTACTCTGGGGATATTCAATATTTTCTGTTGGTTTTGTGTAGATTTGTTACTGTCAGATCTGTGCCCTTTTTTTTTCTTAAAAGGTATATGCTATAAACTTAACTGACTTCTGTTACCAGGAGCTGGATTGACCTTTTCTGCTGTTTTTTCTCTTGATTACAGATTAGTGCTGTTAACTAAAATAGCTGGGACAGTGGTGGTTTCCTTTGCTGTCTGCTGGCTCCCGTTCTGTACCGACATGGGACAAATCATGCAAGTACTCAGAAGACTCTTTCCCATTGACCGAGGCTTGTTTGAGGCATGCATGTTTTCTTCTCCCCCACCCCACTGTCAGTGTTCTGTATTCTTAGATGCCTTGAGAAACCTTCACTGTGACCTTTAGGGATTTCATGTGGGAGACACACCACAGATCCAGTAATCTGAGCTGGCTTCTTCAGCAGTCCTTTCTTGCCAGTTATTTAATCCAGTATTTAACCCCAGCTCAGCTGGCATCTTCTAGGACATTATATGAGTAGACAACACTTAGCCCATCATCAAACTCATACTTCAATCCATACATTTTTCCACCAAAATAGATTTCATAGTAATTGACAGTGTCAGAAGATGTAACTGTAAAAGTTAATAGCTTCAGTCTTGGTTCTGCTCAGCTCTTTTCAACAGGATTCATTATTTCAAAACAACAACCCCAAAAAAGTGCTTTGGGTGCTGGACTCCCCTTGTATTTTCCAAAAGTTCTGGTTTTCCATTTCCTCAGGCTGTCTTACCACAGCTTCAACCCTCATTTGCCTGATGCTGATGCCACAGGAGCTGATGAAGGGAGCTCATTTCCAAGTAACAGTGACTTCTTGTTGCTCCACTTCATGAGAGCGGGAGAATCAGTTTTACCCTGTTGAAAGCAGAATCTCAGCTTCAAGTTTAACCAGTGAAACGAAGCTTTGAGTTTTCAGTTGTTGATGTCACAGGGATTTAAGCTAATGCTTACATGGTTTGATTCATCTTTATTTTTATCTGTGATTTGATTCATCTTCTAATCATCTTTAGATATAAATAATGGCATGACTTTTTCTTCAGAAGTTAATGCTGATGTACCAAAGGCAAGATTTTATCAAGGCAGCAGTACAGAAGTGTTCTTAGTGTATTGTCCACTAGTTTATAAAAAACCCACCAAAAATCCCCAATAAAAAAAAACCCCAACAACTCACCACTGCTACAAACCAACAAAAAACTCCCTCCCCCTCAAGGTCCCAAGCAGCAGCTTTGGGAATTGTCTGGACTTTACAAAGAAACTACAACTAGTTTTGGTCACCACACTTCTTACCTAGCACGAACTTCAAAATGAAATCTGCAAATGACAATAACCAATGAATCCCAAAGAGCTTGAGGATTTTAGTCTAATATTAGCCCAAGTATTTACTGAGTTGATCACAGGGGGGTGACTTGCTGGATGCTAATCTAGATAAAATGAGAAATTGTCGGCGTGAGCAATGCGGAGTAAATTTACACCGGGGTGCGTGTAACAGGTTCTTTGAATCGGTTCCCATTTACAGAAGCAGGAACAAATGCTGATGGCTGTAAAACCCTATTGGCTATGAAGTCCTGTGTGTTTGCTGGTGCTGCCAAGCCCTCTGTTCCCTCGTAATCCTCAGCAGATTTGCAGTGCATACTCTGTGTTGCTGGTGAGCATCTGAGGAAGATGGCTCAGTTGTTGGTGCTGGTGGCTTTCTTGCTGTTATGTCTACACAGCTGTGCCTCAAGCAGCTGTTTAGGGATGAGTTTCAGGAGCATGATAGCTGTAGTTACAAATTTAATTTTGAAAGTGATCCTAGCACAACTGCTAATGTCTTTAGACTTCTTGATTTATTAGGGGTTAACTCTGTCATTGCTAGCAAGCAGCAAGCACAGGGAAATACTTCCAGGTATGTAGTGAAATGTGACAGTGTACAGAATGTCTTCACATTTGGAAAAAAAATACTTGTATATGCCTTTGTTTAATCAGGGATGGGTTGTTTCACAGCCTAATTTCCAGAAAATGGGGGATCTCAGGTGTTAAGAAGTAGACTCTTGTGCTGAAGAACTATTTCTCAGTTATTTTAGAACATGTGTTAATTGAGTCTCTTGAAACATTCTGGTTGTGAAGATCTGAATAATTGGAATTATCTCAGAATATGATGTGTATCTGCAAGTGTCTTTTTGCAGTATCATGACAATCCCCCACCTCTCGAGCCCCCTTGTTCTCACAAATGTAAGTTTAACAGAATTATCACCTATGACCTTTTTGTTTTCCTTCTCTTTCAGGATAAAGTAGCCAACATTTGGTGCAGTCTAAGTGTCCTTATAAAGATAAAGAACATAATATCACCTCAAATTCAACTAAAGCTCAGGTAAGACAGAACTCAAGTGCTTCAAGTAGTTTATTTACATTGTTTTTTTGCAAAATGAGTCATTTTAATCAAAGAATTAGGAAAGGTCATGTTTAAAATCTTTGAAAAAATGTTTTCTTTACTTTTCTCCCAAGGGATTCCCCCAAAAACTGTTAGGAATATTTATGGCTGAATAATTTCCTGCTTGTTTATGTGTTTTATGATTTAAGCTGTTTGGTTGGCTCAAACAGAGTTTAAAAAGGAAAGTGTGTCATTTTTAAGTACCACCTCTTCTGGAGCTCTTAGAAGCCAGGGTTCACACTTCTGTCTTTTGCAGAAGGAAATAATTCAAGTCCAGGTCTGCAGGGCCTGTAATACTTGTGGCCCTTTCGAAAGCACTTAGGGCACTGCAGAGGGTTCAGTGCTCTTGTGATTGACTGTTTGAGTGAGCCAGCACTTCTGGATGTTACACCTGAACTCTGAACTGATGTGGTTTGCAGAAGCTGTTCTATGATACCATGGCTCCAGTTCTGCATGTGTTAAAACTCTTTTTCTTACAAAATTCTTCAGTTTTGCTGTAACATTCCTGAGCCTGCTTCCTACTTGTATTAAACTGACCGTCCAGCCTTCTCTCCGAGGATTTAAATTTGCCTTGGTAAGTGTATGGCTTTGAATTGCTCCTGGTTTTGATGCCCAGCACTGGTGCTTACAGTCCAGAAGCACATGTGCTGTTAAATGTCCTTCTGCTGAAGAGAGGGGTTAGAAAATTAGAGAAATTAGAAAATTAGAAAATCAGAAAATGCATTGCCATCACATGTCCAGCGGCACGAGCGGCCTTCTGAATCCAGACCTCTTTCCCAAAGCCTCAATTTTCTTTCTTTAATGCTGTGTCTTCATCATGTTCCTCTGAAGTCTTCAGAAGATTCTGTACACATCAAAGCCTCAGAGAGAGTTGGAATTTTCCCTTATCATTTACCTTCCCAAATGCTGCTTTTTCTGACTGTGCTGGCTGCACATTTCAGCCCCAAGTCCCGAGATGGACGTTGTAAGGTCATTAGTGGCTTGGGGAAAAAGAAGATGTGCTTTTTCCCAAATGTTTGCCTTTCTTACATTATGCCTTGAATTGAAGCATGTTAACATGACTTACATGCAAAAACCAGCTTTTCTTGAAATCAAAATTATGTGGAGCTGGTCCTACAGTTTCCTGAGTTACAATTTCTGGTTTTAATTTCATGTGAGTGCTGTGTGAGAGTTTATAGTGACATCACTAAACCTAACCTATATCCTTTCAATGGGCTGGTTTGCTTCACTGTGTGTTTTTACTTGGGGTGGGGTGTGGGAAGAAGAGTTTTTCCTTCTCATTGGCTGCTCGTGATGATGAGCAAAACTTCAAGAAGGTGAATATTTGTGTATTGTGTGTATGAGTATTGTGTGCCCAGGTGGCCAAGAGGGCCAGTGGCATCCTGGCTTGGATCAGGAACGGTGTGGCCAGCAGGACCAGGGAGGTGATAATCCCCCTGTATTCTGCACTGGGGAGGCCTCACCTCGAGTACTGGGTCCAGTTTTGGGCCCCTCACTTCAAGAAGGACGTTGAGGTGCTGGAGCGTGTCCAGAGAAGGGCAACGAGGATGGGGAAGGGTCTGGAGAAGAGGCCCTACGAGGAGGCTGAGGGAGCTGGGGAAGGGTCTGGAGAACAGGCCCTACGAGGAGGCTGAGGGAGCTGGGGAAGGGTCTGGAGAACAGGCCCTACGAGGAGGCTGAGGGAGCTGGGGGTGTTTAGTTTGGAGAAGAGGAGACTGAGGGGAGACCTTATTGCTCTCTACAACTACCTGAAAGGAGGTTGCAGTGAGGTGGGGGTTGGTCTCTTCTCCCCAGTAACAGGTGACAGAACTCGAGGTAATGGCCTCAAGCTGCGCCAGGGAAAATTTAGGTTGGATCTTAGGAAGAACTTCTGTCCTGAGAGAGTCCTCAAGCATTGGAACAGGCTGCCCAGGGAGGGGGTTGAGTCCCCATCCCTGGAGGGGTTTAACAGACGGGGAGATGCGGTGCTTGAGGACATGGTCTAAGGGTAGACTTGGTGGCGGTGGGTTAATGGTTGGACTGGATGATCTTAGGGGTCATTTCCAGCCTGAACAATCCCATGATTCTGTGATTCTCTTTCTCACTGTGCCCAAACTCCGCCGGCGCCTACGGGTGTGAGTACTGCGCACGCTCGGTGCGGACGCTCCTGTCAGCAAAGCTAAGCAAGAGCGAGGGCTCTTTACGTGACCTGGTTTCTCATGAATTCTGGGTAAACCCTGAAACTGGTTACAGAAGCAGCTCTGTGTTCCTGTAATTTGCACTGAGGTGAATGAGCAGTTAATTAGAAAAGGCAGCTCGTTTAGTTTTCCCCCTCATGCAAACCTCTGCCAGCGCAGGAGCCAGGAGGGTGCTTGGGTGACGTGTACTAACGTACCTGTTTCCTCTCCTAAGGTTAGCTGTGCACTGTCGTTCTTCCTGTTCTCCTTCCAAGTACATGAGAAATCTATTCTTCTGGTGTCAGTGTAAGTAAACTCTTCTGCAGTGGATAGATTTCCATCTTCTGCATGTTTATACTGCCTGCTGCTTTCTCACTTACCTGATTTTACAAAGTCTCCACCTTTGCTTTTCCAACTCGTGAGCGAGCGTTCTGCCAGCGCTGCCTGTGGCACAGTGTGGCACAGGGCACAGCTGCAGGGCTGGCTCAGGCAGCCCAGCCAGGCTGGAGCAGATGGAGACAGGCAGTTGACACCTGGGTGGTGAAGGAACCCCTGCCTCAAATGAGCCAAGGGCTGCAGGGATAAGCAGCAGCTTTGCTTCTCTGCCTGGGTGTCCTACATGTACCTGAGAGTCATGTCTAAGGACAGAGCTGCTCACCTGTGCCCACCAGGAAGGTGACACACCAGCTGGAGAGCTCCTTTTCTCCCTGTCTGGAAGTTGTGGTGCTCCTCAGAGCCTGCCAGAAGCTGGGTGCTGACCTGGGTGGCTGCATGTGCCACGGCTGAGTGCTGCAGACCCTGCTGGGGTCCCGTGGGGTGTCGTGGGGAGCAGAGCACCCTACCAGAGGACACAGCTTTGGGCACTGCCTGTTGTGCATTTTTGGAGCCTGTGGCTCCCAGAGGAGTGGCAATGTGAAAGGTTGTTGTCACCTCAGTGTTTGCAAGTCTCTTTTTCCTCTCTCCCTTCCAGGCCAGTCTGCTTAATCATAAATGAAATCCCATTTATGGCTACGTGGTTTTTACTTGTATCAACATTCAGGTGGGTTGGACACTATTAACATCATTTAAAATCCCCCTTCTTCCCCAGCTCCAGTAAGTAGAAGGGAAATGGATACATTGATCTTTTTACCTTCTTTGAAACATAACTGGGAACTGCACCCACTTCTGTGGGTGTTTCTGCCCTCACAGCATGCTGCCTCTCCTGCTGAAAGACGGCCTGCTGCTGGCCTACGCCGTGACCACGCTGGCCTTCCTCTCGGCCTGCCTGGCTTCCTTCACCATACTTGAGAAGACTTCAGCAGAGGACCTGCAGCTGAAACCCTTCTCCCTCTCCCTGAAGGGATACAGCTCTCGGTTTAAGTCACTTCCAAAGATTGCCAGGAGTCTGGTAAGCAATTTTAATTCCTATAACTCTCACCTGCAGCTCATGGTGGTACTGAAGTACTTGCATAAACCAGTTTTATGTCTGTAAGTGTGTAAAGCCCCAGCGGGGGGACGCCGCGCCACCTCAGCGTCGAGCAGCGCCGTAATTCTGCGGTGTCATCTGTGTATAGATTGAGGAATACAGAGCACACAAGTAATGAGAGCAACAGCTCACACGTGGAAGGTGTTAAATCACCATGAGCTAATACATCATTCCTTACCTTACAGTTCCTTCTCTCCATAACCCTGATGGGTGTCCTGTCCCTGATGAGCGCCGCCGTGCATCCTCCCCAGAGGTTACCGGATTTATTCCCTGTGGCCGTGTCCATTATTTCTTGCTTACACTTTTTACTGTTTTTGGTGTATTTTAATGTTGTTATACTCTGGGACTCAAAGAATAGCAAAAGTCAGAAGAAAACCAGTTGATGAGAGATTAAGCTGTGAAAGGATGGAGTTTTTTGGTGAGTGGTGTTGCAGGTAAACCTGTCTGTTGTAATTCAACTCCTGGAACCTCCCGGAGATGAGGAAACACACGATGTCTATTTAACCACAGATTAATTAAAGACTGTTTTAAAGGAGAAGTATGTTGAAGAGCCCTTGGAAATGTGATTTGGCACACTTTCTTCAGAAGTGTAATGCTTTTTGCTACCATTTGTAAGCTTGAAGTACCTAATAAATGACTGAAGTTTGAGTTGGTGCTAGAACCCCCCGGCCGGATCTGCGGAGCACCAGCCTGTGCTGGTAGCGCTGAGGTTGTGTGTTTCCCAGCGTGAAATGAGGCAGTTGGGCTCAGGGCAAACTCGTGACTGGTTCCTCAGCCTTCCAGCAGTGTCACTGCCTGGGATCCCTGGGCTTCTCTCTGTGGAGGCTGTGTTGTGTGGGACAGGGAAGGTTCTCTCCTCTGTGGTGGGTTGGAGCAGCGTTTCCTCTGCTGTGGGTGTGCAGCCTGAGTTGGTTTTAACCCAGGTGCAGGATCCTGACTCTCAGCAGCCCTTTCTGCCAGGACTGAAAAGCCAAAGCACTCTGGTGGCTCGGGAATAGCAGCTGAGGGACAGCTGTGCAAGTGGGAAGCAGGGCTGAGACAATTCTGGGGGACTGATAAAGCTGGGGGGAGCCCCCCACCCTCTTTCCCCTTATTGCAGAGCAATTTACAGACATAAACTGAACTAAACTGCAGTTTCTGCCTCAGCACAGTGTGGCCTCTGCTGCCAGTAGGTCAGAGAATACAAATTGATGGAATAATTATATACATAACAAAGCTGGTGATAAGAAAATAAATCATAAGGCAGTTCCTGGGCTCTGGTTTGATTAGGAGCCAGTTTATCCCTTCCTTCTGCTCTGACACTGGTGCATTATATATATAAAAATAATATATAAAAGAGGAAAATCAACCCCCTCCTTGGTCCCCTGCCCTCAGGGCACTGTCACAGCCCAAACTAGGGTTGACATCAGTGTGTTCCAGGGCTGTCTCTGCTGTGTCACTTGTATGTGAATCGGCTGTCCTGGGCTGTGACTCCTGTACACAAGCTCACGGGGTTTGTGCGTTTTTCCAGCTTTATGTGGTGTGGCCAAAGTCCCCTCTGTACCCACAGGGGCTGAGCCAGAATCGAGGAGGCTGCTTGAAGTGGAGGTGTAACAGGGTGGTGGGTGAGGTGGTTTTGGGGTTTGCTAACACTGTCACAGGTCATGCAATGCCAAGGACACTCTCCTGTTTTCACAAGCATTCAGGATTGTTCTGAGGGTGTGCTCAGCCCACAGCCTGCCCTTTCCTTTTAGGCACGGAGGCTCAACGCTGCCAACTTCTCTCAGGATGTGTAAATGGGAATGTCTGTCTCTAGCGGCTGCTAAAGCTGAACCCCCCCCAGTGTCCCCTCCAAGCACGGCTGGGTGGGACACCACAAGCTCGGGCAGCTTGGGGAGCATCTCCTGCCATGGAAATAACATCTGGAACAGCAACATCGAAGGGAAGAAAAACAGCTTTAGATTCTAATGGGCCTGTTCTCTGTGTCCACCTGAGTCTGTCCATAGGGGGCGGTTTCCCCTGTGTAAACCTGTCAGTTCCGAGTGTCTCTTGGCTTTGTCCTCAAGGTGCCTCCAGGGGTGACAAGATCACCTTGTGTGGAGCTCGGCAGGCCCGGCAGCAAAGGCGTGTGGGGATCTCGGTCTATCCCTCTGCAGGAGCACCCGGGGTGCGGTCCCAGCCGCCGTGCAGGTTCCAGCTGACCCTGCTGGTGTCTGGCAGCACCGTTGCTGCTGCTCTCACTGCAGTTCTGTTTGTGCATCCTGGCACCCAGCTCCCTGCAGCCCCTTGTCAGCTCTGTGCCTCCAACTGCATGGGTCAGGCCCACATCCCTTACCCTGCAGGGGTGAGTCTCAGGAGACAACCCCACAGCACCCAAAGCTCGAGTAGCTGGTGAGCAGAGTAACCAACCCCCTTCCCTGAAACACCTCTGCTGTCTTTCCAATCCAACCAATCAGGTATTAAAGTGCAAAACCATTTTTTATTCATTAAAACCACCAAGAGCATGTGTGTGTTTACATGTTTAACCACATTTATTGCCTCAGTTGTAGTTGTTCCACCAGTTTATCTGAGCACCAGAACTCCTCAGGGTGTTCAGCTGTGTGCAGGTACCTTGAACTGGTTTTAGGGGGAAAAACCCTCATTGTCCTGCTGTGCATGTGAGAGCAACCGCCCTGCTTGGCCATTTGAGACGTCACTAAGCTGGAGAGGTGGGTCAGAAGAAAGAGATGAGACTGTTACAACAACCAAAGCTAAGCCAGAATGTTGGCCTGAACCCCAGAAGTTCTTGGAGGTGTTTGAGCTGTGGGTGCCTGGGGGTGGTGGGAAAGGAAACATCAGCACATGTGACATAATGCTCCTACTGGTGGAGGGGGTTGGCTGTAAATGACTTTGCTGTGTTGAGCACTTGGAATAATTCCTTGCCCAACAGTTCACAGGGCTTTGGGCAGGGTGTCACAAACCCAGCTGATGTCACTTTGGTCAGTTCTGCTGCTTTTGGAGGGGGTGAGTGGATGAGTAATTAGTGCACCCCCACCCCACATGGAACTGGTTCACACTGGAGGCAGCCAGAATTTGTCTTTTCACAGTCTCCTCTCCCACAGCCCACAGAGGGAGATCTGTGCTGCCTTGAAGAGCATCAACCATGGTTTGTCATGATGGATCTGCAGTAGGAATGTACAGAAGCTACAGCCTGGCCTCCACACAGCCCCGAACCCAAACCAGCCTCTTCTCCAGGCCAAGGGCCCGTGCTGTATTATTGACATTGGGATTAGCTGGTTGTGCACACTGTCAAGTTTAAATAGATGCCAGAAATTTTATCTAGACCTGCACCTGCCCAGCACAGGGCGCACTCCCGAACTGGTATTTGCTGGGGAGATTGGTTTACAGCCATTTCGAGTACACTCAAGCAGATGTAGCACTTCAGAGTGATGTGGAATGCATTTTGCACATAATGCTTGTGTGGAGTTAAGGAATGACTAAAATAAATAGCAATTAGCCAACAGCATCATCAGTCATGTGATCTGCTCAGCATTACACGTCTGGCCTATGCCCAGAGACCGGGGGTCTCCCTTAAGCAGCTGGTTTAAGGCAACACTGAAGGTTTTATCCATGGGAAAAGTTGAGAAATGATTTAAAAAAAGATCCTTTAGTTGTCATTCAAACAGCACAAGCAAAGAGCTTTGGGCACAGGGGCAGGGGGAGTGAGACAGAAAAATAAAGGACCTTTTAGGGACAGAAGGTGCAACCCAGCACTCACCAATCAGATAATTATGTCTGTGGATGTTAACTACTAGTAGAGACATGAGCAGTCTCTGAGCTAATGTTGAACTGAAGCCTTGTAGTTGTCAGCATGAGTTTAGTTGAAGCTAAGGAGCCAGGGGAAGGTTTTGCACCATGGAAAGGTCACGCTGCATTCTGCAGGACTCAAGGGATGCTGAGCTGCTGAACCAGCTGGAGCTCAGCGCTCCCACACTGTCTTCCTTCCCTCCTTACTCTGCCTTTGGTGTGGCAGGAGTAAGGAGCAGCAAGGTCTCTGGTATAAGCAGCTACTACTGAGTGTTAGGGTGAGGATTGCTCCTGTCTTCTAAAACAGTTTGTTTGCTATTAGGTTACTTGTGATAAAACATAACCTTGACTGAGAAGCAAAATGCATCTGCCTGAGCTCACAGGTTACACAGCTTGTAAATCCTGTGGGTTTGCTTTTTCTTGGCTACAAGAATTAAGACTACATTAAGTAGGAGAGATGTTCTTGCACTACACAAGGAATTGACACAGTCTGCAGCTACTCTCAGCTTCAGAGACTTCATGAAACACAAAGTTGTCCCATGCAGGACATGTGTGGAGATGGAAGAGGAGGGTGAGATGCTCCTGGGAAGGGATCTGCTTCAACCAGACCACCTGCCCCACAGCCCACCATCCTCTCTTGGAGAAGAGCTCCACGTGGAGGCCCTTGGCTGGCTGAGCTGAGGGGACAGCGAGGTGGAGGCCTGGGCGGTGAAGGGCTGCAGCAGGCAGCCTCCAGGAGCTGTGGTGGAGCGCTGGAGAAGGCATCATCCCAAAGGCACAAACTGTCTTGCTTTTGTCACAGGTATCACAGCTGATTGGCCATTCCTGGAAAAACAGACAGTTAGAAACTGAAGGGCCTGTGAGGAGAAATGTTTTAGAGTGGGACGGGGTTTCTGCAGCTCCAGCGTGTCGTTGGATCAACAAACCAGTAACAGACATACCACACCCAGAGTAACCAGTTGTCCCATCAAGCTATCACTGCCTTGACAGCAGGCTGCATATTAGGGCACCCTGCAAATGTCTAAAGGTCAAGTCCCTCAGTCCTGGTGACAGGATGACCCATATGTGGGAGCTGGAGAAGCCAAAGAACCCAGCAAGGAGCCACTTACCTGAGTCGAGGAGCGAGCTGAGGAACGCAGAGCTGCTGCCAGTCTGGACGTACCCTGAGGGGGAGGAGAAACACTGATGACCAGAACAGCAGTGGAGTTACTATGGAATTGTGAAAACCCTCACTCTTAGGAGTAAGTTACTGTGGTGGTGAACAGAACCTCTTCCATGTGATGGAGTTGCTCAATAGTCATTTTGGAGAGTGTCTTAATTGTGAGAATGAATTAAAATTTGGCAGAGTCTGATGAAGGATCTGCACGTCCCTGAGAAGCTCTCAAAAATGGGAGATGCCCAGATTCATATCACAGAATCACAGAATTGTTAAGGTTGGAAGAGACCCCTAAGATCATCCAGTCCAACCATTAACCCACTGCCACCAAGTCTACCCTTAGACCATGTCCTCAAGCACCGCATCTCCCCGTCTGTTAAACCCCTCCAGGGATGGGGACTCAACCCCCTCCCTGGGCAGCCTGTTCCAGTGCTTGAGGACTCTCTCAGGACAGAAGTTCTTCCTAAGATCCAACCTAAATTTTCCCTGGCGCAGCTTGAGGCCATTTCCTCGAGTTCTGTCACCAAACATAAAAATATAAAACATAATTAACTCAGCTTCCCTTCCAATTAGATACCATGACAGCACATTTTTGAGAAAACAGCCCTATTTATAGTAGCAGCATTAAGATGTAGAAATAATCAAATACTACTATTTGTAAGAGTGGTGGAGCACTGGAACAGGTTGCCCAGGGAGGGGGTGGATGCCCCTGGATCCCTGGAGACGTTCAAGGCCAGGTTGGATGAGGCCCTGAGCAAGCTGATCTCGTTGGGGGTGTCCCTGCTTCTTGCAGGGGGGTTGGACTGGATGACCTCTGGGAGTCACTTCCAACTCCAGCCAGTCTGTGATTCTATGATTTACTACTCACATGTCCCAAGAACTTTCAATCTGAACACTTAGAAATCAGGAATTGCTCTTAGAAAACCCAACAAGCCAGACCCTTCTCTCCCTTGATAACTTCCTCTGCAGAGCCCCCCAGCACGTTAAACTACACCGAAGCAGAGGAGGTGGGATGAAGGCCTGCTGTGGCCACAGGAGCTAGGCAGGGTCTGAGGAGATGACCACAAAGATGTCTGGGCTGCAGCACCTGGCTGCCCTTGCTCTCCTTTAGGGTTGTGTGGGTAAGGCAGCAGCCTGAGAGGCACCAGAAGCTTCACCCCACACGGGTGGGCTGGTGGAAGCTTTGCCATGGGGGCTCCTGTGCCTGGCCCACAAAACCCTTACAAGGGCAGAATCTTCCCGAGTTCCTCTTCCCCTCCTACTTCCACCTCCATTCTTCCCCAAGTTTGAGCACTCTAAAACATTAACAGATTTAAAAAGCAGAGAGAAAAAAAATGTTCACCTGTCAGGTGATATAAAACCAATCTTCTACTAAATGTGCCAGAATAATTTTTCTCCACCTCAACCACAGTTAAACCCTTCAGTCTATTCATTACTGTCTTTTTATAGTATTTTTATTTAATAAAACCTATTAAGACTACCATACAAATCTCTTTACTTATGCTTTTATCTTTTAACTGATCAATTTTTATATTGCTGACATCCCTTCTTCACCATTTGCTCATTTAAAAATTCATAGTATATGAGCTATGTCTCTGGAGAAAACGTCTATAAAATTTGTTACAGCTGGCAAATGTGTATGAGTCAGTGATAGCACATGACTAAATGCTTCACAGAAAATAAAATTTGTTTCTGTAGTAAGCAGAACTGTTTAAATGTTATTTATTTTTATGTTTCAAAGAAAATATATTGTGAAGTGCTGCATTGATTTAATACGCAACAATGTCTGTGTACACGCTGTACACGGGAAATTTATGAAACCTTTGCACAACTCCTTTAATTGAATTTTCCAAATCTCTCACCACACACAAATAATCAATATCTTCTGCAGAGAAAACCAGTCAGAATTATTACAGTCTTTCTTTTCAATTTTGTTGTCATCAGCACATACAGAGCACCTGGATATTTGTAATGTCTGGATCGCGAGTTATTTACACCTCTTAAACATATAATTGCTACTAAGTGAGTCCAAACTAATGTTTCTTTTCTCTTTTATTTAAAATAATTATATTCATGGGAGAGAGCAGTATTTATCCCCATGTAGGAGCTGCCACATGTAGCTGTTGGAAGAACTACAATCCTTTTTAATTTTTCATTAAGCTTAATACTCCAAAGTCTAGATCCACTAGAATTAAAAATTAACAGCTGTTGT
The DNA here is from genome assembly GCA_013399135.1 of Heliornis fulica. Taxonomy (NCBI): domain Eukaryota; kingdom Metazoa; phylum Chordata; class Aves; order Gruiformes; family Heliornithidae; genus Heliornis; species Heliornis fulica. Next base: position 615,521 of record VXBZ01003168.1, read on the forward strand.
GTCTGTGAGAAGGTCCGTAGGAAAACAGAGTTTACACACAGGCGTGAAATTCACCAACAAATGCGGCTCACACCTAAATATAAGATGCAGGTTGACAGTTCTGTATGTATATACATCTGAGGCCTGTAGTCGTATGTCTAATGTGCATTTCTGTATCTGCCACTGAAGTTAATAGCTTAATATTTCATCTACATAGCAGAGGACCTTAAATCACCAGAGAGGTTTGTAATTTGCCCCCTTCCTTCCATCCAAAAAGCTTATCCCGGCAGTGACCTCAGCCCCAGACAGATCTCAGGCTGCATCCCTGTGCTCTGGAGGGGCAGGTACATCCAGCAGCCCCATAACCTGCTGGGAAGGTGTCTGGGGATCAAGCAGCCCCTTCCCCTGTCACTGAGGTTACTCACTGTGCCAGGAGAACCACTGGCGCTGCAGACTGGGCTTTGCTTTCCTCTCCTCCTCCAGCTGGGCAGGACCTCGCACGGTTAAAACTAAAGAAAGACCCGCTGGAGCAGACAACAGTCACATTTAGCCTTTTAATCCCCAAACGGGATGGCAACAGACACCTGAGGGTGCACTTCGGGGTCTCCCGGCTGGTTTTGACTGGAAGTGCCCGAGGGCAGGATGATCACCCCGCTCTGCATGGAGACATTCAAACAACCCGGCAGTAGACAAAGCCGAGCCCTTGTGTGAAACACACGCCGGCCTAATCCTGTTTTGCTTCCAGCGGTCCCATTTACAAGAGGTGTGACTGAAAAACACAACCCAGACGACTTCTCCTCATGGCTACTTGTGGAAAAGCCTTGTGAGCACAAGTACAGCCAGCTCCTCCAGAGGGGGGGGGCAGCTGAACAAGGCCAGGCTCCCTCCCACAACCCACACAGGACTCTGGTGGCTTCTGGAAGCTGCCTCACAACCCTGGCTCCAAGGAATCATCTCCTGGAGATGCCTCTGCACAACCTCTCTGCTTAACCCAGTGCTCACCCTCGTGTGAGGGTGAAGGTCACCCATCATCACAGTGACCTTCTCCAGAGGACATCCTGCAGAGCGCTGCCCGGCCCTGTCCCCTTTGCTCCACTCATGACCCCAAGAAGACTCCTGGTCCAGGGTCTCTCTGTCCTGTGGCACAGGCAGTATGGACTCCATACCAGACCTAGGCAGCGTGTCAGTTCTGGCCCATGCTGCCCCAGGCATCCCTCCTCTCTGGAACTAGGCTGACTGGACTTGGACACCAGGCTTTAGAGAGCGTTTTCAGACCTTTGGAAAATATTAATGAGTAAATAAATTTCTGTCTTAGCTTCACAGCCTTCCTGAGTAGGCCAAGAGGGCAACATGTATCCTGTCTGGATACAGAACTTCAATGGAAGAATAAGTGTGGATGGCCACCATCTCTCTTCCAAACACTGTGGTGGGACATGAGCTCAGAGCAGACATTTCTGATGTGTGGTGAAACACCAAACCAGGCTTATCATCAGCGAGCTTTGAAGCTCCATCTAACCATCATCTCCTTGAAAAACCCCAGAAGTCCTCACACATCATCTTTGTCACCTTTAGAGAGACTACACACCGTGAAAGGGCAGCTGAAGACATCTTGTCAAACTTCTGCTGGGAAGAAGCCTAGGATTTAACTGAAAGGACCTTGGTAGCACTAGGGAACTGTTTGTGCCAGCATTACTTTTTCCCAAACAGACTGAAAACATGGAAGAACTGAACTTCAGAAAATCCTCTCACAGATGCTCAGAAGTAGGGTGGCACAGACTGGTGTGGTGCATCCTCAGAGCTCCAGGACTGGCTCTTAGGAAAGCAGCCTGGGGATCTGCCAGCTAAAAGGGTCTAACCCCTGCACCCATCCATCCCCTCCCTAACAGTGGGCATTTACTGTAAGCACTTGTTCCAGTTGCTCTCCAGGAATGGAAACACTGGGAAGAAACTCAAGTTTCTGAATAAGTTTCCTCATGAATTTGTTCAGTTCATGTAACAAATTTCTGCTCAGCCATTTCAACTGGACTTCCCTCTCCCTGTGAGTGAACACAAAGTTGGGCTGAGGAAAAAAAACCCAATTGTTTTTTTTAGGTTGGGTGTTTTACAGTCAAAATTCCACAGGTATGTTCCTGAAAACATACATCTGAAGTCTGATGTGTTCCCCTTTGCCCCAGAAGATCCCAAAGGAGGAGGAAGGTCAGGTGGGAGACAGACACCCAAGTATATCTCAAGGACAACAAATCTACCCTACTTTATTTCACAATGAGGTGGAAATATGTTGTAAACTTGATTCACCCTACTCAGAGCAACCCACCAGCAGTTCAGGCCCAAGCTATTTAGTTGCTTGCACACAAAGATCCAATACAAAGTCCAGGCTCAAATTTACAGGAATTGGGATAAACTCTGGAATATTCTACTCTTACCATTCTGTTTTCAGAAGAAATTTTGCTCATAATATTCTGCAGTGGAATTTTATATTTCACCATATATACTCTATACAAAAACCTGGACTAGTGGGGTGGGAACTCAGTATTACCTGGTCCCTGATCTCTCCAGCTTTGCTTCCATGAGTAATTCCAAGTGGTGTTAAATGATAATCCATCTAGTTAACCTCAACCTAGTCCTTGGAAAGCCACCACTACTGTTGCAGAGTGCAAACTTCTGTCATTTGTTTTAAAAATAGTATGAAAGTTAGAAATGTTTAGAACTAAACTTAATAGGGGTGATCACATTTGCCTGTGGGCTTGGCAGGATGAACAATAACATAGAAAATAAAGTATTTTTATTTTCATTACAAGATACAGTCTGAAAACAGTTTTCCTTAACACTCCAAGTATGTGATCTTCTATAATATTCTCCTGTTGTGTCTTACTTGGACAGCAGAGCCATGGACATGATTTATATCAGTGTTTATCTTTTTGGGAAGCAAAGTATTAGTATAATTTGTAACAACCAGCTTAAGTAGCTTTCCTGTTCAGAATGTTATTCTCAGTCCACTGCAAATGGAAAGTATTAAATTTTCCTTTAAAATATGCATATGACAACATACACATCTCCACACACATAAAACATGTTTTGGACTGCAACATACTGACTAGATTTCATCTCTTGGCAGCTGCTTTTATAGTTTGCTTACATTCTATTAAAAAATATTTTTTTTACTGCAAATGCTAGGCAGGGACAAACAATGATGCCATTTTTTATGCTGGTCACACAAAATGATATACTGAGTTCTAAATAATGCTGCCCATTGAGCAAGGAATGTTTTGTATTAAGTTGTTTTAAGTAGAGGTTGTTTATGTAAAGTAAATAAATTTCATGCCTCACCATGTGATGATAATGTGACATTCCAGCTGTATCGAGCCACAGAACAGTCATAAGTTTTAGGTCTTGAGCATAACTAATTAAAAATAATTATGAAAAACCACATCCAAAACTAAAAGGCAAAGTAACATCTCCAAATACTTTTCTTTCATCAGCTTTGCTTCTCCTACTACTGTATTTTCAAGACTGCAAAACTGCATTTATTCTTTATTCAAGCAAAATTGACAGTGAAACTTCATCAAAATGGGTCAACTTAAACTTCTGTTTTCCACCCTACTTTCAGAAAATAGCCCATCCCTCATCTAACAAGACTGGGTGTATGTTTAGCATGAGGGACTAGTGAAGATGGAGTTCTAAGTGACCACTGAGGTCACCCTTTGAGGTCCTGGCACAGGGTGCCCAGAGAAGCTGGGGCTGCCCCTGCCCCATCCAACCTGATGGGGCTTGGGGCACCCTGGGCCTGTGGCAGGGGGCTGGAACGAGGTGGGCTTTGAGGTTCCTTCCCAGCCAAACCAGTCTGGGGTTCCATGATGAAAAGCAGAGCATTCAGGATGCAATGACTGTTTCAGTCAGCAATGGGCTGTGGTGTTCACCATCAGCAGTGCCAGACAGGGTCTGTGGTTATTTGAGTAGAAGGACACATCAGAAACAGCAGATTGCACAAATGAGCCAGGTTCCTTAAGAAGTGATGCCACTCCTTGTCATTTTGTGGTAATCTGCTGGAGCTGAGGAAACTTAAGTTGGATCAATTCTCTTCCCCTTATGAGAACTCCCCAGAGCAGAAAAACAACCAGGGCTGTGGAGGAGCAGATACAACCAGTATCAAAGGATCACTTGTGACATGAAGCTGTCCTGCTGGTTGGGCCAGCTGGCAAACAAAGCAGTGGAGATGTCATCACCAACTTGGATTCTGGGTTTGCTCCATTTTAAGATAGAAGATGAGAAGATAATGGAAATATCAAAATATCAGTGCTGGATGTTTGGTGATTTTACAGGGTGCAAGAGGAAACAATAAATCTTGTGGGTTTCCCCCCACTACCTACATGAGGCACTAAAGTGGCTGTGTGGGCCACACTATATTAAATGCCACTAACCTCAAATATTTTCACAGCACTAGTTATGAAGAAACCTAATAGTTTGGATTTCACAGTCCCCTGGAGTGTGCTAAATATCTCACAATACATTTAAGGTGAAAAAGGTTTTGCTGCAAAGACTGTGCTACATGGCTTATACACTGAAAATGCAAGGGGAGGGAGGAGACTGAGGAAGAGGAGGGATAAATTGTATATATAAAAGGTATGTCAACTCTTTAGGACCTGACTACACTTATTTCTAGACTGTGCCTCAAGTGCAAGGCCATTCATGATTTCTTTTCCCCTCCCACATGTGAACAGTGCAAAAGTTCTCAGAAGAAACACATCTGAATGTGGTTATCCTCATGTTCACACACTAAAGGTTGCTCAGCTTATTTGCAGAGAAAAGAACTGAGAAGGAATTAACTCAAAGGAATCATCAAAACATCTGTTACATGGGAGTTAGCAAAAGTTTCTTACCTTGAGCAGGAAGTTTTTCATGGGTTTTTTTCAACAGCTGCAGTTGTTCTGCTTGTCTCACTAGTCAAATAAATATGGCTGAAATCAACAAATGTTGCCCCAGAGATTTAAAAAAAAACACCAATTATGCTTTCTTTTCACTTTTAAAGTGTCCTTTTCTTGAAGTGATGATGAAAAGCCCTGTTAACTGTGCCTTGGGCTCAAAAAACTTAACAAAACATTTTCAAAAATGACACAAGTTGTGCTTAGAAACCTCATACCCCACTTTGTTCCCGTTTTTGCCTTGTAGCACTGACAGGCACTTTGTTCCTAATTTAGAGACTGGGCAAAAAGATGATTCTTCCCCACTCTGAAGCAACAAGAACTAACAGAAAGGGTGGGTGTAACAGAAAATGTCAACAACAGGGGTGACATCTCATGTGCAACCTTCCCCAGGGTACCCAGTCTTACTGCCCTACCTGCTGTAGGGTGGTCATGTACACACAGGCAGCTTCTCTTTGTAAGGAATCACATGGACACACATGCAAAAGGAAAAACCACAATGAGCTTTGGAATAAAAATCGGGAAAAAACCCGGGAATTTAAACAACAGGAGCTGCTGCAACTGTGAGGTGCATGAATTGCACCACTGGGTGCATGCACTTGATGCATTGGAAGAGGCAGAGAGCACTCTTTGGGGGGAAAAGCTCTCCAGCACCTGCAGCTTTACTGTTTCCAACCTGAACAAAGCAGCAGTCCCAGCCAGCCCAGGCTTTGCTGTGCTGTGGCTAGCTCAGGGGTTTGACCCTCTGCAGAAAACACAGCCACTAGGAATGTGGTGGAATAATGCATGCAGGCAAAATAGCATGTTTGCTGCAGGTTTTCTCTGTGTGATTGTCCAATGACACATGAATGTAATTCATATTTCATGGTAAAGTGGAAACTGGGTATCAGGGGTTGGTANATCTTCTCTGTGTGATTGTCCAAAGACTGGACACATGAATGTAATTCATATTCCATGGTAAAGTGGAAACTGGGTATCAGGGGTTGGTATGGGAAGTCTCTAAGGAAAAGGTTATATATGGAAATAGGGATGGGTAAATGCAGTGTGAACCACATCTCTGTGCCACAAACATGTGAGTACAGATAAAAGCTGCTGCTGTTGCCAAGACAAATGAACAAACTCTTCTGAGGTATAAAGATTGGGGTCTCTTGGGTGTCTACAGCTCCTTTTCACTACTTGTGACTCTTAAAGGTAAGGGAGATCTTTATTTTTTCTCCCTGAATGCCAATAGATTGGGCTTTTTTTTTCCTTCTGTAATCACTCATAATGCAAGTTCTGTGCATTTCTGAGTATTTCTCCATCACATACTCCCCTTCTAGGTACAGAGGCCTTTGGGAGGACAAGCATGAGTGTACTTTTGGCTGCTGAGGATTCACATGCCCCAAGAACCTCCGACTCAGAGTCATGATAAAAAGCTTCTCAAAACGGACATAGAAAAATGAAAATCTTTGTCTTTCGGGGTTCCTTTGGAAAAGTATTGCAGATGTGCCACCTGTCAAGTGCCCTTATCCCAACACAATAAGCATCTGGTATGTCCATCATTTAAAGAGACATGAATAGCAGTTTTTTTAAAGCCTGGAAACCCAGAATCAGCCTAATCCTCCTAACAGGCAAACAAACAAAACAACTTCCTTGCAAAACGAGAAGAAAGGCAATGCAATCAAAGTGCCAACGTTTATCCTAATCACTAGCTAACTACCCACTAAGTATCTAACTATTTACATAAGAAAAGGTGTTGATCTTGCAGGTTTTTCCTCCCCATCTGCGACGGTGAGTTAAAGAGTGAGTTTGTAGGGATTGCCTTTCTTTTATGTCCTCGGTGGAATGCACAAGAACGTTTAGTCCTGACCAGAGCTCACTGGTCAGAGACCTGATGTATAATACAGGTATGAAACGTTTGGGGTGATGACTGTTAAACTGTTATAAAGGTGATAAATATTATTGAAAATCCTCCTTACTTAGCGTTTGGGTTTTCTTCACTTCAGTACTCAGGATGCAGGAAAAGTCTGAGACACCGATGATGTTTTCAAGCTCTCTACTGCCCTCCAAAGCCTGGAAAAAACCCCAACAAACAGAAAGTAATTCAAGACATTGTTAAATCTCACTCCCAAACCACCTACTTAGACGTCTACACCTTAGTAAAAACATCTGAAAGAACGAACTTTTGGAAAGTTTTCACAAGCTCTAAAAGCTGAGGCTGCAGCTCACAGAAAGTCAACGGGAGTGAAAAGCTGAAGGATGTAAGAACATAACAGCTCCTCTTGACCGGTGCCTTAAAAAGTGTTACTTAAAATCTCCTGTTATTTACACATCATTCATAAGTCTTCAGCTGTTTAAACAGATTAACACTTGATCTCCAGAAAAGCAATCCTGGCACACGTACAAGCTTGTAGAATATCTTAGTAAGGTAGAAATCTACAAGCATTTCAATTTCTATTGGCCACACTCCTCACTGTACACCTAAGACCATTCACTATCAACCTCAAGGCAATATAAAGGATTCTTCAAAAGATTTTTCCAAATAAAAAAAAAAAATATTTTAAATGTGTCAAGGTTGGGTTTTTTTTGTAAATAAAACATTATCAGACTACATATGCAACTAAAAGAAATCAATAGAGTACTATGAGTACACAGAATTATTTCTCAGATATTGATATAGGAGGAACCTTGTGTTAAATTTATTCAGGAAACAACATGTGATTTGTAAAAGAGGTGATTTGCATCTTGGCATGCATTAGATGATGATACATTAGTGGTGAATTAAATAGTACAATCACTTCAACACAAAGGGATATTTAATCTTCAAGCACATAAAAATCTATGTGGCAATAATTCATGCTTCAAGTTATGAATAATAGTTGATAAGTGTTTCATATGCTTTTATTCATGTACAAAATGAGGAGTGATACAAATTAAAAATGGTGTACTTGGAAAAGCAACCCCTCCAGTTTAAAAAAAAAACCTAATCTACTGAATTCTGGGGGGTTTATTTTTTGCATTTTCTGATTTCCAAGTCAAACCTGCCTGGTTTCGAGTATCTTGTTTACCTCTCTATTTCTTAAAACTCAAGTGTTGCATATAAGAGTTCAAATTTTATTTAAAATCTTATATTAAAAGTAGATTAAAAAAAATCAGTGTAAACCAAACCTGTAGGCTTGTCAGGTTTGCTCTTGTTTTCTGAATTCTATCCAATGAGCTTTTCACTTTGGACTGCAATTCCATGAACCTGCTGAAAAGTTAAAACAAACCAATTACAATTAGCCACATCACCATTTGCTGAAAATCAGTGTTTAAAATATTTTCCAGAGTTTCTTTGCATTGTAATCAATATGGATCTAGGTAAGCTGTGAACACATGGGCTGTGCCACCTGACTGTGTCATATATAACTTGCCTTTGGTTAGGACTTGTAAGGGAACTGGCAGAAAAATACATATTCTAATTTTAAGGACTGAAACCAGGTTCAGCAATAGTAGAGAATTTTCTTATGATCATGCAGGGTGACAATATCAAACCCAGGAATTTAACTCATCTGTTCCTAAGAGCAGGGATTTAATGAAGAAGATGAGCACCCTGAACTCATGGCTGCAAGGTGGTTTACCACAGTTTGTAGCCACAGGAAACATGGTAAGTTACAGCTGAACCCAACGGTGACACCATGGCATGATGTTACTTCTTCAGCTTTGTTGTATTACCTCCTCTTTCAAGCCACAAATACATTTTACTACCAGTGTAAAGATGACCAGCTTTGCCAGTTTAATGGGTTTTTCCATAAAAAATAAAATAATATACAATCAGATTAGATCTGAGTGGCAGATTTTAATGCATAATTAAGGATTTGCACTGAATATGTCTCAGAAAAATTCCTGCAGTGACGTTTAGGCTCTTTTCTCTTTGACCATTTAAACATGCAAATCAAATGAAGACAATGGAGTAATAATCCCTTTACTGCTTCCTCCCACAGAAGGGAGGATCATCCTTATAAGATCCCTCAAATTTAGATGCAGAACTACAGTATGGGAAAACCTTATTACTGTTGTACTTCAGCATGGGAAACAGAAGACTATACAGGAAAGAAAATGCTAATATAGTATTTTTTCCACCTGTAAAAATAAAGTGTATGCAAGTTCAAATAAATATTAGTGTGTAGGTGTTAGTTTATTAATGTGTTTTATTGACATGCCACTAACTGCTAGTCTGCTGCAAATCTTGCAGTTTTAAAAACATACTCATTTAATGAATGTAAACATTTACATGTCAATGAAGACTATGATTACTCAAATTGTTCTGCATTCCAAGGTTACTGCCACTAAGAAACCAGTCTATGTTTTGACTAACGAATCACAAAACCCCCAATTATTCAGTTTACAGCTTCAGAGTGGTAAAACAGCAAGTTTTTAATTATCTAACATGCCACTCAAACAGTTCTACCATCACTATACTTACTGTCCTGCACTAAAGGAATTTCAAGCAAATGGTGAGGGAACAAATCCATTACAAGAAGAAACCTCAACAACTACACTGAGAGTTCAAGTGTGATCATCAAAATGAAGAGCTACAACCTCAAACATAAGAAATGTAATATTTAGTTGAATAAATGTCAAATAGTTAATTTGCAATGTATACTTAAGCATATGATGAAAGAAACCCACTTAAGTACAAACCTCCAACTCTTTCATGTCTGTTAACTGGCCTACATGAATATTGCTCCAGCATGGTGATATTTCTTCCTGTAACAGAAGCTGCTGGGCTCTGTCTCTCATACCAGCAGGGCTTCCCCCTGTATGATGGGTAGGCAGAAACACCACAAAGCTGGCCAACAAAGGAGGAGGTGGGCAGTGGAGGTTTGCATTACACTGAGAGGTGAGCTCTTGATGCCAAGCTGGGGTGGACAGGAAATGAGACAGGAGAGAAAGTGTGCCCGGCCTACAGACAAGAGATTTGACATAACAATTGGAATTGGATGCACAGGTACCAGACCTGAATGAAAATACAGGACAGTGACATTACACAGAATGATTTAAAAACAAACCCAAGATGCTGTAAAGGAGAGATGTGGCATAGCCATGTTGATGCTGAGCTGTGAATTAGACTTTCTATTCTATAGATAGGTGTCAAGATATATGTCAAGATTCCACCAGAGTACATGTTGAAGTGTCAACTAAAAAGGTGGGACAACACAACAGGATAATAAGATTTCAAGAACAAAAAAGCAAGCAGTGTTGAAGAACAAATAAAGAACTTTTTTATGTGTTTTGCTAATAAGAGATCAGAAGAGTCTCTGGTGAAATGCAATTCTGGGTTAGCAGAAAGGCTAGAAATGGTTGTGGGGATATCTAAGATAGTATTTTATTAGCAGCAGTAAGTATGAACATGTGCCTTGAGGAAGGAAACTTTCAGATTTTTAGCTGGACTAAAACTTGAAGTCAAAGCTTTTCTGAGTATATTCAAATACCATATTAAAAAAACCTCCTAACTGCCAGGATTTCTGATTTGGGTAACTTCCCATAGAGATGAAAAGTATCCCTGACACAACCCAACTTACACAGATTCACAGCTTTCCACTTTTTCTACCAAGTTTTATCACAGATGAAACAAACATTCCTTTTGTCTAGGGATGGATGTTTGCTTTGGCTGAAATACATCACACATGTAGCCTGACAACTCACTGTTGGGACAGAAAATTTCAGTTCACTTTTCAGCTGAGATTTGGAAACGTTATAAACAATTAAATATGTTCTTCATACCAGGAAAGATCAAGCAATGCTAATGTGAGATACTACCAGCCATACTTGTAACACATTTTATCACTCTGCTTCCTGATATCTATGAAGATTAGGAAATCAGTTTATCAGATATTTCACCTCTAAGTGTTTTACTAACTGTGGACTGGCCAAAATCCATTAATGCCAGGAAGCTTGTAGCTTAAACTAATACCTTGGCAGAAAAGACAGGAATTTTAGAAGATTCTAAAGAAGATTCTGAGTGTGGCTCCTGTACCTGGCAGTGTCACATCCCCCACACTGCCAGTGAAAGACACAACCAGCCAGCAGTTGCATTGCAAACCCTGAATTAATCTATACCAACAACTGTAAACTTCCCACTCAACACCTTTGAATATACAATTCCGTGGAATCACAAATATTAAACCCCAATCACTACTAAATTAACTCTGTATGAAGTATTAACCTCTCAAAAGTAACAATCACAGCACTGCACCCACAACGCTCTCGACACTTACACGTCCTCCTCTGTTTGAGGCTGCCCTCTTCTGGGTAATTTGCTTTGTGAATCCTGCTTAGGTCGATTGCCTGGGAAGTTCACATGAAAGAAAAGGAATAATAAAGGTGAAAAGGAGATGCTGAGTATCTGAAGCACATAAAAAAGGTGTTAGCAAGAACCCTGAGCGCTCAGTGATCTTTTAGGAAGAGGATAAAACCCACCCAAACTCAGTTATGAAGCAGCACAGATTCCCTTGTAATGAAACACTAAGTTCACTGTAATTTAACCTCATCAAGCCACGTTAGTTACATTTATAATTGTGGAAATCTTATAGTATTAGTAACTGGAAGTTAGTATAATTCTGACACATAGTTACTGTGTTCTTTTCAGAAGCTTTTTATCTTCCTAAGTGCCAAAATACAGCATGTAAGCACAGAGCATTACCATGAAAACGCTGTAATGACTGAGCAATGAAACCTCCATTTTCCTTGAATAAAAACTGCCTGGTCCCCAACTCCATCTTGTAAACAACTACAAAGAGATACTGCAAATTACTTCCAAAGGCTCTGACATGCTATATTGACAATATAATATTCTAGCCCATCATCTGATGGGGCATGATAAATCATATGCCAGCTGCCATTATTTTCTACAGCGAGTCGTATTTCAGTGCACTGATATTTGGAGCAGTCTCACGGCTCTGTGGGTGAACAGGAACAGATATTCCCTCAAAAGTCCATTCCCAGGGGTTTGTTCAATCCCAGGCTCACATGTGGTGCTGGCAAACCTGTGCACTGCCTTTCTGTCAGGGTTCATGGGGCATTCTTCAATGGGCAGATTCCAAGATGAGCACCTAACACTGCTCTCCCCAAGCAGGTTTTCAGTGATGCTGATAGGATGGGGAGTGTTAGTGCTGCACTAAAATAACATCTTTAGCTCTCTGGCTGCTCTTGAGATTGTTCAAGAGCCACTTACAAAGGCCTCAGTATGTATATTGTAACTTATAATAATGTGTCTGATCACAAAATACTTTCTGGGTTTACATCTCTTTAGAAAACTTATCACAATCTATACAATTTAGACAGAAATCATGTCAGAACAAAAAGAGATTGAAATTTTATCTTGTGTATCAATTACTATTGTTATTAAAGTCAGTGTGTTAGCTGTTAATTCTCTTTTCCCTCCAGTTAGTGTATCAGGAGGGTGATGTATGAGAAGAAAAAACACTGCATCCCTCCTAATGCTTAAAAAATAGTATATACTGTCACATTTGATAGGATCTCACAGGACAATAATCTTTGGTGAATCTACTGAAACTTTCAGCACCCAAAGTTTTAGATCTGTCTAGGTTCCAGCAATAAAGGGGTGACATCTGAATAGCAGAAGTGATTTCTGTTTAGTTGTGGCTGAAGTGACATTATGTCACTCCCACATGAAGAATTNAGGTTCATAAAGTGTTTTACATTAGTTCTTATCTACTGTCCCTCCATCATATCCACACACAGTCTTACAAATGCTGTTACTGTAACATGAAGTTCACCTTTAAGGGAAAGATCTGGAGGGAACTACCAGAGATCTCTCCCATGGTCATGACAAATGCTTTGATGCTAGAACAGACCCTCTGGCACCAGGTGGTTCTCACCTTCCACTGTAACATGTCTCTTTCTGACATCAGACTAGAAAAGAGAGGCCACACTAAGCATTAAATACTTTGGTATCTTTTTGGTAGATCTGAGTTATTACACACCCAAGTGGCAGCACTCAAGGATAGATTAACTTTTCATTTTAATATTTTGTAAAACTCTTAGAAACACTTCAGAATGATAAGAATAGCTTAAGCTGTCCCACTACAGTAGCTTAACTTTAAGACACCAAAATATTTAATTTTACAGCTAGTAGAACTACTTCTACCAGTAAAACTGGTAGAACATGCACTTAAATCAGTTATCAATTATCAAAGAGATACTACTTTTAGACCAGTACTATGGAATTGCAGCACCCTGGATTGATAAATAAATAAAACTTATGAATACAGTGGCCAACAACTATGAGGAGCCAGTGCAGATTTAGTATTCTGTTATTTCAGAAATGTATCTCATTAATATGCTGTGAGATTTTTGGGTACTTAGGCAATATATGAATTATCAGGCAGCCCAACAGGACAACACCATAAAGATGCACCATCTACTGGTTCATCTTCTCCTAAAAGAAATGTTACCTTTGAACAGTCTTAGCATTCTGTAGATATTCAGGCTTTAATGGAGCCCATCTCTCTGCCTCCTCAGTGAGATAGGTGCATGCTACTCTGTGTGCCTCACACAATACAAAATTAGTTTTCATAGCTAATGATAAAGTATATAAATTTAATTCTGCTGTTTTCTTACATAATGGTCACAAAAAATAGATTATAGATTACACTCTAATATCTGACCTACAGGTGATATGCATAATTTATCAAAAAAACCTCTTAACACTTAAAAGTGTCTTTTCAGAAGGAGAAGAGAAATGGTGGATTTTAAAGGACAACCTGAAACCTGTGATACAAGAGGAAGCCTTATATACCACCATCTTGTAGGTATATGAACACAGGGGAAAAAAAAAAGATGGCCAGTACTACATTACTGAATAATTATCTATCTAAATGTCAGCTGTGGTCATGTGATCAGTCTTTTTATAGGCAAAAAGAACATTCCCCTATGTCCATACTTAATATCAGTATGGAAATACAGTACATGTTCACCTTTCCCAGTGACATCCTAATGTACCAGCATTTTAATACAAGACATTTTGCCTCTTTTTTTTTCTTCCACTCAGGAGATAAGGCAGGTAAAGCAAATGCAGAGATGCTGAAAAAGTTTTTAAACTTGTAACAGATTTAAATGTTTGTGTATTATCATGTGTATAATAATATACTTGTGTATATTATTTCATCACCAAAAGGCATTGACTGAATGTAAAGAGGTCATTAAAGCAGGCAATTACAAACAGGTAGGGATATTCAAGAGAATATATTTAAACAACCATAGATTTTTTAATTTTTTATATGAATGTTATCATTATATTCAATTTTTAAAGCCTTTTGCAAAGTTAAGTGTTACTGTGCAGGTGGATATCAGCAACCAGGCTGAGGTATAGTTTCATATTCTGCAGACAGCACTAAAATCTGCATTTATATATAAAAAACATAGGGTTCTTCCCCCCCTCACCAGCCCCACCCCTCACTGAACTGCTTTGGTGATGTGGCAGCACTAGCAGAAAGCTTATTGCTCCCAATGCCCCAGATTGCAGTCACTGGGGACATGGAACTCTCTAGATACAGGTAATCTTAACTCAGTGATTTTCAGTGGCTGGGTAGAACATGCAGCCACTTTGCTTGAATGCTCATGCTCCACTCTGGGTGAGAATGTGGGGTGCCACAGCATGACAACACAATTAATTGACATTAATTGTCACCTGACCTTTCCATGCCATGAGAGATGCCAGTACAGGCATACCAGCTGACTGGACCAACAGCAGCTGTACCTCTGATCTGGTGGAGAACAGCTACTGGCAACTCTTCTCATTGAAAGGTTTCTTTGTACAGGATGGAGTAATTCATATTTACTACAAGGCAGATAAACAAATGGAACATTGGTTCTTCATTTCATCCAGGAAGTATCACCAAATCCCAAGACTGGTGTAGGAGTTAGGAGATGCAAACATCAAATTTCCCTCTTATTGATGAAAACAGAGACTGCCACAGAAATCTGACCTGGGAATGCTTTGAAAACACCTTTCTCTCTGTATGAAAATAGAGTAGAAAACAGAGTAGAGTACATGTCAAAGACCTAAGTTCTCTAACAAATTAAGTCAGAATGCTGCTCTCTGGAAGAGTTATTTTTCACCCCTTTTTTATCTACAAAAGACACTTTTGTAGATAATAATGACAGCATATGGTGCAATAGCTAGTGCAAAAATCTGCAGACACCTAGATAAATTTCAATCAGTGGTTATTCTATCCTGCTTGGAATATTTCTACTCATCATAATTCATGAATGTTAGTGAGGCCTCAATTACTGCACATAAATTCCAAAATATATGGGGCATAAAAAGCTCTTTAACCCAACAAAAAGGCATAACAAGAACTGATGGCTGAAAATTAAAGCCAGACAAAATCAAAATCAGAGAGGAGATTTTTTTTTTTTAATAGCAAAGGTAACTGAACAAGAAACCTGCTAATAAGTGATGGATTTTCATTGTTATTTTATAAAATAATTTGAAGTCATCAAGACTTGAACATCTTTGGAGGAGTTGTACCACAAGGAAACAGAAGGTCTTGGGCTCTACATGGGAAAGATGACAAGAAAGTTTATTGATTTTTTTTTTTTTATATCAAAGAATCACACCAGGTGACCTAGTGTTTCCTCAGCAATTAAAAAGACCACAACCTACAAAGCCATAAAAGCAGGTTAGTCTGCTGAAAACAGACTTCTTGAGCAGTCCTAATTTGTTTGCATCAAAACCTTTGCCTGTGTAACTAAGTGGACACATATCCTAAAGTGAACTGGAAATAATATAATTATAAAAAGGCATACTTTGTGAGAGCAAATGACATTCAGTGTTATGCTAACTAAAAATTGCCTTGAAGTGATTTACTATGAAAAAACAGAGTAAAAATTACTGTAAAAATCCAAAGCAGAAGACTTTAACTCCTAGACAGGATTAGACTGTGAAAGAAAGCAAACAAAGGACACTGGTAGCATAAACATCAGTGGAATTAATGGAATTATTGACAAAAATGCTAGTGCATCTTTTATTTCCTGGGCCAAAGACAAACATTTTTAATATTGATCACCAGCAAAAATTATTCATAAACATGTTGTTTCATAAACATCCCTTTATGTTGAAAAGATTCAACCTTTAAAAATCAACATCAACTTTTCTGAAAGAGATTGAAATTCTTTAAGAGGAATAGAAATCAAACATACTAGGAGACATAAGTTACTAAATCAAGTCAATAACCAGAAAAATGTTGCAGTAAGAAAGACAGAATGTCCAACTAACCATCTGATGGGTGATTTCCAAAATTCTGTGCATCATGTCTCAGGGGGGATGAAAAAGGACTCAAGTTGCATGTTCCTGTTGTTGGTGAGTATGAGTCCAGGTTTTTCTTTTGGGTCTTCATAGGTGTCACATCAGCTGCCTAAATTTTGTGGCAAAAGACAAAGAATTTAGGTGACTATTTGCTAAAGAAATACCTGTGTCCATCTAAACCCACAACAACTGTAAAACTCCCTTCTGCAAACCAATTACATACTGGCCTCTAGCCTTCCCATCAGCAGAGTTACAGACAAAACCTCTCTGAACATTTACTATATGATATTTTGGATGGTATATGGATTTTTCTAAGTAATTCCTACCTTTATGTACTCCCATTTATGGGAAGCCTGTGTTATATGTTGTGGTTGGTTGGCCTTTGCTAAAACAAAAGAACCTCAATAACACAGGTGTCCCAGTTTTCATAAACAAAATGTGTGTGGTTTGGAAACAATTAGGTATTTTGGCATAAACACTGGGTTTTTTTTTTGGTTGTTTGCATTTCTTTCCATAAGCAGTCAAAACCTGGTTTTATTTTTCCTACAATATCCTCACAGCAAAGTCCATGGGAAATCAGAATATGATACTTCTCTTTTAGTTTGAGAAGCAAATTTATTTATCTCTATTTCTGCAACTGTAGCAAGCAAAAAACTGAGACATCTGCTCCCCAAACAACTGGCCTTTTCTACAACTTGAGCCTCATTCCAGCCATAAAACTGAATATCTATCGTTGGTCTTTATGTCACTCAACAGTCACTTGATTTCAGACAGTATTTCTTCACTGGAAGCTTTATTGTACATGATTATTCAGTAATCTCTTGAAGTTCCATATATTATTCCATTTATTAGTGTTAGAGAAAGTGTAATAGGTAAGCATATTACACAGGATCTGGGGTTTCTAGTTACTAAAGTACACACAATACTTTAGCTAAGATGGACAAAAAAACCCAAAGCAGACAACCTGGTATTTGAATTTTGCTAACTGACATTTCCAATGGAGACTCAAATGAATAACTTGTTTATTCCTTCAGCATCATATGTTTTTAAGCCAAATTTAACAAAGGGTACACAAATCTTCAAGTCCCATAAGGATTCCTCAGCACAGGAATCTCCTGCATGGGAAAAAGATTTGGCATGGCTGAGTTTGGAGCATGGTACAGAATGGAAAGACAACTCTGAGGAGACCTGAACATTGTAGGTTTCAGGGCTCACAAATAATCCCTAGAAAATTTACAGCAATTTTACATCTCAAAAGGGATGTACAGGTGGCAAAACCTGCATTTTTCAGGCCAATAATCAGGTTCACCAAGTAACATGTATGACAAGTCATATCAGGATGTAAGTCCAATCTGATCACAAAGCTACAGATGCAAAGGTCACTTAAAGCCTCTATAAACCAGCAGGAATCCAGGACCTGGGAAAAGGTGATATTTCCTTACCAAGTAAATTAATGCTAGAAAACATGCATGTTTACATAAGTAATCTTAAATTGTTGAGTTGTTATAAGGAAACTGCTTCTAAAAAGTACACATTTACAGAGGCAGTAAATATAACCCAGGAATTGTAGCTAGAGGTACAATGACCATTATACAACCCTCAGAAGTTTTCTTCTCAATTCAGACAGTTAGCAGTTGATTTAAATGTCCCAAAGCCCAATACTTTCCTGCTCTTTGCTGCTAATTCCTCTTAAAACACCCTGATCTTTTAATCTCCTTCATTCAAAGGTATTTCTTGTGCCATTTGTTCCACAGTTTATGTTCACACTCATTTTCTTTCACAGAATGATATAGATTCAAAGTATAATTTCTGCAATTATGTGTTAAAACAGAGTGACAGTACATCCAATTCTAGTTCAGGTGAACCCAAAATACTGATTTACATAACAGCTTTATACTGCAAGTGCTGTGGGCTATTCTATTTCTTGATGTATCTTACTACACTTACACAAAAAGCTGCAGTTTTGATGTTTCTCTTCTCATACTTGAGTACCCTTTGTTTAGAAACTAACAATGTTAGTATGGGTCATCAGTAATATGAATTATACCCTATTTCAAAAGAAGGATAGTATTTATTTGGCAATAAGAATTTCTCTTCCAGGATGAAGAGAAATTCTTATTCCAGATTATTGTTATAATAATTCTTATTGTCCACTTATGATACCCTACTAACACTACACAATCTAAAATGACTCCTTTCTGATCCTATTAGCTCAGGAATGCTTTGGGTAGTCTGACCAGCTGGTGCAATGAGGTCCTCCCCAACAAGGGGAAAGAACTAGAACCAGCATTAGATGCACCAGAGCTAGAACAGAGCTTCACATAAGCCACATGCCTTTGTTACCTCACATTCCTCCTTACCTTCCATAACATTATTTAATTATGGTGCACATCATATGAACTAAAAACCACAGTGTAAACCTACATTACTGAGATTCCAGGAAAAGTTTGTGTCATTCAGATGGGCTTCTGTAAGTTTTTTGCTTACCTGAATGCAGGTAACCATCAGGTAACTCTTTTTACCTCATGAGGGGGCAGGGAAGGAATAGGTTTAAGGCACAAAATCAATTCTGTGTAATTTCAGCTGGACCACTCACTCATCTACAAAAACGTTACTACAGCCCAAGAAACAGATGCAAAATTACAGTCACAGCTGCATTCTGAGCAGAACAAGTTGGGTAATGGTACACTAAGCTGCTAATTAAATTGCTAATGATTTTTTTTAGTGCCACTGCGGTATTTTGCCACCTTTGTTTAAATGAAAACCAAAAAAAAAAGTACCCAGAAAATTTTTAAAATTACAAATTTCTATTTTGCTAAATACCAGTGAGACCACCAAATATGCTCTGCACATAAACAAATCTCTGCAAAATAACATAGACATGGAGATTTACTGGGAGCTCATTTGCTATTTCTCTTTATATACTTTTCCAAAATTTGCCTTCCTTTAAACACTGCCATCCTCACAAGCTCCTCTGCATTGATGTCTGCAGCAACACCCACTGTTGGTAGGAGCAGATAATAAACTGACATATGTCATGACATGCTGGTACTGGGAGTATACTAGAGCTACATTTACAAAAAATAATAGCAACAGTACAATTTTATTTTTATTGTGATAACCGTGGTGAAATTTATTGCAGTGTTAGTACTTTATTGTTTCATTCTGCCAGATTAGCTGAGGGAGGTAATTATATCCTTGACATGAAAATGCCTTTAATGTTTTCATTTCAATTCTGCAGTTTATAATATGCAGATTACAGCATTATCATAATTCCATATTGTTACATGTACAATTACATGGCAGAACATTTGCTTCCAGGATAATGGAGCTAATTTCTAATACATGATTTCACCAAGGATCTTAACTCATTCAGATCTTGGGTAAATAGTGATGGCAATAAAAATATGCATATTTTGCCATTATTTTCGAGTGATTCATGCAAATGCACATTACTTAAAGCCAGGCAGTTCTGTGACAAACAGAATGCAATAAATTTTATACTGGTATTTTTCATCGGTAATTTTCTGCCTTGTTAAGATTTTTCTTGACAACATCTAATTTGTAACAATATAAATGTAACTCTAATGAAATATCATGTTTCTACACACATCTGTGCATACAAACATACATAGACATATGTATATACAGCCCACACGGTTCCATACACCCCAAAATACTTACATAATCTTTTTTTAAAGTGTCCAGCTGTAATGATCTCTTAACTCTGCAAAAGAGAAACATGGACAAGTTTTATGGTCATCTAGACACAAAGATTTCTGGTATTAAGGTCTATAATCTGTAATTTTAAAGTCAGTCTTTCCTAATGTTTCATATTGCTTTATACAATGCAAAAAAACCTCTAATCTCATCTGAAGCAAATACATCAAATGATTAAAATACTGTGTAACAAAAACACTGCTTGTTTAGAAGGATAAAGTGTTTGCATAATAAAATCCAATTCTCCATTTTATATCAGAGATAAAAATACAAGACACTTAAGTGAAAACAAACTGTATGTTCACCTCTTTCTCAAAAACTATAAACAATGAAAAAAATGCAAAAGCATTCTCATTTACATACCTTCTGAGCAAGGGTTGAAATTATTTGCCATTAGTAGAAATAATGTATTAGGTATTTAAAACACAGGTACAGCCAAGGTGAAAAAAGTAGTTCTTCCCATCATTTTAGCTCTTAACATGATTTAGTGCTGCCAGACTATGACTTAACTGGGGAACAGATGCTCTATGTCTTTACAGGTCCCCAAACCATAAGAAACTATTTTCTAGTCTTCTTCACTATACTGATTCAGGAACATGCCAAGCTCTCTCTGCAAAATCTGCTCTGCTGAACTGGATGCCCAGCTGTTAATGGCAATGCTAGAAGAGGGAAGCTGAATATTTATAATACTTTATATCGTACAGCTGTCTTCTAAAGAGCAGTCATCAAAATTTTATTGAATGCAGACTAAATGCTCAAAGGAAAGAAAGGTCAACATAAATTAAGAGTATTTTTCCCAGAGACAACTGAAACTTTTTAAGCACATTCCTAAATCTTAACAATAGTTTAAAGCATTATATAAAATGATGAGGAAAAAAAAAATCTAAATCTTTATAAGAACGGTGCCCAAGAAACATATCCATTATATCAAATTAAATAAGATTTAGCAAATACATCATATTTCAAGAACTTAGGTTCTTGATTTCATCTGGATTTCATCAGTTTTCATCTTGGAAAAGAATGTTTTTACTTGTAAGGAACTAAGATAACCTCATTCCAAACATATCCTCTTAAAACCTATATTACTATTCCAAAACCATAAATAAAAGTATTGGGGAAATAGAATGAAAACACATCTTTGAAATATAGCTCAGGCAAGAGTCTTACATGAATACTATTTTCCAACTATCTCTATTAGAAAAGGGGGAAGAGAAGTTTTCTATCTTGAAAAAGCCAAGTAAACAGGTAACATTTAAATTAAAAAAAGGCTGTGAACTTCTTGCCACAGGGCAGTCAAAGCTGTAACAGTTTGATGGAATTCTTTACAATGTATTTCTTTTTTAAATAGAAACCCATATCGCTTAAGGAATGCAGACTCCATTACATCTTCCACCCCAGTGGCAGCAGCAGAACCTTATATTTATTAATACATCTCCTCTGAAAGGATGCTCTAGGGGGCAATGCATTTGCATGTTATACTAAGGCATGTTATGATGGAAGTTTTTATGATGGACTTCAAAAGAAGCTGGAAGCCAAAGTAAAGCAGAATCTGGACTCAACATAGCTGTAGGATGAAGATAAATGAGAAACTACATGAAAATCCCACTAAATTATAAACATTTAGAAAATTTCTTAGAAAGTTGTGGACTGGTCATGACTATGTCCTTTAAAGCCTGTCAAGTACTGTGCACACCAACAGAGTTGCAGAGAGCCCAAATTTCTCTCTGGTGGCTTGCAAACCCCCTGCTAACACCCTTTGCCTATGGTGGCAGAGGCAGCCTCATTCCAGGCAAGCACTTCAATGCTGGTAGAGGATGCACACACAGAATTTGGCTTCAGGAGTTCAACTTTGCTTTGCTTTTCCCAGTCCATCCTATCCAGCAGCCTTGTTGGTTATGGGCTTTTCAGTCATTGTCTTTCTGATACCATAATATGAGGATTAAAACCTCTATCAGCTGTGATTTACTCATAATGAAGAAAAATTTGTGCTTTTAGTCTACATGTAGTCTCTGGCTAGGACTATTGAAACAAAATTCATCCAGACACCTTACATGAAGGCCTCGCTGATGAAAGCATCTTCCTGTAGACCTTTCAAAAGATAAACAGAATTCCTAAAGGATTTTAGAGGAAGAACACCAGCTTTTATTTGGTTTTTCTTTTTTTTTTTTTTATGGCTGGAAAAAACCCTGCTGTGGTTATGGAGTATCATCAGAGTGTGAACAAGCACATGAGATAGATGAGGTGAAGTGATGACCGTACACAACTTCTTTACTTGGGTTTCCTACCCTTGAATTGGTTCAAAATTCCCTGACAGGGCTTATTTTATTTTCTAACTATGCAGAGTATGGTGGCATGTGTTTATAGCTAAGCTGTACAACCTGCAATGATTATTGTGCCCATAATATTTATCAGGTAAAAGAACGCTGTTAATCTGTGATGCCAGGTCATATTGCCAGCTCCTTGCTAATACTGGGAGGCCTTTATTCACTTGAATAGTGCTTTGATGAAACCACTTATCTGCTTAACAAGAACTGTTTAGCAGTGAGTCTGGGTATGCAATTCAACTTTCAAAAAATTAAATAGATTTTTAATATTGTTTTTAATTCCAGATACACTTAACTTTCCGTCATAATTCATTCATTCATGAATGCAATGATAACAATCGCATATAGATTTAATGCACAAAAACCCCCATACAGAATCAGGGACTTGATTATATTATTTAATTAAAAATACCTTAGAGTACTGTAGTGCATTTTGATGCCAATTCAGTTAGCTTCCCCTTAAGCTTCTGCTTTCACTAGGAAAATTAACCCAAGCACCTCTGTTACTTACATCTTCAAAACCTGTCAGCAAACATGTCTTGTTAATTGGTAAAGCATCAGGAATACATGATCATTTTCAGCTTACATGACAGTTAAACTCAGCATTCATCCAGTAAGAAACAGAATCACTGAATGTCAGGAGTTGGAAGGGATCTCGAAAGATCCAGTCCAACCCCCTGCCTGAGCAGGATCATCTAGATTAGATCACACAGGAATGTGTCCAGATTGGTCTTGAATGTCTCCAGAGAAGGAGACTCCACAACCTCTCTGGGCAGCCTGTCCCAGGGCTCTGTCAAATAGGCATAAACACACACACACACAAAA
>VXBZ01003168.1:638616-689645 GCA_013399135.1 Heliornis fulica
ATTTTCCTTCTTTCAACGTTTCCTTTGAATTACTATGGTGGCACAGTTACTCCAGCTTCCAGTAATCAAGAGAAAGACTGGCAGAAGCTGGAACCTCTGCTAGCTCTAACATAAGCTATCTTTGAAATCGCAATAAGAAGCTGTAAACTGGGACAATATCCCGTGCTTATATATAGGCAGCATGTTTTATGGCCTCTGCTTACTGCTTAAGTTAGATATACCCTACACATTTTCTTTATTACTCTTTAGAAGCACAAGATTAGCAGAGATACACAAGAATAGCATCAGACTGACATCATTCCTATTGGAGACAATACGAAGAGATACGGCCTGATGGAAAACGGAGAGGGAAGATGCAGGCCTGAGGTGAAGACAACACCTTCCCACAGCAGCCACCTGTCAAAGTCAAAAAACACCCACCCGGGAAGCTGCAAACAGATAATGTAAGATACAGGGAGCGATACTGCCCGTACCAGCGGGCATCACCCACCCGAGCTCACACGGAGCCACCATTTTAGGTACTTCCCGGTCCTACCCATCAACTGGAAGCCAGAGCTCGAAACAAAACCCGCCCTTCCCCACGCACCGGCGTGCTCCTCCCCTCTCCGGGATAACCCAGGTAGCACATTTCTCCTTAGGGAGCTCGATCGCTGGCTGCCGGATAGGAAGCCTGCAGGCCGCCGGGGAGAAGCGCTTCTCAGCGTCCCACACGAGCCCTCCCTTCCCGCCCTGCTCCGGCTGCTCCCGGGGAAGAAGCGGGAGAACAGCGCCTAGAGCTGAGTTTCCCCTCTCCGCCGCTTACACCCGAGACTTACGACATTGCGACGCCTGGAGCCGCTCCCACCGCGTTTGTAGATCTCCCGCCGCCGCCGTGCACCGGCCAAACGCCGCCGGCTGGAAACGCCGCTGAGAGGGTGGGACGTGGCCTCGGCAGGGCGGGTGGAGGTTGGTGGAACCCGTTCTCCTCAGGCCTGGGGAGCGGGGACCGGCTTGTCGGGCCCTGCTGTCCCTGCCCCCGGTGCTATGCAACGGTAGGAGCTGGGCGCCGGGGAAGGTTTGGGCGGGAAGTGAGGTGTGGCCAGCCCGGCCCCTCAGAGCGGTTGGGGACGCCAGGCGGGGCGGGAGACTTGATTCCCCGCTGGCGAGGGAAGGGGGCTGTAATCTTGCGTGAGGGTGGATGGTAAATTTTGCCCCAGGAGAGTCCTGCGCTCTCCGGAGTGGGAGGTGGCGCAGTAAACTGTTTTCTGTGGTAAAAGTTTCCTCATTCCAGCTGCGGGAGGCCTGAGCACTTGGGCTCTGAAGCCGAAGCAGCAGCGTGATTCCTGCCTGAGTGGCGTCGGCTGTGGATGTTGGTGAGCCTCGGGTCCGCGGCCGCAAAGGTCAGTATCGCCAAGTAGTAAAGTACAATAAATAGAGTGACTTAATTCCTGTTTGGAAGATGAATTTTATTTGTTAGAATCATGGCAACTCAAATTGGAAATAATATTTAGGTGGTGTTGTGTCAGCACCCCCTCCCCACGGCCCCGCTTCAGCCGTGGTCAGATTGCTCCTCTCTTTCTGTTTTGTCTAAAGTGTCATTTTCCCAGTAAAAATGAACCAACTTAAGGCATGGGGCTGCTGGCTGTCCTGTTGCTATGCTACTGCTCACTGGATTTCCCAGCAATGGATTGGCAGAGCTTCTTGGCAGAACCGTGGCCCACGTAAGAAATATCTCAGTAAAGGGAAGTCAAAGGAGTATAAACGAGAGTTCACATTTTATAAACTAGTTACTGGAAAATTAATATTTATTCTTCTTTTCCTCCTTGACTTTAACCCGCTTCCATTTTGTGTGTGTAACACTGGTGCTTAATTATAGTGACACCCGTTTGCAGTAACCAGACTGTATCACAACGTCCCTATGGGGTCCTTCTAATGCCAGTGTAATATTAAAGTGTCAGGCAGGCGGTCTGTGTATTATAAATAGGGTACTTCATCCATGATAAGCGATTATTATCTTTCTTTCCCAAGTGTAAAAGACCTATATAACTCAACAAGGTGCAAGTGATTTAGGCCTCCCGAGTAAAAATCCAATGAGTCCTGAAGGGGACCCTATGATGTCGTTGTCTTGTTGCTGAACTTGAGATATTCAATTTATTATACTGGAATATATTTTCTGAAGTCAACATTGGGTAAAATAATATGAGAGGCTGTTAGACCAACAGTACAACACGATTTAGTGTCCCTCTGTGATGGCCTTCTAAAAACCTTAATCACCCTTGGTAAAAGCAGAAAGCTGCTGTTCGAGTTTACTGGCCAATGGTGAGCAAATAGTATTAGTTACTGCTTTGAAATGTTTTAATAATTTAGAAGTGCATTTCATATTTTTTTCATTCCTTTCCAATTGTATGGATAATGTTCTTGTACTTAAAAGGCCTAAGTTACACAAAGTTTTATGCACACTCTTAGCTTCAGACTTACTTATTTCTATGAATTATATTTAGATGATTTTTAAAAGTAGAATTCTGAGCTTAACTTCAAGTATGTGAAGGATTACGTGTTATGGTTTCAAGCAATTTTACTGTTAGTCCTATGTTTTATTGAGTTATAACTGTAAAACCAAAAATACCCAGAAGCCCATTCTGGTATGTCTTGGCATCAGAAAAAATCATGTAATCAATTTAAAAATTATTCATAGCTAAAAAAGTGTTGTAAAATTACGTGGTGTTTATGATGCTGTAAAGTGTCTCAGCTGACAGTGTGTAAGGTTACACAGTTTTCCAGCTAAATCAGTCTTGGAAATATGAAAGTCAACTTGTGAGGGAGGGTAGAAATCCTGACAAATATGCAGGAGGACAAAGGGGGCTGTTAACACCAAGAAATACAATGGAGAACATAAAATAAATGAGTTAGTTGTGATCATGCAAGTGCAGACCTCTTAAATGAGATAAGTGCTGCATCTGTTCCTGATAATATTTACTTTGTAATTGTGGCTTGGTGAACAAGCATTTAAAATAATGTTGTGCCCCTCATACCTATGCCCATGCTTAAATTGGCTTTTTTTTTTTCTCCCCTAAAACTACTCTACCTCTGCTACTGCTGGTGAACTGTAGCAAGAGTGAGAGTGGTACTGGGAGCAAAGCAGCAGTAGGTGTGGTATGCTCATTAATTTACCATTGTGACAAATCCTGCTAGTCACAGACAGTGGTAATAAAGTCATCAGAGCCAACCAGTGCACTTATGTACAAATTCTCCTATTGTTCCTGTCATTAGGAGGATATAGGTAACGTGGCAAGAGTAGAAATTCTAGTGGGAATGTGTAGTAAGGAAGATTCCTAGTAGTATATTTCTAAATGTGGGTGGCAATGGTTTATCACAGGTAACGTGAAAATTTGATTTTGTACTTTCAAATATAATAGCTAGATAGTAATTGTGATATCAAATGTCTGAAAAGAAAATACAATGAAGTTAAAGGGTTTACTGCCAATAAAGTATAAATTGTGAATAATATGTAGAACTCAAGTAGATCTCATTGTGCTTACTGTAGATAAGTATTCCCATCCCAGATGTAGAGAATGGAAAACAAATAACCTAGACATTAGGATAACTTGTGCTAGTCTGTGTTTCAGAGGATAAAGCAGAGACATGAATAAACAGGCAAGAGAGTAACTGATTCTAACTGTAATTGTCTTCTTCACAGAATGGCCAGCAGTCCTGAGAATGATGCATCCCTCTCCGTTCAGAAAGTCACACGCTTAGAAAGTTCCCAAGTGAAGAAGTCTCAGCATGCAGAAGATGCCATCTTTTACATGAACTGCCGAGCAGCTTACCTAACTGTTTTAAAAAGCAGTTTAGAAAATATTAAATCAAAAGAACAACTCAGTCTAGGTAATGATTAGATACTTTTTTTTCACTGTAACTATTGTGTGTGATGATTACAGTGGGTAGTTTACAAACAGTAGTCAGCAATTCAGTAGTGAGAGTATCCCAGTGCACAAACTCAGTAACTGTTTTAAGGAATTTACAGTAGTTTTAGATAGAGTTCAGATTTCAGGTGTTGGTGGCTGAATTTTTGAAGACATTTTAATCATTTACCTGTTATAAAATTTGTCACATAGTTATGTTTCAAAGTTTCTAGAAACCACTATTCCTTAAAGTTTTTAATTTTCCTCAAATCCTTAACCTTTTTGCCAGGTGTTGAATGACTTGTGGAAGTGGGAATAGTATACAGAACTTTTTGTCTGTAAATCACCACTATGAATGGGCAAAAGTCAATACTAGTTGACAGTTTACAGGAGACCTAAGTGGGTTGTTTAACACCACCAAATTGATGGTGGCAGTGTTGCTTGTTTGAAGCAGGCCTAGGTACTGCTTTTTGGTTGTGACATTTCTGCAATAAACCTTTTCCTATCACTGGGCAACAATTAAGTTCAGTTTATAGTGGGCAATTGCTTTGTCACAGAAAATGACCAAAACTGGTATTAAGTGGCACAGAGGTTTGCAGATTCATAGGAGTTGTTGTTTTTGGAGGCATGGGTTTAGCAATTTACCCCTAAAGATAGTCTCACAGATCAGTTCTAAGCTATTTTGTCTCAGTAATATGTGAAAAACTGCCTTTCCTCTACCAACCTGCTGTGATCAAATGGACTGTTTTGGACACTGGTGTTTCATAAGAATTCTTATTTCAACTCCTACTCCGTTACAACATTCCCATATACTAAAATTAAAAGTTGGTTTTTTTTTTAATCCATATTACATTTGTGTATAAGTGGTATTGTCAGCAGTCCAACAGGAAAAAGATATTTCTGAATGCTTTGGCTGTACTAAAGGTGTTAGTAGCTGCTGAAAGCTGTGTGACTTAGCAGCATTTGCTTCAAAAACCTGTGGAATTTAAAATTGTTTTGCATGGAATTATTAGAAAAGTTACAAAAGTTTACCAGTAATATGGTAGTTAGAGCTGTGTATTAGAAATCGATTTCTTCATAGTATATTTTAGTGACTAAGACAAGAAAGGAGTAAGATAATCCTATTTCAGGTGTGAAATTGGTTTCACTATTCCAGATAATATTTCTTAAGCAAAAATAATGCCCATTTTGCTGTCTCTTGGAGTTGTAGGATTGTGTGCTATGTTTTATCGTGTTTCAGATTTGTTCTTTCATAGAGCATTATTGTCCCTTTCTGAAAGTATTTACTCATTGTTGTATGTAGTGGCATGGGATTATTTTAGGAAACTCATGAAAGTGTCTTTCAGTCCTATTTTTTACCTAGAGTTCTGTGATGTGAAAACCTTAGTGTTCTTTATTAGAGGAAAAAAAACATTTCCAGCTCACGTGGTTGAGAAAGAAAGCATGAGAACATAAACCTTCAGTTAGATACAGAGAACTGAAATGTATTGTTAAAAATTAATGACTTTTATGTTGTGGGTTTTGGGGTACAGCTCAGAATGCACTTGGGAGTGGTGCTAGTACAGGCTGCTTTCTCAAGTCCTCCTTATAGATTGTGATGCCAGTGAAAGGTATGTGTATTATGGCATTTCACTTGTTGGTAATGAAAAACCCAGACAAAATCTAAAAGCAAAATCATGCTGTGCTAGCAAGTAATTTAGTTATAATTCTAGTGACCTTTCTTTTTTCTGCATATGTGAGGAAATGAATATCTGAAATCCCCACGTGGAATCCACCACTATAAAAGCTGAGTGAACTTCTCTGTTGTGCTGATGGTAGTTCCTTC
The DNA here is from genome assembly GCA_013399135.1 of Heliornis fulica. Lineage (NCBI taxonomy): Eukaryota > Metazoa > Chordata > Aves > Gruiformes > Heliornithidae > Heliornis > Heliornis fulica. Next base: position 644,323 of record VXBZ01003168.1, read on the forward strand.
CCTATACCAGCACATGAAATTCTACCCATCAGCAAGTACATTCCTTTGGCTTCTGACTTAGTGTTATCCAGGCTTTCTGAGTGGTAATAAAAGTGCCTTTATAACATCCTGATGGGAGTTATACCCGGATAGCTACCTGGTCATTATGGGATAATCTGGATTTTAAGATAGAAGTGGTGTGAACAAATGTATTCTCTTTTATGTATGCCTTGGCTTTCATCTCTGTCCATATGGCACTTTGCTACATAGCAAGTGTTTGGGTCTTTTGGTTTCAAGGTCAACTCAGAAAGGGCAATTAGTGGCTCAGGCTCCCAATCTTTATATATATATGCAATTATTATAAAATTCAGAGTTGTTATAGACTTAATTTACATCTTAATTAAATTCTGGCATTTAAATGTGTGGTGCCAGTGTTTAAGCATCTTTTGCTACATGATGTTTGGCTAATATTCTAAACTGTGAAATACTCACTTAGAGATTGGCCCTGAACACTTTTAATTGTAGGAGTTTTACTTATTCATGGATAGTAGCCTCATTTCCTGTAGTGTAATATTTCTTAAGGTATTTAGCAGGGTCTGTAAAGAAGTAAATTAAAGGTGCAGTCTAATTGAACTTTCAAAAACATGCCATACCCTATACATATCCCAAAGTTAAGTGCTGATCTCTCAGGATATATAAAAATACAGAATGGTTGTATATTTGATCCATTTCAAGGATACTCTGCTAAAATTGATATTCTATAGAACTCAGCTATCCACATAAACAGACACACAGAGTAACTTCCCTTCCTTGCCTGACCATGGCATTGAAACCCTTAAACAATTGCTATGTGCTCAAGCGTTGCGTGGATAAAGACGTGAGCTTTGCTGTATTCTCCTGACTCTGCTTGTAAAGGTGACAGGGCAGAAATCTTTATTTAGTCCTTGGCATTCAATCTGAGATTAGCAACAAAGGTGTCTGGTTCTGTTTGTTTTTATGGTGACACAGTTGCCTTCTGAGAGTTGTAGTGATGCCACCACCTCATTACACAGGTGCTTCTGAACTGCTCTCAGCCGGTGTAGACTTGATTATTGGTCAGCCGGCTAAAAATCAAACTGCTGGCCTAGATAGAGATGAAGGATCTGCTGTTTCCCCCAAAAAACATGATTATATGGGAAGATATAAAAGCATCCAGTTTTAGAAAGCCTCTGCATTAGAATTTAATTTCAATCTAACATAATACCATCTGAACACTTGAAAATGGTGAAAGGATGTTTTCAGTAAAGACTTTTAAGAGGACAACTAGATCCAGCAAACCTATTTTGAAGAGTGCCAGGTGTAGGAGCAGTGAGACTGCTATTGGCTGTTGGTCTTAACATTGTATGTCCATTGGAATAATTTTTTCCTTCATATTTGAAATTCATGTTGCATTTGAGCATGAATTTGTCAACATTTGAAATTGTTTGAAATTCATAATTGGAATTGAAAGTTCAAACCTGTAGATGTGACATAAAATATTGTATCAGATAAATTCTTCGCTAGATCTCAGTGGAAAGACTTATATGGATCTTACTAGAAATGGTATCTAATAATGTACAAACTTAAAAATAAATAGGTCCTTGATACTAAGGAAGGGGATATAGCCTCTGGCCTGAATTTTACACTCGCCACTTGAGGCAACTGTCTTTGAATGCAGGGATATTTAGCTTTATTAGTTGTTTGAACACATTAACTGACTTTAAGGAAGACATGCCATGGAGTTTAGTAGAACTTGGGTAAGTGGAAGCTGTAGATCAGAGCCTCTAAGCAAAGTAAGTCCTATGGTATTGTTTTATAGAAAGTTACAAAGTGCTCTCCAGTTTCTTACTTTTCCTGTAGAAGAAACTGGGTGTGATTCTCACCAGTGTGGTGTATATCACCTCTCCACTGGATTGTAGTTCACAAGGGATGGTCTAAGATGCAAGGCACTGCCTGTTTGATGACTCCTTGCAAAAGAATATGTGTGAGCTCCTCTGCCCCTTGGTCTGCTTGCACCTCTCAGGTACAAACCACAGAACTCAAGGCTGAGTAAGGCCACAGTCAGTTTTTATCAGCAGAGCATAGGATGGAGACTCTAAGCAAAACTGTCCTTCAGACCTGTTTTTCCCTAAAATAAAAATAGAGAATGTTTTGAGAACTCCTTTACTGACAGCTGGAATATATAGTTAATATTGTGTTTTACTGTTCAGTACTTCAACAGGCTGGAAGAAATCCATCTCAGAAGACAGTTAATAAATATTGGACTTCACAAACGACTACACTGAATTTTGATGATTTCTGTACTATTTTAAAGAAAGAAAAACCAGCTACAAAACCTGACCTGCTTGAAGCGTTTGGAAAAATAGACACAGAGAACACTGGATATATTTTACATGATGAACTTTATAAAATTCTTACAACAGTAAGTATCAGTAGAATATTATCCATCTTTAGTCATGACTAGAGATTTTGGAAGTTAGATTGTAAAACTATTCTGAATGTGTAAACACCTATTACTGCTCAGAAGAATCACTAACTGATTCATGGGGTGGTTTGGTTTTCTTTGTGTTGGCATTTTTTTTTTGTTTGTTTGTTTTTCCATTTTATGTCTCCTTTTCTGTGGTTATCTGATCTTTCTTCCATTTTCCCCCTTGTAATCTTGCAGTTGATAACCTGTCTGTCCCTGTCAGCAGTTCTGCCTGAAAGGTAGAAACTGGCAGAAAAAAATACTTTATGTTATCACAGAATGCTTTGTTGAAAACTTACCTGTACTGCAGTGGAGCAACAGAAAGGGAAGCACAGGTCTCTCCCTTGGGTCAGTTAGTGCAAATCCCTCTGCTCTCCACAGAGCCATTCTGCAGCCCTTCAGGATCATGAACTTGTACAAAGAGAATTAATTACATTCCTTTGCCCCTCAGAAGTTGTTGTTTGTGTATGTTCAGATACAAAGTTAAAAATTAATATTTTAATGTTATACATAAAATAGTACGGTCAGTGCTTAGTTTTAACACAGCTGTGATGTTCTGTAACACAAGTGCCTTCACTGGATCTCATAGTTAGTTCACTGGGATATTAAAGTAAACTGTACTAGGGTAAATCAGTGTTTTGTTCAGAGATTATGTGTTATCAACCCAAAGCATGCAGATGTCATAAGGATTACCTGTACATATCATTAATATGGCTTAAAATAATGACACTAAAAAATTACCTGGAACTTTAGCTGCTGAACTGCCACCTTATTCTTAATTTTGGAGTATAATTTGAAAAGACAGAGAAGAATTTTTTTAAAATAGGGGCTGAGTTTTTTATGACAACATGTGATTTTAGGAAACAGACTTAAGAGATTACATTAGCCAGAACATGTTAGAATGACAGGTGTCAACAACATTAAATCCAGGTCCTCTGAGGATCTGTAAAGCAAGCAACAAAATCCTTGAAACAGAAGAGTCTTCCAAGTTGGTGTAGAGCTGATGCTCCAACTTTAATCTGCATAGATGTACATCACAGATAATTACAATGATTTTCTGTTCTGTCAGATTTTTTGCTCTGTACAGCCAAAACCCCCTTCATTGTAAAAGCCAATCATCTTGCACAGCACAAACACTAGGGACCACTAACAATTAAAAATGTACTACTAGTAGAATTCTAGTAGAGTACCCAAAACAGAGAACAAAACAAATTGAAAAGTACAGGAGAGCAAAACTAGGACAGAAGGAACAAGATCTACATACTATATATGTTGTAGTTGACCCAATAAACCAAAATTATTTGTTTAATTCAAACATGGTGGCAGTCCTCATTTTGCATGAGCAAAAACACAGTTGTAATGGTAAGGAAATATTCTTTATATAACTGAAGATAGAAGTAACAGATGTTGAGTGCTACTGTAGTTATGCCATGAAGAGCTGTAAACTCTGTATTGTTACATAAAGTCAGGGCATTGCTTTATGTAGACCCAGACTGATGTGCTGCAGTAGCAGCCAGTGCTGCTCAAAGAGGGGAGCATCAGGATTTGATTTGTTGCAATCCACTGTGGCCCTGGGACCATATGTCCACATCACATGCTTAGCACCAACAAAGGTCATCTCTGGTTGAGAAGTAATGTGAAGTAGATTGCTGCACAGCAGTTGCATGTTGCTGTGGCATTGCTTACAGCCCTGTGAATCTGTGTGGAGGGAATTGCTTGAGGACCTTGTGGAAGACATGCTTTCTCCTTGAGAGATGTACATTGTGTCCACATTGCAAGTGGACACTCAGATGGTAATCGCACATGCAACTTCAGGCTTGGCTCCAAAAGGAGAGAAATTGCTTTGCTTCACACTGATGATTCCAAGTAGAAATGGGTGCAAGGTAAATTTGTGCCTGGAATAACCCTTCCTAGGAACTAGATTGCAGATGTAGAGTAGCTTGCTGTAGGTACAGCTCAAGTAAATGAGGGAAGCTAGCTATTAGGAAGTTACACTGTAGCATGCTAACAGCCAAAAGCTAAGTGGGGAATGCCAGGTCTGGGTCATTCCTAGTTTATGGAAGATTTTCTGAAATGTATGTGTCTTTCACAGCAGGTTTCCAAGATGCCACAGAATTGCCTAAAATGATACAATTCATCAGTTCAGTATTTAGTAGCATTGTAGGAACATAATTTTTTACAATCTTGACCTCTGTTTTCAACTAAAAACCTATTTTGATGTATTGCAAGATAATATTCCTTGAAATTATGGGAGAAGACTCTTGTGCTTTTATTAAGTGTGCACTGTGGCTGAGCAGTGCTCTTGATCAGGAACCCAAATGGAGGGTTTTCTTGTGGGTTTGTGTTTTGTTGTTTTGTTTTGTTGTTTTTTTTTCTTCAGAGAGGTGAAAAAATGACTCGTGATGAAGTGAATGCCATTACTAGACAAGCTGATTTTAACAGCAGTGGCAAACTTGACTACAAGAAGGTATGGCAAACAGAGGGGGTGTTACTTGTGTTCCTGACTTGAAGTCATTGATGGTATTAGCATTACCAAATGCAGTATGTAGCTCCTCCATGTGTTGGACCATTGGTGACCTTACCCCAGCCCTCCCCAACTGCCTGCATACTGGAACAGGGGCTGGTATATATTTGTTTCACTCATTTTATTTGGCTGCTATCTTTGAAAAGGTCACTTGCCACAAGTTAACATTGTGCTTTTAAGAGAAACTGCATTACAGCCGTTGACCTGCCCTTTCTCTGCTAATGTTACATTTTAATCCTTGAAGCTGTGAGAGGGAGAATGTTTCACTTAACAAGTTGCTTTTCTTTGAAGTTCTGTGACCTGTACATAACAACCAGCCAGCAGTGCTGCAAGGCTGCACGAGAGAAACTGGAAGGAGATAGCCGACTGAGGCAACAACAGTTTGGAAGTCAAACTGAAACTTGCCCTGAAGGGATCACTCTGCCAGTGACAAAACCATCACCAAGAATCTCAAGGAAAAGTGGTCACAAGCTAGCACCAGCAAAAGGTATTTGTTTCATATTGGGGCTCTTCTGTTGGAGAACATGCTCTGGGTCAACAAGCAGTTGAATATTTGTTTAATTTTCCTCAGATTAGTGAGTATGGTATTTACTAATACTAATTTCTACTGTGGCAGTCACATAAACATCTAAGTAGAATATCTAACCCTCAAATTCAAATGGATTTTGTCTGCATCTGGGATCTGAAGCTGTCAAATACTGAGGGGTGAATTTCATTGACTCTTGTACAACACAGCCCAAAGGGAAGAGAGAAAATGAATGCTCAGATGTTATAACACAGCAAATTATTTATTTCCAGAGATGAAACCTTAAGCATTTATCAATAAGCAGTTTGTTTGTCCCAATTATTGAGATGACTTTCCAAGCAAAATCAATATGAGTTTAATGTTCTTCCTGAAGTTACAAAGATACTTAGGAACCTTCCTAAACTGGGAAAAGACCACAGGCTAACAGACAGCAAAGGTACCATGTAGGAAGTATTTCAATTTAGTGTGTGCTTTTTGCTTTGTTTCATTTCTAGACAGTGCTGAAGGGGCACAGAAATGACAGAACACTGATGAAGACTGAGTTTATGTTGCTTAATCAACAATTCTACCAGCATTGTTGCCCCAGTATAAGAAAACAGAAAGTAAAGGCTTAGAAGGAGTTGCATCAGGCAGCTGTGCATAAGTGATGTGCTCTCTGGCAGGGAAACTACATTGCCCTGAGAAGAAATAACTTTAAATTGGCAGCAGGTTAAAAACCTTAGGACAGACCTACCTTGATTCCATGGTAAATGGAATCAGGTAGTAACAATTTCTTGTCCTTCAGACGGATTCAGTTCCAAGGTTCTGCCACTTGTGTGTTTGTTCACCTGGGATGTACAGTCAGGGAAGTGCTTGGATAATGAATTAATAAGTGTTAATTATAAGGGAAGTCGGCTTATTTGATTGAAGTTCTTGTCATCCAGGTTTTTTTGGTGTACCTATAAATGTAAGACTTCATTATAAATAGCACTAGGAGTGGGTTGAAATAATTTAATTGTAACCAAATGTCTGTTTACAGGTGGTAACAGAACTCCTTCACGGCCCCCATCAGCTCAGAGCTGCAAAGCATCCATTTCCACCACGATTGGCATGGGTGCCACTAGTGACAGAAACACGAAGCTAATTGAGCCAGATCTGATGAAGGTATCCTGTAAGCTAGTCCTGTTGAAATGATGCTGTTCTCCTGTAGGCACATATCTTATCACATTTGAAATAAGAAACTTTTTTTTTTGTAGCTTATATTTTATTAATAGTTTGTCAAGGGCAGCTATAAACTACTGAGAGGTTTCTTCATATGTGTTATTATTAACATTTTTATGTGCTGTTGGTTTTGCTGACATCTAGTTATTGAAAATATTTTTTCAGGTGTGAAGGTTTAGTAGAACAAAGTGTGTTCTTCATAAATGAAACCATTGTTGGATAAAATGTTTAATGACTTTTTGAGGAATTTAAAATTTAATAATTTATTAGGTTGGTAAGAACTTTAAATGCTTAAGTAGTCTGAAAGATTGTGTATCATAAGCCTTTAATATGAAAGGTAATTGGAAGTAAATAACAGATTTGTAAGCATATTCAGTTTGGACATTTATTTGTAAATATATGTTGTAGCTTGAAAATATAGATTTTTTTTTTGTTAGACTAATATGTTCTATGAGTATTTTCTTTTAAATAAATCACTCATTCAATATAAATTCCTGTGGGAGAAAGACGACAAAGTCACTTTGCTAAGTCAATATTTGTAGAGTGTTAATATTGATCTCTTTCCTTTGTTTTCCCTTTCTTGACTGAACCTTTACTAGTTTTCTTTCAACAGAAAATAATAGCTGTAGAAATATAAAACATTAACTGGAAACTGCTAGGATACATTAAAAATGTGCACCTTGAGACTCCTGTATAAAAGGGAAAAAATGGTTATGACCACATAGTATAACTGCTGCTAGAAAACTGAACTGATTGTTCTCATGAGTTACATTTTTGTTTCAAATAACAACTCTGTATTTGTTATTGAACTCTGAAGTCCTCTATATCTTCGACATTGCTATACAGTGACATTTGTTCTATATTAAAATTTAAAAACATAATCTCAAAGGAATTTTTTGCAGTCTGTTTAGGTATCTGGACCTCCATGCAATTTAACCTGCAATTTCACCTTGTTCAAACATGATATGTAGTATATAAAACCATTGCACAGTTTCCCAATATTGGATTCTTCTTTCTTTGTACAAGCCAGTAAGAACTGACTGAAAAAAAAAAGCAGCTGCAGATATCAATTACTATTGGTTAGCATAACATAAAAACTGAAATTGGTCAATAAACATGAGAAGGTTTAAGCAGAACAACTTTTTTTTTTTAAACCCTAATTATTAAGAGCATAATGCAAAGTACCTTAAAATTAATGAATAAATATACAGTGATTCATCTGTGCTGAAGGTCAGAATCTAGCACCCCATAATTGTTCATGTTCTGTTTGATATTTTAATATTTTATTTTCTGCTGTACACCTGTGGTTTTGGGACAGTAAGAAAACATTGCCATATGAGGATAGACCAATAGCAACTTCAAATTTCTGATGAGAAAACTGTGGAAGTCAAAGCAAGATGAACAAGTGAATTGAAAAAGACCATATAAAACATGGAACATATTTCTAGGACAATCTTCTGTGTGTTTTGTTTTTATCTGTGGGGTTTTGCAACATCTTCAAAGCCATGTAAATAACTTTAGGGAGATAAAAGTAGACAGTTACAGATGTGCATAAAGAACATGCTGACCTGTTGGGCTTCAACTGTAGTTGAATCACAGTTAATTAAAGATTAATGGAGGTTGAAGTCTAGTGGAGAGCTTAAATTTATGCAAAATATTATTCTTGTTGGTTTTAGTCAAGTCAAAAAAAACCCAAACCCACCAAGGCAGTGTATCATGTTCTCAAATACCTCTGCACTGGGTAGTTAAATTATCCCTAAGGATAACACTGGGAATTCTCTCCTTTGCATTCTGTTCCACTGAAGTCAGTGGAAGACCTGTACACACAGCAAGTAGCAAAAGAAATACTGAGACAAGTCTCTTTTTTCATGAATCAGTTATGTACACCTGCTTGTGTCCATGAGGTAGCCTCATGCACTTGACCTAGCAAGCCTTTTTCTGTGCACTTGGAACTGGTTTGTACAAAACAAAGCATTGAACCAAAGTTCTTTGCTTTAATTGTAGGAACAACTGCACTCAGACAATCCTTTTTATTTGGAATTGCTCAATAATTATATTTTATTTCGCTTTGCTCAAAGTACATTGCTTTTTGTTTTGATTAGTCTGTAAAGGTTCTTATAGCACAAAGGAATATAATGAATGTGAATTTGGTAGTTTTTGAATGATAAATGTTAAGCATAGAGGAGTTCATCCTGCTCCCCCAGAAATCAGTGGCAAAACAGTGGCACAAGACTGAAGGCTTTTAAATCCATGAGTCTCCAAGTAATTTATTTCTCTATTCAGAACTCCTCAGTTCTGAAAAATATCTCAATTCAGGATCAGAGCTGTGTGTATTACCAAGTGAGTTACTTGGCATCCAGGGTGTATGTATGCTAGCAAAGTCCAGTTCTTGCCTGACACCTTTAGGTCAAGGACTGTAAAGTACCTTCAGCTGAGTGAGAATGTGTTGTAATGAGAACTTGCTCTTAAAGAGGAGAAATGAAATGTAGTGCTCAAATTGGGAATGTCTTCTGTTCCTTAAAGCATACAATAATTCTAGAAGGACTCTTCTTTTGCTAAAGATGTATCTTTCAAGTTATACTTGAAATTGAAAGTTGAGACCTACTGGTTAAAAAACCCAAACAATTAAGTGTGTAGTGGTTTAGCATCTCAGCAAAATCATGGCTTTTCTAGAAACCATCTTGTTTACAAACACAGCAGCTTTCAGATTATCACTTTCCAGCAGCTTTGACAGGAGTCAAGAAGAATCACTTAATTTGATCAGTACTTGTGTTTGTGGTTTGTCCCAGCAAATAACTCCTCGTTGTTCAACTAACTGATTAGGTTCTTTGCTTAATTGGCCCAATAGAACTAATGTAAGAAGATTCCAATGTTTCAGTGGAATTCACACAATGTATTTTAAAGAAGGTGCTTTTATCTTGATCAGAAATCAAGGCAACTTCCAATATATGCTTGGTTTCCAGGAATGGCAATGTGCACAATCCAAAGGATGCTTCTACTTGGAAGAAGATGGTGAAATCATTAGTCATAAGTACAAGCTGCACTTACCTCAGAGGTCTACAGTATGTGTTACCATCAAGCCTTTAAGCGTTCGGCAGGTAGAAGGTAAGTGTATTTGTATTTCTTTGGAGGTTTTTCCTCTATTGAAATTTCCTTTTCTCCTGCTGATACATCTCTCCTGTTCTCACTTGCAATACTTTGCAGTGTAGCAAATCTTCTCCGTTGTCAGAGTCCAATTAAAAACACAATTTGTCACACCATATTTTCCACGCAGTCATTTTGACTCGCTGCCTTGGCAGTGACACTCAGCTAAATCCATTATCTTTTTTAATCAGCCAATCTCTTAGATTATTTTTTGCTGTAGATCTGTGAAGTTTCTTGTTGGAAAATTCAAATGTTAGCATGTTTGCAGAACCTCTCTTTAATATGTTGATGTACTTTGTGGGAAAAGAGAATAGAAAACTTAGCGAATATTGTATTTTTCCACCTCAAATACTTTTATAAATACTTATTTATGTAAGGATATGGCTTTTTATGGCAGTAAGGTGTCCTGATATTTTGATTATGAATTTTGTCTGAGGGATTTCTAGCTTAGTTTGCCTATTGCAATTTTCATTTTAAGAGAGTGAAGCGCACTATTGAAGCCACCTGAGATTAACCAGCTTTTGTGCTCCTTTTTTCCAAACTCTTTTGGCTTTGTTCTCTCCATTGGCTTTCCAGGGAGCTATAACTAGTTAACTTTTTATGAGAAATGCAAAGTATCTTCAAGTTTTTGACAAAGATGTGTGGTGTGTAGCCACTCTGGTATTTTTGACTACTAACTGTAAAAAAACCGAAGTCCCTGTATTCATTGTTTGGCTGTGGCCTGATTAACTTGAAGACCATTGAATAGCTTATTGATTGATTGTCCTCAAGAACTGAGTAGCTACAAGAAATCAAAGAGATTGAAATGGCATCAAGTCAAAATATGTAAAACCAGGCCTCGATTCCAGTCTTAACCCAAGACAAACCACTTGTGATCAGACAGTCATATTGTACTTGATGCCATGTAGGAGGATCTTGCTATTTAAATGTTAGAAATGATTTAATCTCACACTTCTGAGATTTATACCTTTGGGTGTCCCTAGCTTTTGCAGGTAGTTAGGGTTTCCAGTCAAGATTAATTTAATGGTGTTTTACAGAACATCAAATAAAAGTATGATATAATTTTGCTAACATCCTTAATTGCAAACATCTAGAGCCTTAGTATAAAGCAAAGTAATAAATAATAATGTTATTGTAATGATAGAAAGTAATGGAAACAGCTTCATTAACTACCAAAGTTTTTAATACTAGAACTATTAATAGTAATTATTTGTAAGACAATCACAAGACTTGAAAAGATTGATCGACCTAATGGGAAGGAAATATTAAAAATGTCAAGGAAATACCTACTTTGGGGTTCAAAGAAAAACAAATTTGTGCCATTATTAAGTATTTGACTTGTGAATGTTTTTTCTTTTTAGGAAAAACTTGTAATTGGATGTCAGTGGATACAGCTTTGTATATTCTGAAGGAAAATGAAACCCAAGAAAATCTACAGCTTGTGAGCTTTACTGAACACCAACATAAGGAGGTTAGATATTTCTCTTGCACTCCTATTTTAATTCCTAAATCTTTAGTGTATGTGTTAATGCCACATGGGTGAGATCCCATGTCTTTGGAAGGAATTCAAACTGTACCTGATCTGACTAGAGAAGAAACACTTGTTCTGTTCATGTTCCCTTTCAAAATCAACAGAAGGTGTGAAAGGTAAGATGTAATCGAATATTAGCTATGCCCTTTGGGTTGGCTGAATCACAAGCCACTTGTACAGGAGTGTAATGAAATTCCTCTCAGGACCATACTACCAGGCAGCATGTTGGCAAATACTGCTCCATTCCTGGTTATCTCTATGCATGGTCTGTGGAAACTCACTTGTGTCCCTGCACCTTCAAAACCAAAAGCCCAAAGTTAATATTGGTAAAAATTTGCTTTAATTAACTTTCTCCTTTCCGTATCTAGGATTTTGAACTTCATAGTGCACAGAATGTTCTTACCCTATTGTAGAATTAAGGGAGGAGAAATAACAGTATTGTTATGTTCCCATTCCAATTCACAGGGAACTTGGCTTGTTTCTTAAACCCTATTTCACTTGTGACTTTCTATGCAGGAAGCTTTTGTTGTTAGCTTGAACAAAGGTGATAAATCAGGGAGGAAATAAAAAACCTCTGGGTTTTGTCAGCCTACTTCTGCCTGCTTTTGTTGTAATGTTTAACAATTGGTGTGTTACAAATCTGAAAAATGCTAGGACTGTTACTAGACATTTCCAGTAATGGCTGTTACCCCCACATCTCTGGTCCTGTATGTTTCCCTAACTTTTATTGTAACACAGAGATTCACTAGTTTTTGTGTCCTTAAAATGGCATCACACAGCATGTCACTGTAGACATGTTTCCTTTAAGGAAGGAACCTGCCATTACCAGTGTTTTCAAGCAAGTAATCCCTTTTGTGTGAGTATTGCTTGTAATAAGGTCATTTGAGAATGACTAACTTAGACTTGTCTGTCTTCCTTTAAGAGTAGATGTTTGGATGGAAAGGGGAGCTTGGATCAGGAGTTTATTGGCTACTCCCATTCACAACAGGCTGTCGGTTGAAAAAAGTAAAACCCCAGATAACTGGAGAAGCAAAACTGGTGTATAGAGGTGAAGATGGAGAACTGGCTCTGACCAGGGAGTTCCGGTAAGTAATATTCCCAAAAGCACATGGTAACTATTGGAAAAATATGTGCTCCAAATAACATCCAGTTTCTTAAAAACTGTATGTTACTAAAACACTGTTTGAACAGAACAGTCTCAAATAGGCTGAGTAATTACCAACAATGTTATGAGACAGTAAAGGAACTAGAAGTATTAGGAAACAGTTCTGCCTTTTTCCTCTTTTAGAGCTGCTTTGTCGGATATATTTGAAACAATTGATTTGGATGGAAATGGCCTTCTGAGTTTGGAGGAATACAATTTCTTTGAACTGAGGACTAGTGGTGAGAAATGTGATGAGGAAGCATGGGCTGTATGTAAAGGTAAGTTTATTGCTGTGCTTGATACAGCTAATTAGGGCGACCAGTCTACTTGCAAGCTGCTGTTTTACAGCATCCTACTATATATATGGTATAGAAGAACAGAGTATTTTGTAGTTTGCACCAAGAACCCATGTAGTTACTGTTCTCTTCTCCCTCTGTTTTTTCCTTTTCCAGTCTCCTGTCCTTTATTTTTGTCCCTTCTGGCTTGTGTGCCACTGACCTTCTGTTGAGAAAATCCTTCACATTGCTAATTGCAGTGTTTTGTAGGTGAAAGACTTTGTAGCTGCCAAAACCTACAGGTTTTCTAATCACGGATCATATGGTGAATTAAGCTGTAACAGGTATTTGTTTAATTGGTCTCTTTTCTGCAGATTAAGCCAATGTTTTTATATCTCTCAAAGTGTTGAGGGGGCAATTAATTAGTGCATATATGATGCTTTTAAAAAGGCATCTAGAGCTTACTATGTTTGTTTAGAAAATACCTACTGCATCAATATATCTTCTTCAGAACTTAAGAACTTTGTCATTAAAACTCTGTCTTTTGAAGGTTCATATATAGTGCATCACTTTGTCCATACTGTGCTATATGACAGCTGTGAGATTCTGAGACTTCCCTGAGTGAGACAAGGAAGTTGATGCATAGTTAAGGCTCAGCGGTGCTTTGGTTTCTGTCTGCTGATGCATCCCACAATGTTACAGGACATCTTGCCAGCTGCAGGAGCAGTGTTGGGCCACAAATGTTAATTTTGTGAAAAAAAAATTGAGTTCTGTGGCACTGCTTTAAGCTTGCAGCGGCCTTGAAAATGCACTTGCTGACCTCACTGCAGGGCTGGGAGAACACAAGTGACTGTAAGCTAATTTAATGATACAGTGCATGACCACACTGGTTTCAAAGCATGGGTAGCTTAGCTGCAGTGAGTGAACAAACTGGAAATTCATAAGTCATTGTATGAAAATTAGAAGTTTATATAAGAAATACAATTTTCCAGCATCTCATGTCTGATACACCAGTATAGTGTATCATTCTGTATTGGCCCATATCATGTTTGATATAATTCCTGTGTAGGCTATGGCATGTTGCTGAATTTGCCCCAAAATACTTTAGATCTGGCAAGTCCTGCTAATTATTTCTCCCCAAAGCACTCTAAGATACTGGACTTATTCCCAAATGATGAAAACCTCATACAGAAATACTTTTCTCTGAGTTTCTTGTCCTTTTCCTGCCTGTATGTGCTATTCCACACTTTATGCCTTCATTGCTGTTATGCTTCTGTGCAGCAGTGTCAGCATGAGTGTGTAGGAGTATGTGGGAGTCTGTGTCTTTCAATACACCAGACGAGTAGGAGGGATGTATGTATGTGTGCAGTGTGTAAGATGAAAGAAGAGAATATGGTGAATGTTTTACCAGGTCATTAATCAGTTGAAGGGTTCAGACGAATACCATAAATCTTGACACCAAAGTTCAAGCCATTTTTTATAGCATCTGTACCCTTAGATAGATTTATTAAATTGGTAATCCCTTTTTAATAATATATAGTAAAGATTTAGCATTGTTATGAAGATGAGAAAACCATTTTTAAAAATCTCTGACACAAGGACATTTCAATTATGTGTTTGCTGACATTAAAATGGTCAATCTGTGGTATTCTATCAAGACAAGGGTGTTAGGATTAGTGGCATTTTATTGCTTTTTAGGAACTAAGTAAATCACTTCTATATCAAGGTCCTCAAGCACTAAGGGTGCTGGCCCCAGCAGACTTTCATTTCCTATGCTTAATATACCCCACAGTGCAAATCTCAACCACAAAAATACTGCTAGCAAGAGGAAAACTGCATCAATATGGACTCTTTCTGTTTGGAAATCTCACCCTGTTTTGGGTTATAAAAGAGGCCAGCTGTTCCCAGTCATTATCTCAAATCCACAGGGAGGCTCTGCAAAGAGAGTGTACCTGGTCAAGGCCATTCTCTCCCAAATAGTATTTGGAGAGCCTGAGGCTCCCCAAGCATGACTCCAGCTTTTAAACATTATTAACTTAAGTGGGAGTTGGGCTTTGGAAGGATAAATGGTGTTTGTAGAGAGAACAGACATTGAAGTGCTACCTTTGTATTTCTTTTTAAACAGAGAATTTTGATATGAAGAAAAATGAACTCACCAGACAAGGATTTATGGATTTGAATCTCATGGAAGCCAATGACCGTGAAGGGGATCCTAGTGACCTTTGGGTCACTTTATTGTCTCTGGGCTACAATAAAGCATTAGAAATGACAGAGGTATGAGAGCTGTAAAGCAAAAATAACTGCTTCACATACAACTTGCTGCATATGTTTAATTGCAGTACTGTTTCTGTCATAAATTGATTTCAGTAGGTCAATGATCCAGCCCAAACACTCTTAATATGGGTTTTCACTATGACTTTCAGGCATTATGGAATCCTGTTTCTTAGGATAACACTGCCATTGCTGAAGGAGGGAATTTGCCTTTTGCTTTGGAGAAAGCCAGTATTTTGTGGGATTGTAGAGGAAGAAATCTTGTGTTCTACCCATTGAAAGAATTAATGCATATTGCTGGTGGAAATGATAAGATGACAGCGATGGTAAACTGTGACCTGACAACAAACCTACAACATGCAGGAGTTGCTCTGCTTAAAACAGTCACTTTCCTGGCACAACACAAGTGGATAAGGACAAGATAACTATTTTTTTTCTTCACAATTCAGAATTGTTAATTTTCAGACATATCTATTTCTGTTACTGTTGCCTTTCCCAACAGTATCTGCAGGTGTTCAACATGAAGTTTTAATGAAAAGGCTTCTGGTGGCACACTGTTTGCTTTACAGGGCCAGAGATTATTTCTCTGTGGTTTCTGTGCTTCGATGGTGCTTTTAGATATTTTGAAGAACATTTTTTTCAGAAACAGTATTGGTATTAACAGTTTTCAGTATAGAAGGATAGTAACTTTAATGAACAGAAAAGAAATTATGAAAAATTAAGAAAAAGTAGAAATTAAAAAATATTCGTTTCGGTAGAGAGAATTCAGTTTCACGACATCGACATCGTGGTGAATGATCTTGAGCAGCACTTTCTCCTTTTCCCGTGAGTTAGCAAACTACAAAACTGTCTTTCTGCGTTTCAGACGTAAGAGGGAGCCATTCTCTAAGACAGAAGTTTTTGTCAAGACAGGATTTTTTTAGAGGTATTTTGTGCTTTATACTAGCTGTGGTTTATAGCTGTAGCTTTACTTTCCAAAGGACAACATGGCTCTCTGAATGTGTTAGCAGTTCAGCTAAAACCAAAATCTTGCCACACAAACCGAAAACAAATGTTTCTCTACTTAACTTGTAACTCAGCTCTAATTCCTCAATTTCAGGCCAATTAAGAGGTTGATATTTCAGGAGCACTGAGCCTCTAACAAATAAAAGAACAGAGAAATTCCAGTGGATTTCAATAGCTGTTTGAAAGAAACCAAGGTGTGGTTATTGAGCCCAAGAAAATGCAAACTCCTGGCTGATACATGTACAAATCTTAGCCAAGATGTTGTAAGAGCAGATAGATGCTTAATGCAACGCTGCAGATACTTTGAATCTGTATGAAGTGGTACAAATAGCAAGAGTAGTGGGGACAGGTAAAGAAGAGATGTTTATTTCAGGTACTGAAATATACTCATGCTTCATCTTAATTCCTGTACATTTTGCTATCCATGGAAGGGTTTGCTGTGTTGGAGTCAAATGCACCAAACCACATATCTGAGTGTACTGTGACTGGCATGAAAAACATTAATTTGTCCTAAGCTTTCATTTGATTTAAAAGTTTGCCACAGATCTCAGGTTTTGCATATTTAAAATTCAGTATCATACTTATGTGTATAATTCTACTTCAGAGCAGATACAGAAATACTTAGAGCTGTAGCTGTAAACCTGCAGATAAAGTGATGACAAAACTCCTTTTCTCCATTGCAGGCATGCCCCTTTGTCATTGACATCTATGCAGAAAAATGCAAACCCAGAATTAAAGCCATATATCTAGAGGGAGGCAGCTGGCAACTCAACAGGGCTATTTGCAAGTCTGTTGTTAATAAAGGGGAGGCCAGAGTAATAGATGGCTGTGAAAACATCATCATCTATACCTACAAAGCTGGCAGGAGAATCACTTCTGTTATTGAAAATAAGGTATGGCACAAGGTTTCTATAAGGTACTCTGGTTTAATGTCTATTGTTATTGTTCTCTTTTCCTCCTTACATCATTTTTAAGAAATATATATTTTGGTATTTCTGATACCAAATTTCTCTATCTAGTTTATTTAAAATAAAAAAATACCTGGCACAAATCTTTTTAACACATGACTGGGACTTGCAAGTGTCTTGCTCAGTGTTTTCAGAAAGGACAGCTTATGATAACAAGGGCAGCAGTTTTTAATATCACATAGAATTTGTGTTCACACTCCATTTTTTTTTCTTTTTATAATTATTGGAGACATAATATGTTTGTAATAGCAGAAAACAAGTGCTAAGAACAGGAAAAGAAATTACAGAAAGAGCAAAGGCTACAGCATTTATGCTATTTAATATTTTCAGTGAATATAGAAAAGTAAGAGTGATTTGTATTGATTGTGTGTTTAGAAGCTTATTATGGGTGAATTGTTAACTGGCTAGTCTTACTGGTCTGCTTTACTACTAATTCAGGCTCAGAATTGCAAATACAAGCAAGAAATGATTGCTGAGAAGCAGAAGTTTTAAACCTTTTTTGCATAGATCCTAATGAACATGCTCTTCATTCTCACTTTGATTTATATCAAGAGTGGGAGTAAATAAACTCAGTGCAGTAAGATGCTGAATTTAAGATGCTTTAAATCTTTAAAGATCTCAGTGAGAAGTCTATTTTTAAATGGATAAACATGCAAAAGGGATGGGTTGCTGGACTAATATTAGGACTGAATGCTGAGGCTCCTTGGAACTACTGCTTTAGCTCTGCACTTCGCCCTTTAGGGTAGATATATGTGGTTATTTATATGTATGGGGATATGTCAGGGAGGGAGATGAGGTCTCTACTGAGGCAACTGGATGCTGTCTGATTAAAATCACTGACCACTGTCACTTATACCATTTGGGTTCCATAAATACTTCTGCTCTGCCTTGAAGCAAATAGTTGCCTTTCCCTGAAAATCTCATTAGAATTTGTAGACTGGAGGCTTTTTTTTTTGTATTGTGAATGTCTGGAAAGAAATAATAAAAAAGCAATTTTATTCATCTGTCGCCTTCTAAGCTTCCCACAGTGCGAAAATCTGATTATATCTCCTGTTACTGTACTGGTGATTTGAATGGAAATCATTGTTTCTTTGTTATTTCTGTAATGAAATTAAGGGAATATGTTGGTTCCTGAGGGATTCCATTTTAATCTTGCATCTGTATTTAATTAGTGGGTAGAGAAAGGTGTCAGACTTTAACCTTCCCTAGGCAGGGTGTGAGCTGGAGAGATGAAAAAGCCTTGCATATACAGAGTTTCAAATTTCCCTAAGTACCAAGACTATTGTCTGCTTGTTTATGTACCAAAAAAAAACAGTTAATGAAGTGTTTCCTGTCATCCAAAGAACACACTTACTATAATGTACCCTCTGTGCTAGATGAATGTCTGTGACCTTGTTCCTGTTGCCATAAGTATCTTCCTGTACAGATAATTCTTTGGTTTGCCTTTATCTCTCTGCCATGTGGAAATGAGGACTTCCCCAAAGTGATGCCAGAGTAGTTAGGTCAAAGCAATAAGCACCTTTAAGTAGATTGTGTTTACATTTCTGCAATGATACCATTTGTCAAGAGTTACCATATTTACACCCTGCTGTCCACAAACTCTTTGTACTGTGAGTACCTTTTTAAAAATTATTATAAAAAGCAAAAAAGCTTTTTTATTAAAAAAAAGCTGTTTTAAAAACATTTAAAAATTATTTTTATTTTTTAATTTTAGGTCAGTCCTTACCAGTCTATTAGGAGCTTCTTTGCTGTGTAGTGCTAATTGTGTAAAGTCACTGTGTTTCTAGTCTATTTCTCAGAGTTTGTTGGATGACAACAAAGGTTTGTTGTCTAAGAAGGAACCGTTTCCCAGCATCTCTGTCAAACTGAGATTTATCTAGAGACAAGTGAATAGCCAGGTATAGTAAGTAGCATGTCTGTAGGCCTTCTGACTGAATATTGCCTGGGATAAACTGGTGGCTAAAGGATTTTTTGTTATATTGGATCTTTCTTGCATAGCTTTAGCAAGAACACCTGTTCTTAAATGAATTTTGCCATATATATGTATTTTTTTTAGTTTCTCTTAAGGAAGCCTTCATAAATGGCTTGTAGGGGATGTTGGAAGTACAGAACTTGGGCAAGCATCCAGTGACACTTCTCCAGATCACTGTCCTCACCTCTGGACAACCAGTTTAAGGACTGGTTGAGAGAGAAATATTTTATCTGTATTTAATATCTAGTATGAATTTGTCCAGTCACCTTTTGAAAGTATGTTAGAATCTGTAATGTTCAGTTGCAAATAAATTTTCTCATAAATAGCATTCCCAAGTTGCACCTTCAAAAGTGCTTCAGTTATTTCAGTGAGTCTTAAATGACCTTTGACGGTGATCTGAGCTCTGATAGTGATAAGGCACACTTGAAATGGTTACTCTTCAAAGAGAATAGACATCAGCATCCCAGGATGCTGATGTCTATTCTCATTCTCTATAGGATAGAAACATCCCAGTGTTTCTATCCTATGACATAGCAAAATCAGAGGAAATAAGAAGGTGTCTGTATCTTGGTTGGAGGAGAATGTGCATAGCCTGTCAACTGCCTCTGTGGGGTCTTTGGTTTCCTCTCTCCCCTCCCTGGGGTAACCTCCTCAGTACCTGTTGTACCCCAACCTTAGCTGTAGTCATATATGTTTAGCATGTACTGCTTTTAGTTCATTATCATATTTAGGTGTATCAGATTTAATATTCATTTCATGGATAGCAAAGCAAAAGGTCTCACTCTGGGCAGTGTGGCCTTCAAGATTCTGTGTAGAAACAGCCTGTGTATTCCACATTCTGGACCCAAAACAAGGCTGTTCTTTGGATGCTTCTCATGCATCCACAATGTTTGCATAAGAGATAAGTGGACACTAGTGGTTTTTAACCTCTTATGTGCAATTGTCAGAAAACTTAACCACTTGCAGCCACTTAACCATGAAGACTAATGGGTTCCTTCTTGTTTGTTTTTCCCTTGCAGTCTGAAAACAAAGTGATTATTCATGTCAACAATGAGCAGAGTAAGAACTGCCTAAGTAATAGGGGACTTAATGTTTTTGCTGTGGAAGTGGCACCAAAATCCATGATGGTAAGATTTTGATTGTTTAGCCACCTTAAAAAACAAGAAAGAAATTAAAAAAAATCATGTGCCATCATTACAGTTTCCTTTTGCATATCTTTTATTGTGATAATTGGTGTGTGGATAGTGGTATCTTTATCCTCAGTGCAGATCAGAAACAGTTCTTGATATCTGATATCAGTTATACTCTTGGAAGTACTTGATGTGTCTATGTTTCCCTGTGGAGATGGTTGTAAAAGTCCTGAAACATTCAGCTTTTCACATGTGCCTCTTTGTTGTCTGTCCAACTAAAAACTAATGTTTTTAATATTCTTTTTCTAAGTGTGTATTTTATTTTTTTTACATAGCAAATTTTAATCAGATACATAGATGTCTCTGTGAAACAGACTGAGCATATGTTAGTCAGAAACAAAAATCAACATCTTGCACTCTTTAGCAACAGTGTGATTTGCAGTTGGCTAATTTCTGTGAAACCTGACTTGTGGATCATGTGTAGCCACAAGGCAATTTCATCTGCTGGTCCCTATTCCAGAGCTGGGCAGGCTTTTGTGAAAACTAATGAGGGCTCTAAGGGATAGATGGAGATGGAAAAGGCATTACAAATGCAGATGATGTTTTTCTTCATTCATCTAGGAAGAAAAAACAGTTTTTATGATTCTGAGGGTGTGGTCTCTTTCTTTAAAAGAAGAGGCATCCAAACTACTTTATATCTCGCAGCTTTCCAGCATGGATGCATTCAAACCCATTGTAAGCAGATACAGCCCCGTGACCTGGGCAGGGTTGGGGCCTATTCTAATATTGCTGCTGACACTTTAACTATCTATAGCCTGATCCTGTAAGGTGCTAATTAATTTTAATTTCAGCTTTATTCTGTCAAAACTGTAGGCTCAGTGCCCCTTGTGGCTGTTTTACTATATTTAATAGTAAGTTTTGAATACCAGCTGTCATCATAGATGCTGAGTGTTTGTCAGTTGGTGTTACAGATACAAGTACTGAAAACCTTCATCTTGCTGACACAGCACTTTAGGCAACATATACATAGTTCTCCAATAAACAACTATTTCACCTCTGTTTTCTCTCTTGCTCACAGGTTTCCCAGCATGTGATGCCCCTGAACGAGCAGGAGGAATGGTTTTATAATTGTGTGCATTCTGTCCTACATTAAATGTTGTAGTTGGAAAGCTGTTCCTTGGTAGCATTCAGACTAAACCAGGAATTATTTTTGGCAGCTTCTAAACAATTTATTTATAGTTTTGTCCTTCTCCAAAAGCTGGCATACATTTATACTTTCACAGAGTTTGATTTGTTAAAGCCAGTGAATCACCTGATTACTTACTTTTGGTATTCCACTTCTGCTAATGGCTTTTAAGAAACATGTATCAGGATTGCTTAAGAATGGAGTAACTATAAGTATGTAAAGTCCTCTGACAGAGTACTCATCACATGGACTAAAATGTTGAGACACAATAGAAATTAGTGCTGCTCAGTAGTACAGCTGAGTTTTATAAAGGCCAGTTTCCCTAAACATGCTCTTGTTCTCTATAACATGTAACATGGTTCCATCATGTGCTGGAGCTGCTTCACTGAGGAGAACCATACTTTGTTAATTGGCTGAGATGGATTCCTAATTAAACACTCCCATAGTTTTGATGTGAGAAGTATAAAAGGCTGGGGTTCATGATTTTACTTTGCCACCTGATAAAGGATTTAGTTGTTGGGTTTTTTTGTCACTTGATAATACTTGTTCTGAGTAATTGTTGATTTTTACACTATTTTATATAAAATAAATGCTGACTTTTCATGTGCAATAAAGAAGTAACATTAGTTGAGGAAAATGCATGTTTGTCTTGGGCTCTTGACTGTTAACAGCAATTAATTATTTTCAGGGCAGCTGAAATAGAGACTGAAGTCCACCAAGCTTAGGCTGTAGAGCAATGAAACCCAGCTTTGAGGTACTAAAAATATTCAGCCTATTGTGTTTTTCTGGTTCCTCTAAATGTCTGTTAATGTGAGGAAAAATTATGACCCTGGCCACTAGATGCTTGAAAAGTGCATTGAGCTTAAAAATAGACATTAAATGTGTGTGACCTCATCTGCAAGGGCAGCAAGTAGTCTTGAAAAGCTATATTTATCTGCCAGTAACTCTTGTACTCCACTGTTGCCCAGTGTACGATTACAGCAGAGTAAGTAAATGTCAGTTACAAAATGAGAGCTCTGCTAGAGGCTGGCTGGGATTTACACTCTTTAGTAAGTGGTACTCAGGCAGGTTTCTGGTGACCCTTGTTTTCCTTTCTTTTTCCCCTTAGCAAGTACAGCAGATACTGTTTTCACTCTCAGAATTCTCTAAAAGAAGAGGAAATTGTATTAAGGGGCCCCTCAAATAGTGTCAGTTTCTAGCAAACACCAGTGAGCTCTGGCACTGTGTGGGGCCGGCACAAGCTGCTGGCTACATCTCTAAGGAGGAGCTGGGAAACGAGACACTCTGCATGTGCAGGAGACAATACAAAGTGAGCACTCGGTTGTGTTTCTTTTGTTGTATAAACTCAGTCTTTAAAGACGTGGCAGAATCCATATGGTACTCCATATGCCTTTTAGAAAGGAATGGTTAAAACAGAGGAAGTATTTAGTTGAAGAATCATTTGCACCTGAAAAGACCTGGGTGTGCTGCAGGTAAGCAGCAAGACTAGAGGAAAGGGCCTCAAGCTGTGCCAGGGAAAATTTAGGTTAGATATTAGGAAGAACTTCTGTCCTGAGAGAGTCCTCAAGCACTGGAACAGTCTGCCCAGGGAGGGGGTTGAGTCCCCATCCCTGGAGGGGTTTAACAGACGGGGAGATGCGGTGCTTGAGGACATGGTCTAAGGGTAGACTTGGTGGCGGTGGGTTAATGGTTGGACTGGGTGATCTTGAGGGTCTCTTCCAACCTTAACAATTATATGATTCTCTGACAGAGCAGAACCTTTCTCTGATTCTCTTCTTACAAGGAAGAGGTTCATTACCTAACTTTTTATGTGGGAACATTGGCTAGCTCCCCATGGTTCGGTTTTTCCTGCCCACAAGGAGATGGGAACAGAGATGTGTTACATCTGGAGTCTTTTCTCCAAGGCCATGTGCCACTAAGGGACAAAAACATTGCACCTTCTCTTTTATAGCTGAACAGGGGTGTTGTCTACCAGCCACTCCAGCGGCAGACACTTGGAGACCAGTGTCGGTGACAGCTGTAATCTGGAACGGCATCTCTCTGTTAAGAACTAGAGCTCTAAGAACCAAACGCAGCTCCCTTATAGCCCTGCCCTGTGTCGGGCCAGCGAGGGCCCATGGTGCCATCCTGCTGGTGGCCCCCGCAAAGAGCCCGGCTGTGGCGGTGCTGTACACACCACGACTGAGCACCTTCATCTTCCACCCACCGCAGCATCCTCATCCTCCTGGTGAGGGACGGAGAGGTAAGAAGCAGGGAAGGGGTGGGATCCCTGCAACCACCGGACCTACCGGCGCCTTTAAGGGGCGGGCGGCGGGGCGGGAGCGGTGGCGGAGCTCCGGCTCCGGGTCCCACCCGCCCCGGCCGCCCGGAACTCGCAAGGGCGACCGGCCATGGTGCAGATCGTGACGGTGAAGACCAAGCCTTACGGCGACCAGAAACCCGGTACCAGCGGGCTGCGCAAACGGGTGACGGTCTTCCAGAGCAATGCCCACTACACCGAGAACTTCATCCAGAGCATCCTGGCCACCGTGCCGCCGGACGAGCGACAGGCGGCCACGCTGGTGGTGGGGGGAGACGGCCGCTTCTACATGAGGGACGCCATCCAGCTCATCGTCCGCATCGCCGCCGCCAACGGGGTAAGACTCCTTCGCGTTTCCCTTCGTCTCCCGGGGGGGTGGAAATCGTCCCCGGGGAGGCGGGGGCGGCNGGCGGGGGCGGTGTGAGCTGACGGCGGCTGCAGGAAATCGCTGGCGCTTTGCGTGTCCGTGGCGTGGAAGTAAATGGGTGAATGACAGATGAGCTGAGGAGGTTCTGCTGGGGACAGCAGTGAGGATTTCCCGGTGGGTTTACGTGCCGTTGGTACGTACGTGCAGGAGCAGCCGGGCGTTTGCCTGCGCGGCCGTGGGGAAGGAAGCTCAGCGTTCCGCTTACCGCTTTTTCGGGCTCTGGGTGATAGCAGGGTTTTGCCAGCTGACAGCACAGAACAGCGGCGTGACGTGCTCGTCGTGGGGTGTGCCGGGCTGGGGAGCGAGATTTCATTCCACGCAGGGCATCTCGCTGCTGGAAGACTTCAGCCCTGTTGATTCATCTTGGTCCTGTCGCTTGGAGAATCCAAGAGAAGGCCGGTAGGGAGAGCTGAGCTGAATCCAAGTTGGCAGAGGGAGAGTATTCCCTACATTTGGTTTCTTCCAAGTGAAAACCATCTCCTTCTGGGACACCTGACTCCACGCAAGCTGCAAGCTTTCCCACTCATGCACCAGCACGGAGGGTGAGCTGAGGATGCTTGGTGGGCAGGGTCACACCTTAGGGTAAAACATCAGTTTGTTTTGGCTGCCTAACAGCAGTCACATGCCTTGATGCTTTACATGTCTGTCTCAAGAAAAATTAAGACAATAATTTGAGGTCACTGCCTTCTTAAGGCACAAAGAAACCAGAAACTGTTTCTTTTTAACCCATGTAGAAATTTCTTTTTCGTGCTTTGTGGTATCTGTTCAGTTTTTAGTTCATGTTCCAGCATCCCTTAAGAGCACTGGCCTTGCTGTGTGCTCCTGTGGAAGTAGTGGATAGCACAGCCTTCCCTGAAGGGAAAAGCCACAGACACTGGTTTGTTTATTTCTTCTAAAAAGGCGTTGGAGTTGCCATGTACAGCATTCATGCCTGACTGCACTCAGGCAGCTCCTTGGATCCCTGTGGATAAGCAGACTGGGAAATTTGTTCCCTGGGACAAAGCCTTAGTTTGTGCAGGTTCTTGGATGTGAACCCAGGCCCTGGTGGGATGTGGCAGCCTTCCAGGCTCCGAGGACTTCTCTGTCATCTGCACCTCGGCTTGATCCCAGAAGTAAGCAAGAGCCTGAGGATGAAAAACCATGCTGGGGCCTGAGTGGGTGTTGTCTTGGGAGGGGGTTGAGTGTCAGTCACTGCTTGAATCCTCCACACTGATGCTGCAGACACTTGCAGACGTGCAGCATTACAGTGCCTAGCTTTCTGCCAGAGTTGCAGAAGCAGGTCCCAAGGGTTGCACTTGCTAATGGGCATTTGTCTTGTAGTATTTCATCCATGAGAACTCAGAGTGAACAGCCAGGACTTCTGGCTTTGAAGTCAGAAAAATATTGTGTAAAGGCAAGAAAGGAAACAGGAGGTAGAGGATGGAAACAGAGGAGTATATGGGTTAAGAGCCAAGATGCTAGTATACAGAAAGAGAATTCTTATTTTTAAAGCTTTTCATTCTGAATCATTAATTTATAAAACCAGATAGTGGCTGTGGTCTGAGACAACATTTTAGACTGTTTTGAGAAAAATCTGGCCATATTACAGCATTATCAGTCATCTGCAGACCCAGGTTCTCACTATCTTTGTTGTAGCAGGACAGAGGTAGTGGCATAGGCTTCCCAGAGTGCTGCAGAGTGTCATGAAATTGCCTCAGTTCTACTCCCACCCTGCTGGCCCCTCCTAAGATCCAAAGAGGACTGGGAAGGCAAATGCATCACAAAATCATAGACCTAAGTATCTTGTTTAAAAAAGAGGAGGAAAAAGACTTCATAAGGGAGCATTGAAGAGAAGGGCAAAATATTGCCCAACTTATTTAATAAATAATGAGCCTGAATAAGAAACCAGAAGGGGGTGCAGAATACAGAGGCATTTAGTGCTTGATACATGGCTCCTGGCAAAGTCTGAGTGCAACTGGCCAAAATGTGCCAGTGTTCCATTACCAACCTGGAGAATGGCAAAACCATCTGGTCCTAGGAAACAGGGTGACTGAAAATAGAAAGTTTCTTTAGCAAATGCAAAATCCCATTTTTTAATATGTTTCTGTGTTTGTATTCCTACTTTCAAATGGTTAGGGGATGCTGGCTTCAGGTTTTTATCCATAACTGCAGTATTAGTTCCTTGGCAGTTATCACAGTGCAGTTGAGTAAGAGCCTGTGAAAATCCCATTTCTTGGTGATAAATGTAAAGCAACTGGAAGTTGCTTATCCTTCAAATAGAAAAATGAACAACTTCTGTTAACCAGCAGGAAAGCATCCTGCAGAACAGGGAACACATGGTAACTCGTACCTGTCTGAGTGCTGGGGTGCTCTGGGGGGGTCTCCAGGTTCCAGCAGCCAGGTTGTATAGTAAGACTGGGTCATCTCAATCTGAGAAATACTGAGTTACTCAGAGAAAACTCCAGAGGTGGCTGCACTTTCCTCTCTGGACACCCAGCCTGGCAGTACTGTTTTCTCAGTGGAAGAATGATAACTATAGTGCATGTTAGGGTGACTGGTGTACAGGCATAGAAAGAATCTGCTTGGTTGGCAAGGTGTGTTACAGCAGGCTGTATTTGCAGGAAAACTGTATTTCTGGTCCTGTGGAGTAAGAAGGGTTTGGATTGGTAATTTAAAATCACATGATGGTAAAATCTGGCAGAGTTGTCCTCTTGAGCCACAGGAGAAACCTGAGGGCCACAGTTTCACTGTTGGTTTTCCAGGATGCCAAAGGCAGTGTTAGTTTTGTCTCCATCTGGAATGATTAATGTATAACTAAGTGCTCGTATTTGACTAGTGACAACTCAGACTGTAGTTGTGCAGTTAAGGAGTGTTTATCTCATAGTTAGTGAGTCTGACTCTTCAATTACATGAATAAAAGCTTAGAAACTCCTGTCACAGCATCACCTGTCAGAGCAGGATTGTGGCTTTATGTCAGAAGCATGCCAACATTTCAGAACTGAAGCTATAAATCAGTATCTGTATCACCAGGCTGATTCACTACCACTGCAACCTCTTGTCAAACAAATTTTCTGTGCCACTGGTTCTTTCCTCAATGAACAGATTTCAAAGTGCTGCAAAGCAGCTACATGAAGCAGATTGCTTGAAGGAGTTTTGAATGCCAGGCAGTGCTTTGCATCTTAAGTACTACCCTGGTTTTGTTTTGCTGCTGCAGGACAAACAGTGCTTTTATTAGAAATACCACACTCTACCCTACAAAGTTTGGTTTCCTGGCTTGACTGCTATTAACCTTTCTCCTCACTCAGTTACCCCAGGAAAACCAAGTGTTGAAGCTCTGTTGCACCTCTCACCAGCTCTTTATTTGCTGCTGCTCTGTGTAGCTCTGCTCCTTTCTCCTTGCGCTCTTCTGACGTAGTCCCTGGACCTGTCCCTGTTCTGACAGAGTGGCTGAGCCCACTGTGAGCAGTGTGCTGCCATGTGGGCTTGGAGATCCACACTGTGACCCTGGCTGGAGTGTGCTCACATTCCTGGCCTCACCAGCCCTGCTGTGGAAGGGGCACAGTGGGACCAGTCCGTTTGGGATCTGCTTTTGCTCTACTGATGAGAGGTGTTTGTTACTGCTCACCCCTAGCTCAGCCTAACTTGTTTTTCTTACCTACCTTGTACCAACTTCTCTTTTTGTTCCTGCACAACACTCTGCAAGCAGCCTTAGCCTTCTTGGTTTGCAGACTTTCATCCATTCAGCAACTGGCAGTGTCCTGAAGAACAGACTCCCTCAGCCCTAAGGGTTGGATCTGCCCTTTAAGTAAACGCTCCTGGCATTGGAAACATCAAAAATCATAAAAAAAGTTATTTTAGAAAGCAGTGCCTGTGTATCACAGTTAGATGCAGGGATGGTAGATCCTACAGGCTGTTAAGGAAAGACCTCAATTTCTTTTTTCTTTTCTTTTCTTTTTTTTTTTTCTTATGTTACTGCTTTTCTCAGAAGCAGAAGAGGAAATTGAGATACAACATCTGAAGTAAGGGAATAAGATACCTGCATGGGAACACTTATGGCACATTTGGTGTGTCCTGGCTTCAGATTATGGTGAGGTTTAAAAAACAACTCTTAGAGTTTAGGGACTGCTTTTACACTAGCTTAGCTTTCCCTTGCCTGTGAAGTTAATTGGCTTACATCAGTGTTCAGTTGCAGGCTGTTAGGGCAGTGGTCAGGCAGTCTAGTTGCAGCACCTTTTTGGAATTTTAAACTCCACAAGAAAGCTCTTCCTTTGAGCCAGAGTTTCTAAGATGCTTTGCAGTTCATCTCTGCAAATCCAGCAGACAGAGTTGAAATTCCTACTAACAGGGGTTTAACTGTAATCTCCTGGGACAGTGACTCCGTGTAAGCAGAGAGCTCAGCTCTGGCTGTGCTGGTAGGGCAGCAGGATGGAGTCTGATGCCTTCTGTTTGTCAGGGCAAAATTTGGGATAGGTGAATCAGGCTGAGTAGCTGCTACTGGTGTATCTTGTACCAAGACTGAGCTGCACCACCATCAAGAAATGCTCTGCAGTGGGGCCTTGCCATCCTGTCAGAGCTGTCTCTGAGGTAGCCAGTAGATTGATTAAAGTTGCAAATGCTGAACAGGAACATATCTTTGAAATAAGGAGAAATAACATAGGCTCTCTGTAAGAAGCACAAAGAAGGATGCATTGGCAGAAGTAATAAAATATGAATGTAATATGTACATTATAATCATAGTACAAGTTGCAGAGTAACATACTAAGCAGTGGATCTAATGAGTAGACCACAAAGACTCTTGGCAGTATCACCCAGTTATCCAGAAAAGCAAATGTATTTCCTTGATTTTAAAGTAAGGTGTTTGTAAGTGAAACTCTGGAAATAAAATCTCACCAGGAAGCCTGATTCCTTGGGGACCACCCCTCAAAGGGGATGCAGCCTGCTGGGGGAGACTCCCCCCAAGGGATGCCCTGAGGTTAGGCAGGTGAGACTGGCAAGGTGGGAAGTGTGCTGGCAGTCTGCAAATGTTTGCAACGATGCTGGGGGAAGGGAGGAACAAATTGTTCTCGGCTGGGGATGGAGCAGTAATTAAAATTGCAGTGGTGGAGGTTGAGGTTAGATGTTAGAAAGCATTTTGGAAGCTTGAGGCTGCAGAAAGGAGCACGTTGCCTGCAGAGGGCACTGAATGTCTGCCTAGGAAAGCTCCAGTGAGAATGGCTTGGGTAGGTGGGTGACCTCTCCTAGGGTAGGTGACAGCCCTTCCAGCCTTCCTTCCTTCTACTCTCTCCTTCAGCAGCATTTAGACCCCTGGGCTTGAGGTCAGAGCTGCTCCAGAACATCCTAGCAGGTCTTCAAGAAATGGTCATGTGTGTCTGCCCCCTCCCCTTGTGTCTGCCCCCTGCCCTTAAGTTCTTGCTGTTCTCTGCTCTCTGCAGCCACCTCACTGTCACATATGCATACAGCAGCTTGCCTCTGTCTGCCTCAGGCCAGAGCTTCTGTCCCTGGTCCAGCAAAGTTTAACCAGATATGTCTCAGGTCCTCATGCTAGCACCTGGCTGAGCCAGCCAGTGTCCCCCCTCCTGCTCCATAACCTAGTCTGCATTTTGTAATTCTGCATTTTTTGGGTTCAGGTGATGGTTTCTAAGAGGATCCAGTGGTAGGGGCTATCTCTCAGTAGGCTGAGGCCAGAGATCCCAGAGCATCCCCAGGTCTGCTGGAGATGAATCAGCTGGAATCCCTCTCCTGTTCCCAGATGCAGGGGCAGGACAGCAAACACCAGGACAGTCCAAGGTAATGTGCAGTTCTGGGTGTGCATTGAAGAGCTGACCTTTGAGCAGAGAGTTTCTCAACCTGGGTTGCTGGTGTGCACTTCTCCCCTGGCAAAGGGGAGGTCAGCTCCTACCAGCGTGACAAACCTGGAGCCCATCACCTCCCTGTAGCAGCTGTGCAGATGGGGGTTTCATCCCTGGCCCTGCAGAGCCCTTTCTCTGCCACCTACCTAGTTTGTCTCTTAATTTGAACCAGGGTGCAGAGCACAGTGTGTCTCTGTGGAGCAGCTTGGATGTATCTGGTTGCATCTGTTTGCACTAGTGCTGTTGAGATGGCACCAGATATTTTGCCTCTCTGGAACCTCTGCAGCAGCTTCAAAACTTGGATTTTTAATGAATTCTAACAGAAACAGTTTTGCAGTTGGACCAACACTCCCTGTGTGACTGATACCTTTGCAGCTGGTCTGTTTATTCCACTTTGGCTCCATTTATCTTGGCATTGCCAAATGTCACACACAGCCCTGGCTGCTTGGAGCCGAGTTGTCCTCGGGCATGAAGTGCACAGTTTGGCAGCGGGACAGGGGGCTTGTTCAGGGCTCTTGGCACCCTCTTATGGCGAGTTTGCAGGCAGCAGAGCAAGGACTGGGACTTTGCTGTGGGCAGGAGGCAGGGAAATGTCATTTCTGTCCTGAAGGGAAGTCACAAAGGAAGTGCAAAATACCTAATTTGTCCCCTGGGGTTTCAGGCAGTGGAACTTTTTGGACTGATAGGCTTACAGGCTGCCCAGAGAGGTTGTGGAGTCTCCTTCTCTGGAGACATCTCAGACCAATCTGAACATGTTCCTGTGTGATCTACTCTAGGTGATTAGATCAGGGTGCTCAGGCAGGGAGTTGGACTGGGTGATCTTTTGAGGTCTCTTCCAACTCCTGACATTCAATGATTCTGTGTAATAGCAGAAAAAGAGTGTAAGGATTGAATGGGGAGTGATGGGAGCCAGACAGAGGAATTAGAAGAAGCTGAAAGGAGAACAGAGATGCTGCTCATGGCAGAGAGGGTGTCCTGGACCTTGGAGAAGCCTGAACCAAGAGTGTTTGCAGAAGAGAGGGTGACTGTTCAGTCTGGCCCTTGCATGGTGGGTTTTCCATCCTCCAACTATTTTCCTTGCCTGAATGTCAGAGTATCAGACTAGCTCCAAAGAGCACTGTGCTGATAGGTTAGTGTCAGTTGGGGGGGCTCCAGACAGCCTCTGTCCAAAGTGAGTGGCAGGAGGGAAGGTGGAGAGATGGGGCAGGGACCAATGGTATCCAGCCAAGGGAGGAACTGCCTGCTCTCCAATGCTTTACTGAAGTTTCAGTGCCCTCAAAATAGACTTTTCCCTTCTTTTTATCATTAACCAAAAAGTCAGTAGTTAGTTCATAGGTTTCAACTCTGGTTGTGTGTGTCTGAATGCAGGGGACCTAAGCTTAGCAAATGTCCCTGCCTGCACCAGGTCTTGCTGTTTGGAGAGAGAAACACCCTCACCAGCCTCTGACTGCCACGAGGATTAAGAGACATAGGAAATATGACCACAAGGAAAAGTTAAGGAGAGTGGAGTTGTTTACCTTAGCAAAGTGGGCTCTATATGTCTATATGGTAAAGGATTATTTTTTTTTTCAACATGTAAGAAGTTGTCAGGAAGAGGATTATGATCAGTTTATTTTTTGTGTCAGCTCAGGAGGACTTAAGCTACAGCAAGGAAGACATACAGAAGATGGTAGGACAACACTTCTAACTGCAAGATTGATTGTGCCCAGGCACAGCTTACCTGGAGAAGAAGTCTTCAAGGACCAGTTATATCAGTTTTCTGGAGGGTGTCCTAGGTGTATTTGGTTCAGAGGAGGGAGCAGATGACCTGCTGAATTCCTTCCCAGCCTGTAAGGGATCTATAATGATCACAGCTGTGGAAGTAAAGTCTCAGAGGTCACAGATCAAATTCTCCTTCCCAGTCCCTGCTCCAGTGCTTAAGGCAGACAGGATCCAACTTGGTGAGCTGCTTTTTCCACCTCTCAGTCTTCTGGCAAACATGTGATCACCAGCACCTATACCAGCCCTGGTTCCCAGTTACTGGTGATACAGTTTATCCCAAATAGTGATACCTGTGTTGCAGGAAAGCCCTGGGACTGGTGCCCCAAAGGCAGGGTGGATGGATATACTGGGATATACCCTATGCTTCACATGCACTAGCTCATCACTGAGTTTTCTATTTTGTTTGATAGTGTGTTTCATTTTCCGTAGATAAACACAGCACTAACAACCAACACCCTCCTCCTCAGCTTAGTTTAAGCCTGATTCCTCTGTCCAGTGTGTGTACACAAATTCCTGACCCTCCACAGGCCTCTTCCAGTAAGTCCATGTGCATCTCCTCCGTGCAGCCCTCCTCCTGTCACTTAACGCTTCGGCATTTCTGGGGCACTAAGTTTATCTCTTCCAGAATAAGAAGGGAAAGAGCTTGCTTAGACCTTTTCCTGCCAGGGCTCTGACCGGTGTGACATTCCTGGTAGTTGACTTTGGGCGCTGGGCTTTGATTTCTGTGCCACTAGAGGGAAACCTGTGCCTTTTCATGGAAATGAGGGGTGTTGCAGGATGTTGAAATAGCCTGGGTATGCAACACCCAGATTGCTTCTAGCAGCATGTGCCGGGAAATCTGACTGTTGGTGCAAAATACCTGTTGTCCCAGTTCTGCAGCGCCCACGGTGTGGTTTGGTGGGGAGAAGAGAGGAATTAAGGAATCAGATTTGAAGCCCATACAAAATAAATTTTCTGGGGCACTGAAAACAGTGATTTAATTTCCCTTCCTTGGGAATGAAGTTCTCTCCCTAGGCAGTAGACACAAGAGCTCGTGTGGCTCCCTTGGAGGACCTGGATGATGCCTTTGGAGAGAAAGGCTGTACTTAACCAGCTGCAGAGGAGTTTTTCTGCCTTCAGTCTCATGCAGATTATCCAGTGCTGATGAATAGAACAGTATCTCTGTGCTGCTTTAGGAGAGAATCCCCACTTTGGGTACCAGTCCTGTGTGTGCCTGTGCAAATTGTCACAGCTCAGCTGTGAACGCATCTCCTTCCCCATCTCCTTCCTCATCTCCTTCCCCATCTCCTTCCTCATCTCCTTCCCCATCCTGCTCTTTAATAGTGGGACAAACCAAGTCCTTACACAGTGTGAGTTGATTGCTCCATTAATATCTAGAAATTATTTCCAGCAGCTCAGACTGTGAGTATTACCAAAGAGGTTTGGAGGAGACTCTGATGTCAATCTAGCATTCAGAGTTACCTGCCCCAGGAAGATGATGCCTCTTAAAAGTTTCTTGGAATCTGAGTTTCTTCTGTACATCTTTAATGTGTTACAAAATAATTAGCTTTATCAGGTGCAGGGTTTTTTTTCTAAAATATTTGGTCATTTTTGTGTTTTTTAATAACTCTGGGTGCATATACTGCCCTTGGTGAGATGTTTGTGGGCATCCAGGTGAAACCATTACTCCTTTGGACTTCTCTTGGTCAAACAAAAGTTGACCCACTGCTCATTGTGTCTGAGAGGGACCCCGTGGAGCAGGTTTCCAGGCTGTCAGAGCAGGAGCCCTACAAGCAAACTGTAGGTAACAGATCTGTTGCTTTCCATTTTAAGAGTGACCTTTAACTCCCCAGACTTTGCAAAATGTCCAAGACTGCTGGAGCCTTATCTCCTGGGGACCTGCCACCCCAGGGAGAGGTGTGATGGCTGGCCATCAGATCTGCTGGGCTCTGTGCCGGGCCAGCACGTCCCTGCATCCGAGCAGGGGGCTGAGCTGCTCGCTGCCTCTGCCCTACAGGTGATCTGGAGCAACTGATGGTGCTGGGCTCAGGTGGGTGACAGCACAGGATGGCAAGGAGCTGTGCCAGTGGAGAAAAGGTGATAAAGATGCCAAAAATCCCTTTTTCCCAGTCTTTGCCGTGAGGGACGGCGGCGTGGAAGTTTGTATTCGCTGTGACATTGATCCTCCACAACAAGTGCAAGAAAAGGTCTTCAGTTACAGAAACCACATTCAGCTCAAGGTTCAAGGAGCTATTTTGGGTGCTGAGGAACTTCACTGGACTTCTGTCTCATAGGTGGGCCGCTGCTGGTATCGAGATTGATTTTTGTGTTTTGATATAATTTACCTCTTCAATGCATTTGTGGGAAAAAAGAACATGGAAGACGCTCCTCTGCCTCTCTTGACCATGCCAACAGCTCCTTACAGCGACCAGAAACCAGGCACCAGTGGATTACGGAAGAAGACCTTTTATTTTGAGTCCAAGATGAACTATTTGCAGAATTTTATCCAGAGTATATTTTTTTCCATAGACTTAAGAGATCGACAAGGATCTTCTATGGTAGTTGGAGGTGATGGGAGATACTTTAATAAGTCTGCAGTGGAACTTATAGTCCAAATGGCTGCTGCCAACGGGGTTGGTAAATGTTAAATGGTTAAATTCCTGTAGTTGTGTAGCTGATAAATGCAGAAAACCATAATAAAGTAGCCACTCTTGAGAGTTAATCTCCCCAAAGAAATTCAACTGCTAATAATTAACTTTTTTATGGGAAAATCAGTTTAGTAGTAGAGAAATGACTGGGATTTTTCACTTTTAAGTGGTGCAGTTGCATGGAAATACGTGGGAGTACACATGCAGGAAGAAAAATAAATATTGCTTGGGGTTTTTTTTTTGTGTGTTCTTGCTTTGTGTTTTGCCATGCTGCAGGCTGTTGGCACCTGTGGGTTTCCTAGTCTCTCCATCAGATCATAAAACCCCAATATTGTTAAGAAGTGAAGTAACTGGAGGAGCCACAGCTCACTGTTCCAGGGCAGCTCTGCTGGAGCTCTTTCAGCTTTGCTCTGAGCTGCTCAGCAAACAAGGCAGAACACAGGGTGGATTTTTTTTTTTTCTTTCCTCAACAGGCACAAGCTGTGGCTGTGTGAGAATTACTGTGGGAGCCTTTGAAAACTGAAATAAGATGAGAGTTAGCAAGTGAGTGGCAGCGGCTGCGCTGACCTCTGATTGTGCTGGAAATCTGTGTTTTGGAAGGGGAAGCCAAGGATTGTCTGTTTGCACGGTTCATGTGCTACAGGACTTGGGTTTTCTTTCTGCTTTTTAAGAAAAAAAAGATTCAGCTTTCTCTTCTGCATCTCTTAGTCACAGCTAAACTCCACACTAGGAGACCTGGCTCATAGGAAGTTAGACAGGAAAACTTACCTGATCACAACAGGCACTTAAGAATTGAGATTTACTTCTGTATTTAGTTATTAAATCTGCATATTTTTAGGCTTGGAAAAAAAGATACATTTTGGCAGTGGAAATGAATATATTCCTTTTTAAGTGAGCACATTGGCTGAGCAGGAGGGCTGGGGGGGTGGGGGAGTGTGTGTGTTAAAAGAGAGGCCTGGTGCTTGGAGTGTTTTGATGCTAGGGCAGATTTTCTGCTGGTCCTGATGAGATGTGGCTGTTCTTCACAAGCTGGAACTTTACTTATGCAGATCATTCCAGAACATGGCCCCTGTCTGGCTAACATCTCCTTTCACTGCTGGTTTTGATAAAATCTGGCTAATACCTTTGACTATCAGCACTGTGCTTGCCTTGCTCTGTAGAATAGAAGGGATGAGTCCAAGGATGGTTTAAAAAAAACAAAAAAAAGAGGGCATGCATCTTTTGAGTGTGCAAAATCTCTTTGTGGGTGTGTGGCAGGGACAGGTGCTGTTACTCCTACGCATCAGCAGGACTTCCAGATTGCTCCAAGCAACTTGCTGTGTCAGCAGTGTCACGCTGCATGTTGTAAAGGATTTTATTTTTATGTTAAAGGAAATGACCAAAGTAGTTTGTCTGCTTAACCTGACTTGTATATATAGAAGTGTTCCTATTCAGAGCCTAACAGTAGTAGGATCAGCACATCTCACATCTCCTGGGGCATCTTGTACAGAAAGTGGGCTGGAAGGGTGTGCTGATCATGTGATGGAGATGTAGACAGCAGTGTCCTTGGCTTGGAAAACATGTTTTAGGTGTGAAAGCCAGTGTTATGGGGAGGTCTCACTTACTGCCTGTGTGCATCTTAGTGGGGCTTGTGGTAGTGGAAGTGTTGCCTGGATTACTCTGAATTGCTCCAACCCAAAATTGCTGCAGGTAGTGGGTCTGTTTGCAAACGGGTCTGTTTGGAGCACTCTGTGAGTGGTATTTCTGCTTTATTACATCTCAAGATTTTTCCTGTAAGAAATTCCAGAATATATATTAAAAAAAAAAGAGTAAATTGCTCAGCACACTGGGCAACTTTCTCCAGCATTGGGTGGGGAATGTCAGCTGAAAACCTCTGAAGGAGGACCCCGGATTGGAGAGCAGCTGGTATGGTGACAGGGGTTTGCTGCTTTTCCTTCCTCGCTGTGGGACCAGCAGTTCACCTGTGGAAGCTCCAGCTGAGGTGTGTGGTGAGGATGAGCTGGGTGAGGACAGCAGTTCTGATGTGTTGGCCCAGCTCTCCAGCAGCTGCTGCAGGGTTTGGGAAAGAAGGTCCCTTGCTTTGCCATCCCTTTGCAGCATCCCTCGAGCTGCAGGCGAGGCCTGGCAGAGCAGCCACGCAGAGGGGTGTTGCAGCTGGCTGTGTCCCTCAAAGGGGAGCTGGGAATCCAGAGGTGAGGTTTTAGAGAGGAGCTTCCCAGAGGCTGTGTTAATTCTTGGTGAAGGAGCAAGGCTTGGAGGCTGGAATAAAACCTGAGACCAAGTGCAGGCTTGGCCTGAGGATGAGGAAAAAAAGCACAACCCTGGTTTACTTCAAATTAAATGCATGGTGTGTAATGAGCTGTTGTGATCAGCCTGGTGGAAAGGGAGTGTGAGGGGTGTAATGAGGGCTGCTATGCCCAGCAGGAAGAGGGATGTTCACTTTGGGCTTATAAACTCCTGTTTTGTGTAGATGCTCGTTGTTTGCTCGAGGTGTGGTTCTTCCACCAGCCAGCCTGTGACAGCTGTGGCACGGAATGACCCATCGGGGCTTAGCACCAGGTGGTGCTGCGGGAGAGGAATCGCAGTCATCCCGTGCCCTTGGCTTAGCACCCAATGTGGGCCTTCAGTCTGGGAAGGCTGCCTTTTGTTTGCTGGTTTATCTCCTGTTTGAATGAAATTCCTCCTCTTTTGTCGGCCTCTAATCTCCTCGGTTGATGGAGAGTGGTCTGGTGGGTTTTTTAAATCTCTGTCACCTCATTTGGGGGCTGTTCTAAGGAGCATGTTCTTCCAGAAAAATATTCATCTTCTGGTTTATTACATGAACTCCAGCAACTGGATCCTGATTGCCTCGTGTTGCTTAGCACATGGGTCTGGATTTAATCTTGGTGATATTACTAATTTTATGGGAAGGAGGTGTGTTACCCGCTGTGAGGAAGAATCTGCAGCTGTATCCATGGGAGTGGTGATGATGTTCAGCTTTCTGTTTTGTTTTGGCTTCTCTCAGTCCCATTGTGTCTTCTGAAAGCAAAGTTCAGGACTGTAGCCAAAGGGGTCCTGGTTTTGGGTTTTTCTCCCTTTTTTTTTTGCTTTTTATGGTGGTTGTTTAGATGCCTGTGGAAACTTCAGCTCCCCAGTTCAGGCTGTTGTAAAGGAAAACACCAGAGAAGCACAACAGAGCAGGGTCAGGCACTGACCTTCACTGGAGAGCTTCAGCATCCTCCCAGGAAGGAGCTGTTTGCTTGCAGAGCAGCAGCACCTCTCCTGGAGGCTCTGGGTTACCCTTCAAAGGTGTTTGGGGGTTTGATGACTTTGCTGGTTTTAGGATTTGGGATTTGCAGTAGTTGGTTTTGCTCTTTTAATTTTCAGATCGGGCGCTTGGTCATCGGGCAGAACGGCATTCTGTCCACCCCAGCGGTGTCCTGCATCATCAGGAAAATCAAAGCCATTGGTGGCATCATTCTGACAGCCAGCCACAACCCTGGTGGGCCCAATGGAGATTTTGGCATTAAATTCAATACTGCTAATGGAGGTGAGGTCACTTGGTTCGTTTTGGTTTGCTTTGTTTCTGTTTGGCTGTTCCTTGTGTAGACCCCGAGGAACCTAATTTACCTCTCCTAATATCACAGAGATTCCCTGAGCAGCAGGTTTGCCTAAGGAGAGCAGGTGACTGATCTGCTCCCCTCGTGCCCTGACACTCCAAGGGAGGTGTTCCTGACATTCTGAAGTACACTCCTCTTGCAGCCCCATTCTTTAGCCCCTTGCCCATTTTATCTTGCAGGTCCTGCTCCTGAGGGTATCACAGATAAAATTTTCCAAATCAGCAAGAAGATTGAAGAGTATGCAATCTGCCCAGATCTCCAGGTGGACCTGGGCACCATTGGGAAACAGCAGTTTGACCTGGAGAACAAATTTAAACCATTTACAGGTAAATGACTGTTCTTCCTCATGGAAGGTTTCCTATCAGGTGGAGTTTGTGTGGACCTGCCGTGACCAGGCAAGGACGTTGGGTGGGTTCTGATGGACAGATGTGGAGGTTCTGACCTCTCAGCTGTTGGATTAGCCAAAGAAGGATGTCATGTCTGCTCATCCTGGTGTTTATTTTTATTCCTTTTGGCCTGTGCCTTGTAGAGATCCTTTAATTGTGTCTTTGTTTCTCCCCTGCAAAAGGTGGTACTTCAGGAGGTAAATCTGATCCATCAAACCTCACGAAAATCAGACTGTTTTGTCCATAACATTAACATGTGGTACAGACAAGAGTGCATTTTCCTCTTGAAAATGACAGCATTCAATCTTTGAAACTGATTTTTTTCCCCATGGTTTCATGTATAAAAGCTGTCTGAGTGGGAAAGCCATTACATTTCACACATGACCTTGGTCAGTCAGTGGTGAAATAGGGAAACACATTAACAAAAGATTTCTGAAAAACACTTGCTCCAAATATTATTATTTATTTTTACCATCACCTGTAAATCCATGCTCATAATTTAAAAAAAACAATGAAATTATTATAAAAGTTGGTATTTCAGTCCCCGTTTTTGTATGGTGGGATTTTTATGTTAATGGGATTTTCATTACTCTGGTTTTTATATTGCCAGAGGTGCAACTTTTTTGAACTATTAAGTGCCTGGTTCCCATTGACTTTGGTGGAAATTTGAGATCTGATTTTATATACTGATTTTTTTCCCCCCTTTTCCTTTAATCCCGTTCTCCAGGTAAGTGGAGTGGGACTGAGCCCTCTTGAAGCGAGTCCAGGAAGCCGTAACTGGGAACAGAGTTTGTCTTGAGGGGTTTGGTTGGTCTGTAACCCAATTAGCAGTGACAGCCCATAATAAACTTCTTAATATGGGGCCATTATTACTGTCTATTTGGTGGGATGTTTAAAAGGTGTATGCTGAGGCCTGGCCCTGTGCACTCAGTGCTGTCAGAGTAGTGCCACGTGTGGCACAAGTGCTTCTCTACAAATGTTTCTGACTGTGAGAGTTGGTCTCTGAATTTCTTTATTCCAGTGGAAATTGTGGACTCAGTAGAAGCTTATGCAAGTATGCTGAGGAACATCTTTGACTTCAGCGCGCTGAAGGAACTGCTTTCGGGGAAGAACCACCTCAAGATTCGCATAGATGCCATGCACGGAGGTACGGTGGGCTTGGGGGGCTGGGTGTCCCCAGGGATTGACTCCTACTTCAGAGCAAGCTTTTTTTTCCTGGAATTTATATCCATTGTTGTAAACTTGGGTTTTTGTGTTGTCACATATCACATTGTTGGGGTACTCCATATGTGTTTTTGAAAGGAATGGTTAAAGCAGAGGAAGTATTTAATCGAGAAACCATTTGCACCTGAAAAGACCTGGGTATGCTGCAGGTAAGCAGCAAGACTAGAGGTAATGGCCTCAAGCTGGGCCAGGGAAAATTGAGGTTGGATCTTAGGAAGAACTTCTGTCCTGAGAGAGTCCTCAAGCATTGGAACAGGCTGCCCAGGGAGGAGGTTGAGTCCCCATCCCTGGAGGGGTTTAACAGACGGGGAGATGCGGTGCTTGAGGACATGGTCTAAGGGTAGACTTGGTGGCGGTGGGTTAATGGTTGGACTGGATGATCTTGAGGGTCTCTTCCAACCTTAACAATTCTATGATTCCATGAAATGTTTTGATTCAGCAATTGACCTGGGGCAGAGATATCAGCGGGGCTCGGCATGGGGGTGGGTGTTATGGCTCACATGTCAATCCACGCTTGACAAGCAGGGGAGAGGTTAGCACTGATGCCCTGGTAGCCTCTACATCAGTCAGTGTCCCACAGAGGTCACAGCAGTTAAAGAGAAGAGCTGCTCATAGATACTTGAGAACAAAGCTGAGGGACCATTAGACTGTTTTATATAAATTAATACACCAGCCAAGCTTGTGAGTCTCGCTTGACCTTCTCAGGAGCATGCTTAGCTTTCTTAGCAGTTTGTTTCTCTTCTCTGCAGACCATTCCCTTTCCTGTACTCACATTTTATTGTCTGCACTGGTAGTGTTGGAGAGCAGTAAATCCTGTTGTATCTGAGACCCACACATGTGTTAGGGGCTGCTGTGCCAATACCTCTGCTCACCAACCCCTCACAGCGGGGTCCTGGCTGACGTGCTGAGCCCCTGGCATGGGCTCATCCTTGCTGCTAAGCCCAGGAGTGGTCTCACTTGGTGGGCCAGCCCTTCAGCCACAGAGCTTGCTTTGGCCAGAATATGCAGGATCCTGGAGGGATCAGGCTTGAGCACACCCACGTGCTGCTGGGGGGCTGTTGATGTGAGCGCTTGCACCTCAGCACAGTCAACCCCAGACCGAGCAGACCAGAGGCCTGGGTGGCCTGAGGACAGGTGCTGACTTGTTTCCTCTCTGTGTTTTGCCATGATAGTTGTGGGTCCTTATGTAAAAAAGATCCTGTGTGAGGAGCTTGGAGCCCCAGCTAATTCAGCTGTGAACTGCACCCCGTTAGAGGACTTCGGTGGCCACCATCCTGACCCCAACTTAACCTACGCCGCTGACCTGGTCCAGACCATGAAGACGGGAGAGTACGACTTTGGAGCTGCCTTTGATGGAGATGGGGTAAATGGGCTGTTCTGGTCAGCACTGGGGGACTGACTGTTCAGCTGCTTTTAAGCAGAGGAGGACAAAAACAAAGAGTGGGTGTTTTTTTTCCCTCCCCTTCTCCCTTCTGTAATTGTGAACAAAAGAGCACCACTAGTGTGCCACCGCAGCAATAGTCAGCTACTGTGCTAATAACAAGTCCAAACTGTATTTAAACAGCTTTAAAGGCTGTGAAAAACCAGCAGGAAGGTGAAATACTATACAGGTGTTGCAATTTCACTTTTCCAAAACTCTGTGTTTATTTCAGTGTGGTCAAATAAAACCAAACCTAATCTCTGTGAGCTGTTGGGTTTATGGGCTGTGCCTGCCAAGTAGAGCTGCCTTTGCCACCACAGCCTGTTCCTGCTCAGTGGGGATGAGAGCTGCTCCTCTCTTGTCTTCCCCAGGATCGTAACATGATTCTTGGGAAACATGGCTTCTTCGTCAACCCCTCCGACTCCGTCGCCGTCATCGCTGCCAACATCTTCAGCATCCCCTATTTCCAGCAGACCGGAGTGCGCGGCTTCGCCCGGAGCATGCCCACTAGTGGAGCTCTCGACAGGTAGCACCTGCCTCTCTCTGGCTGTGGTGGTGGAGGGGAGCCC
The DNA here is from genome assembly GCA_013399135.1 of Heliornis fulica. Lineage (NCBI taxonomy): Eukaryota > Metazoa > Chordata > Aves > Gruiformes > Heliornithidae > Heliornis > Heliornis fulica. The sequence goes on from VXBZ01003168.1 coordinate 685,803, forward strand.
TGCCAAGCAGAGGGACCATCCTTTTATTTAGTTTTTTGTGATTATGTGTCTGTAGTGGGGGAGGGAGTACATGGTCTGCCTGAAGAGTCAAGCGGTGCCAGGGCTGCTGTGGGCTGGCAGTTTAATGAATTAAATCCTGTTTGGGGCTGGGCTCTGCTTGGGGCTCTTCTCTCCAGATAAGCCCAAAGAAACAAACCTCCCCGACTTAAATCTGATATCTTTCCTCATTAAATTTATTCTTTAGTTGCACATCCCACCCATATCCCAAATTTACACTGGGATAAACCAGAGGATTGCTGTAAAACAAATTGTTGTAAAAAAACCCAACAAACCAAAGCAGTGGCATGATGTGCCTTCAGTGCTGCCCCAAAAGAGATGCTTGGTAGCTCCTCCTGCAGTAGCTCACACAGGAGTGTTGAGTCCAGCTGTGATGTGACGTAGCCTTCTTACCTCTGAAGGGTGGCCCATGCTACAAAGATTGCTTTGTACGAAACTCCAACTGGCTGGAAGTTCTTTGGAAACTTGATGGATGCAAACAAACTGTCTCTGTGTGGAGAGGAAAGTTTTGGTACTGGTAAGTCAGCGTTCCTCATTTCACTGGTTGTGGTATTATTCCTCCTCTTAGGTCTTTATTGTCCTGGGTAGCTTGGGATTTATCCTTTGTAGAATATATTAATGCTTGAAAATAATAATAATTTAAAAAAAAACACAAAAAAGCTTTCAAGAATCACTGGTGGAAACAAACACAGTACTAAAAGTTCTGTCAGGCAAGAGCAAGTTCTCCTTTCAGTTGTTTAGGAAAGCCTGTGTAGATATGCAGGAAGTTTCAGGGCCTCTTTACTAGCCCGGTCATTGAGTCTTTGGGGATTAAGTGCAGTGTTAAATGTATTTTTCAACTCTTGGTGGCCAGGAAAACCTTCTAAATGTTTTCATTTCTGGAAAGAAATATGGTTTGGAGCATGCAGTTTTATTAGGGAAGGTTTCAGGTCACTATTAAATCTCTGAGTTTAATAGGGCCCCCATTTTCCTGTTCTAAAAACAAGGTATGATTTATAAAGTTTAAATTAACACTTGCCTTTGAACAGCCTGAGCAAGTTATTAGGTTACTGAGAAACAAAGTGAACATCTTAAGGAATTTACTAGGGGTGTGCACGTGACACACAACTATTACTTGTGCAGGAAGTTGAAGTGAGCGGGTTTCACTCCGCATCGGGGCGGCGTGCCCAGAACACGCAGTGTTCCCGGGAGGCCTCAGCAGTTTGGGTTCCCCCATGGCATCTCCAGCCTGGTTTTAACATCCTGACTTTGGAAATGGGACCTTCCCTCCATGCAGGAGGTCAGCACCTAGTTGGCACTCACAGGCTGAGTTTCATCTGGTCTGCATCCTCCCTGGGGTGGTGTTGTTCCTTGTTTTCCCTGCTCTCCAAAGACCTCTGGAGACTGGAGGCAGCTGGTGGGACACACGAGGCACAGGGGGAAGTGAGGTTGGATGATTTCAGGTTCAAACCTTGTGTGTTTTCATTCCACCTCCCCATGTTTGAGAGAAACATTTCAGCCTGTGCTTGGGTGTCTCACAGAGGTGGCTTTAAACAGAGTCACAGAACCATAGACTGGCTAGAGTTGGAAGGGACTCCCAGAGGTCATCCAGTCCAACCCCCCTGCAAGAAGCAGGGACACCCCCAACTAGATCAGCTTGCTCAGGGCCTCATCCAACCTGGCCTTGAACGTCTCCAGGGATCCAGGGGCATCCACCACCTCCCTGGACAACCTGTTCCAGTGCTCCACCACTCTCACAGCAAAGAACTTTTTCCTAATCTCCAATCTAAATCTCCCTCCCTCTATTTTAAACCCTTTATCACCCCTTGTCCTGTCACAACAGACCCTACTGAACAGCCTCTCCCCATCTTTCTTGTAGGCCCCCTTGAGGTCCTGGCAGAGCGCTAGAAGGTCTCTCCGGAGCCTCCTCTTCTCCAGGCTCAACAGCCCCAACTCTCTCAGCCTGTCCTCGTAGGAAAGGTGCTCCAGCCCCTTTAGCATCTTTGTGGCCTCCTCTGGACCCTCTCCAACTGCTCCATGTCCTTCTCATGTTGGGGGTTCCAGAAAGTCTTCGTGGAACTGGGGTGTGCAGCTTGACACAGAGGGATTACTCCAGCGTTTCTGGAGCTGAGGTGTCACAGACTGGTTGGGAGCAGGATGCTGTGGGGCTGGAGCAGTGCTCACTGGAGATAGTTTTGCATCTGGATGCTGTTCTGATACCCAGGATTTGGCCTCAGGTGGGCAGGAAAGGGGAAGTCTGGAGGAAAAAAAGCCAAACCAGTAACTCTGCAGAGAAATCTGGGAGTAAATCATGAGTAAAGAAAGATTTTGGAGTTTTGCCCTGAATTATTTCAGCATGTGCAAAGTTTATGTTCTGGAGTTTGGCTGATGAGAGGGCACCAGCATTTCAGTAAATAAATACAAACAAAAAGCAGCAAATGATTCATGGGCCTGCTGATAGGAGATGCTCTCTAATGAGTGGCTCTCAAATTATTTCCATCTTTTATTGTATGAGGAATGAGCTCATAGTTCCTCTCCATCCCCCAGTAGGTAAATGACTCTACAGCACACATAAAAGTGACTGAGTCCTTTTGCAGCAGGAGCCAAGGGAGAGTTTTGGGGGTTTGGCCACGCAGCATCACATCTGAGTGGCCAGGAACTGAGGTAGTTTTGGGGGTGCTGATTAAGAAGGGGCCCAGGAGTGTTGGATTGCCCCTGTGTTGTCCTTCTGCTGCAATGCAAAGGGAGTTTGTCTGGTAAATGCACTTGAGGGCCTGAAAAGGGGCAGGGAAGGTTATTTGATAGTAAGTTAATGAGGGGTTGTTTGGAGCTGGACTGAGTGTGAGTGCTGAAGGGGACAGGGGTGAAGGAGCAGCCAAACAAACCCAGTAAAAATTGAAACAAACTGTGACCCGGTGGGACTGGAGTCCAGGAGCAATTAGGGTAATGCAACATGACAGAATTCCTGCTTGCTTTCTTGGGTGTTTTATTCCAGCAATAAGTTGATACATGACATGGGACTTCTGCTGGTTGAGCATTCCTCTCCATCACCCCTGTGCAGCTCTCTCTGCTCTAAAGGACCACGAGGAGTGATCCCCACAAGAGTGGGGTTTGTGGAAAGCGCCACACAACCCCTGCCCCAGCCTTTTTCCCCAGATGACTGCCCACTCTGGCCACTCTTGAGAGGGAAGAACAGCAGCTTTGGAGTGCTCCTGGGATTTCATTAGTACCTGGCCAGAGGTTTTCCAGAGCTCCAAGGATAAAACTCCCAGGTTGTGCACTGGGGTGCAGCGCTGAACCTGCAAGCCAGAAGCTCCAAGGACGGGTTGGATGTGTTCTGGGCCGACACTCGATCCCTTTGTTTGAATTTAGGTGTTCAGGGTGCTGTCACCAAACCCTCTGGGGTTTCCTGAGCACTTGGGTTCCCTGCAGCCCTGCTGCAGCGCTGGCAGCCCCTGTCCTGCGTGGGCTGGTCCCTCGTGGCTCCCGACGCTGCAGCACTTGCTCTGCAGGAGTCTCTCGTAGCCAAAGCGGGGTCCTTCCCGGCTGCTCCATGCCTGGCATGTCCCAGTGAGGCCAGTGACATTTTTCTTGGTGCTCAGCCAGAACCTGTGCTGCTCAGAGGATGCAGATTTGGCAGATGGTGCCTGACAGCTGCTGTGTAGAGGTTGTTGTTAGTCCTTCCTGAGCTGTTCCTTTGCATTTGCCTCTCTTTTCTTTTCTTTTCTTTTCTTTTCTTTTCTTTTCTTTTCTTTTCTTTTCTTTTCTTTTCTTTTCTTTTCTTTTCTTTTCTTTTCTTTTCTTTTC
>VXBZ01003168.1:689692-708537 GCA_013399135.1 Heliornis fulica
TTCCTCATCACTTCCTTGGGAACAGAATTAAGGATCTGTGAACAAAGAGAGTGTGTGTGTTACAAAGGGGCTGAATGGTTTATTTGGGCTAAAGCAGATGATAGCTTGGACTGTTTCAACAACACAGCGGGGATGGAGCTCATGCGATGCCTTCATGTGAGAGCCTGTACGGCCGCCGGCTGGCCCGAGGAGCCAACACCAGGTGGGGCTGGACACAGACACTCCCATGGAAGGAGGTGGGAATCGTGTTTGTGCTGTGGCTCTCTGCAGGCTCCGACCACATCCGTGAGAAGGACGGGCTGTGGGCTGTCCTGGCTTGGCTCTCCATCCTGGCCGCCCGCAAGCAGAGCGTGGAGGACATCATGAAGGATCACTGGCAGAAATACGGCAGGAACTTCTTCACCAGGTGAGGAAAGGGCTCACGCTTCCCCCAGTCCTGTGTTTGACCCACTGAGGTCACCCCAAGCGCTGGTGGCACTGGTGTGTGCTCCCACAGTGCTGATGTGGGAGCACACAACATACCTGGGCTAGATAAACCAGGGGGATTCACCTCAACCTCTCATGGTGTCTGGTGCAGGATTTCTTATTCTAAACACAAACCTGGTAAGTATCAAATCTGTAAGTATGGAAGGAAAAAAAAAACCTTTTTTTTTGTCTTTGGAGGGAGTTTTTTTCTTCCTGCTGAGTGTAGGCAGGTTGGCAAACCTGTGCATGCTCTGTGCAGCCAGCTGGGCATGTCAAAGAGGCACAAGTCCCACTGGCAACCAGTGCAAAGGCTGGGTCCCAGTACAAAGGCTGGGTCCCAGTGTGTGCTTCAGCCCCTCTCTGCTGCCTGTGACCCAGGTTAAGGAGGTGAGAGCTGGCACCGGTTCATTCTGGTGCCATCACCCCGGTGCATCGCTGGGAGGGTGTGCATGATGATGGTCAGGTGAAGTTGTTGCTGTGAGGAACCTGCTGAGATCCTGTTGCAGATATGGATTAAACTCCTCACAGTCACGTTGTTGGGTTCTAGCCCTGTCTTTGATATGCCAGGTGCAGGCAGCACAGCCTGTGCTGTGTCCCTGCTGACACTGAACACCCGTGGTGTGCTGCAGCAGTCACAGAATCACACAGAATCGCAGTGTCAGGAGCTGGAAGAGACCTCAAAAGATCACCCAGTCCAACCCCCTGCCCGAGCAGGATCATCTAGATTAGATCACACAGGAACGTGTCCAGATGGGTCTGGAATGTCTCCAGAGAAGGAGACTCCACAACCTCTCTGGGCAGCCTGGCCCAGTGATCTGTCACCCTCACAGGGAAAAAGTTCCTCCTTATATTCAGATGGAACTTTCTATGTTCCAGTTTGGAACCATTTCCCCTTGTCCTGTCACTGGCCATCCCTGAGAAGAGCCTGGATCCATCCTCCTGACACTCACCCTTTGCATATTGATAGACATTAATGAGGTCACTATTCAGTCTCCTCCAAGCTGAAGAGCCCCAGCTCCCTCAGCCTGTTGCACGGATTTCTACCAGACTGTCACCATGTCACTGCACAGATACTCCTCTCTTCTCCCTGTCCTCTCATCCAGCAGGGGACCGGATAACACAGATCCAGGGCTGCATTGTTTCAACAAGGGCATCCCAAATCCCTGCAGCTCATTACAGCCATCCCTTCCTAATGTCCATTTTCTGGTCCCTGGTTGTAGGTATGACTACGAGGAGGTGGATGCAGATGCAGCAATCAAAATGATGAAGGATTTGGAGGCCGTGATGTTTGACCGCTCCTTCGTGGGGAAGCAGCTGTCGTGTGGTGACAAAGTCTATACGGTGGAGAAAGCAGATAACTTCGAGTACAATGATCCTGTGGATGGAAGTGTCTCCAGAAACCAGGTGGGCACAGCCTCACTGGGGACAAATGTGACCTCAGGAGGGGTGTTGCTTTGTGTTTTGGGCTTAGTCTTTGTCCACTGCACCTGCTTTGAAGCCAAACGCTGTGTTTGTCCCTTGGGGAAAAAAAAATTGTGCCCTGTGTTTGCTGGTGGGATCCTGCCCTGTGTGAGGGAAAACCCTGCCTTGGAGAGGGAAGGGTCTGGAGGCTGTCTTGTCTCCAGCACTGGACCCCAGGTTGCTGCAGGTGGATCCTCCTGGAGTCATTGGTTTGTCCCTGAGCTCCAGCACCCCTCACACACATCCCCAGGAGAGCCCGAGCCGTGCCGATCGGCGTCAGGGCACTCTGAGTTCCAGGCTCTGCAAGTCACAGGGTGTTAAGTACATGTGGGATGAGTAGCCTGTCACCAGAGGTGACTGGAGGAGAACCATCCTGTAGATGGACTGCTTTGGCAGCATAATGTGAGAAGGAATCATGGAGAAACCCTGCTGGACTGATTGCTGTCCCTCTGGGATGGCACGAGTGTTTTCTATCTGTCCTGTTTCCGTGGAAGAGCAGCAGGTCTGTAGTGTGGTGCCTGGCAGAGAACCCATCCCTGGCCCTTGTTTCTGAGCAAGCTCTGGGATTAGAGCCCTTGCAGCAGCGATGCTTTGAGTGCTGGAGCTCCAGCATGTTCTCCAGCAAGGGCTGGGAAGACCTTGCTGGAGAAGGCTGGAGCTCCTCCGGGTGTGGGGAGAGGATAACAGAGGAGCCTTCTGCAGCTTCCTGAGGAGCAGGAGCTCTGGGATTGTGCAGGCCAGGCATGGCCATGTTGGGACTTGTGGATAATACCCTGGGGACCCAAAAGACACGTAGCTGAGAGGCTTTTCCCCTCCCCTTCTCCCTGACCAGGGCCTGCGGCTCATCTTCTCCGACGGCTCCCGCATTATCTTCAGGCTGAGCGGTACCGGCAGTGCTGGAGCAACCGTGCGCCTGTACATCGACAGCTACGAGAAGGATGCTCAGAAGATACACCAGGACCCCCAGGTAAGTGCTGTGTCCCACCTGTGGCACCACTGGCTCCCAACCTGCCAAGAAAAAGCTTAAATCTTTGCTGTGCACCGCTTGCTTGGGAGCTGCGTGGAGGTGCTACGATGCTGGATGGGAAGCAAGAGGTTTGGTATCGCTAAGCCCAGTATAAATAGGTTTATTAATTAAAAAACCCCAAAACCCAAGTCAGTGTGGAACAAGAGTTCCTCAGAGTCCCTCACAGCTGCTCCTGCACGTTGGTTTTCCTGCTGCTTTGTTCCATCTGTGGTGGGTCACAGGTGTGGGAGGACAGTTTCAGCCTCCAGCTGACCTTTGGTTGGAACATTGTGTGGCTTGGGACGGAAGGAGCTCGTTTCTGTACAAATTTGGGAAATACTTGCTCAAAACAACTCAGTGGGGGTAAAATTAAAAGCTGGAGTTGTGTAAGATGACACTGACCTGTTCTGCACAGAGTTTAATACTTGTTACTTATTGGTTAAAAATGCTGTGGCCTCTCACGTGGGTACTGGACAGCAGAGGCCTCGTTTTATAACCCCCATCAAAGAGCCCTCACACCCTTCACACATAACTCCCTGTGCCACTGTAGGCTGCTCGTGCCACTCTCTGCCATTCTGAGCCACCTCTGTCCCTCTCTGCAGGTCATGCTGGCACCTCTCATTTCTATTGCACTGAAACTTTCACAGCTTCACGAGCGAACCGGCCGCACCGGCCCCACCGTCATTACATAAAGAATTGGTCAGGCACCGTGCTGGAGCACGCACCGAGCGAGGGAAGTTGCCACCTCTCCCCTCTCCTTGTCAAAGCTGTCACTAGAAGAGGAACATCAGTGGTGTCTCCATGTGGGAACACACCGGAACCGCTGAGGACACACCAGAAGCCCCGGCCCCGCCAACACCTTCCTGCGACCACCTGCCGGCGGCCGGTGCGTGGTGCTCGCTAGCACAGCCTTCTACTCCCACCCCCCTTAAAGAAAAGGCTCTAGAAATAACAGAGACTAAATCCTTCAGGAATAGAGAGGGGGTTTCTGTGTTGGAAACCTTTCCTGGAAAAGAAGAGCAGAGGCTTTATCCTTGGTTTGAAACGAGATGTCTCTGAACAAGCGACGGCTGCACGTTGAGCCTGAGCGTTTCTCGCTTATGATCATTATTCACTCTAAAACTAAATGATGTAAATTGGTCTCTACTTGCTGCCTGTGTAAGAAAACCCCCCACCAAACCCTCCACACAGAATGAGCAGTAACAAGTGTTGCAGGATATTAAAGTAATATGAGCTACAATTAAGCGTTCCGCGCTCGTTTGTTTTCTTACGCCGTGATAGGCTCCCTTGAGCACAGAGAAAGGTTGTTCTGATGAGCTCCTTCAGGTGAACCTGGATGGAAGAGACTTGGAATAATCAGATTTGCAGGCATTAATGTTCAAAGTCTTATCCAAGGGCACGGAGAGGGTCGCCTGGGCAGCGGTGGTAGCTGTCTCCCAGCACCCTGCAGCAGCTCCTCCCTGCCCTGCTGCAGGAATCCACCCCTTGGAGCTGAGCCGTGTTCCTGCTCTGGCCCTGCTGACTTCCCCCTGGAGAGGATGAGATGAACCCACATCCCTGATTTAGCGCCCCTCATCCTGGAGGTGATGCCTTCCAGCAGCAGGAGGGACTCAGGAGAAGGACCCCAGGTAAATCCATGAGCCCTGGGTGGTTTATTCCCTCTGTCTCCAGCCTGGTACAGCTCAAGCTGTGGTGGTAAAAGTCACCACATGAGTGGGTGTGAGTGTGGTGCCTTCCCTGTTCCCAGCTCTCTGCAGCTGGGATTCAGCTGGGTCTGAGGGAGCAGCCCTGTTTTCCAGGAATGTGAGACATTCCACCCTCTCTCCAGCCAGGAGCTGCCAGCTCTGCTTCTGAGGTATGTGCTGACAGAGGCTTTTTATCTTCTCTTCCTCACAGAGGTGAGGAACCTCATGGGGCAGGTGGACTCCTCTGCTCCAACCACGCTGTGTTTGGCTGGCAGAGGTGCTCTGGGCTGGGTTGGTGCTGCCACCCCTCAGGGCCCATGGGTGCTGGTGGCTGGTCTGTGCGGGTGCCGGGGGTGCAGAGCTCCTGGCCCTGTGTGCTGCTGCAGCCTGTCCTCTCCAGCCAGCCCCACTCATGGGGATGCAGCTGGACCATTTCCTGACCACCCTGGGCTCTGGTTACAGACCAGCCACTGTCTCTGTCTTGGATGGATTCAGGTCAGAGATGGAGAATACCAGAACAATCCGAATAAGCCCCGTGGAAGCGACACTTGTGCTCAGGGTCTGGCTGCAGCCTACAGCACCAAGGATTCCTGTTTACAGTGAAAATGGAGGTGGGACGAGGGTTCCTTCCACTCCTGAGCCGAAGGAAAAGCCCAACCCCAACCTCCCACCTGCACAGAGATGGAGCAGAGGTCCTGCCCTAGTACAAGCTTTGGTGCAACCTGGAGCCTCTCGTGTGTAAATCCCGGCTTCCAGCCTTTCTCCCGGTGCCATCAGCCACTCGTCCCCCTGGGTGCTGTCTCCTGGGGTGCTTCAGCAACACAACCACCTCTGCTGCTGTGCTGCAGGGCCAAGCCAGCTCTTCCTCCTCTTTGAACCAGCAGAGGATCTTGTACTCTTCCAGTGGCTTTAGTGGAGCAAACGTGGGGAGAACGTGGGGTTGCAGTGCAGGAGTCCCACCCCCTGTGTCCCCATCATCAGCACTGACACTGCTCTGGCTTCAGCCCAATGAACTGGTGTGGAAGCACGAGCTGCCCTCCGGGAAAGGGCAGATGCAGTGAGCAAGGAAGCTCCCACATGAATCCAGGGAGTCTCCTTTCCTCTGAGCGCCTGAAGGACCGAGTCTAAATCCACTTGACAGCTTCTGTAGGGACACACAGGGCACAGAGACCTTTGATCTCTCTGTCAGCTAATGACAAACTTGAAGACAAAGTACACTGAGAGGCAAAGGACATTTTCCAGTTGCAGCACAGAGTCTGAGTCGGGTTTGATTGTAAAACCAAACTGGGATTGTAAATAACACGTCAGTAAACTGCACCGGCACCGGAGTAACTCCGGAATAAAATGGTCTCGGTTGGCCTTGGGGGAAAGAGGTGATGAGATGCTGCTGAAGGCTGACACCAGGACAGGCTGGGTGTCACCAAGCTACTGCAAGCTGAGACACCAAGCTGAGCTCTCCTGGCTTTATGGGGACAGGCTGAGAGAGTTGGGGCTGTTGAGCCTGGAGAAGAGGAGGCTCCAGGGAGACCTTCTAGCGCTCTGCCAGGACCTCAAGGGGGCCTACAAGAAAGATGGGGAGAGGCTGTTCAGTAGGGCCTGTTGNGGTTGGACTGGATGACCTCTGGGAGTCCCTTCCAACTCTAACCAGTCTGTGATTCTAGCCCAGCTCTGGTTCCTCCAGCTGTTCCTTTCTACTGCACCTACACGTGCTGCAGAGCGAGTCCCAACTCTTCCCTTCCCTGTCCCTGTGACACTATTTGTGCCTGCACAGCCTTTGCCTGGTCACCTTGTGGGAGCTGGAGCTCGTGTGCGAGAGGAGATGGCTTGGCCAAGCTACTGCTCCTGGGGTAGCCGGGTGGCTTTGCCCAGGGCTGGCTGAGCAGGACGCAGCTCGCCGGGCACCAGCGGGTCTGAACACGCAGCACCAGGAGGAAGAGTGGCTGGTGCAGGGTAACTGCTGCGGCTCTGAACGCAGGAGGCTTCAGTCCTGCAGGCTGTGGGCCAGTTAGTCATTATTTTCTCATGAAATTCACTCTTACCCCAGGGGTGTTACAGAGAATTCCTTCCATACACACAACAGTGGAAAAACACGGTCAGCCCAGACGGCACCGACTGGGCTACCTCGGCCAAAGCCGTGGCTACAGCAGGCTGAGGGAGCTGGGGCTCTGGAGCTTGGAGGAGACTGAGGGGTGACCTCATTAATGTCTATAAATATGCAAAGGGTGAGTGTCAGGAGGATGGAGCCAGGCTCTTCTCAGGGATGGCCAGTGATAGAACAAGTGGAAATGGTTCCAAGCTGGAACATAGAAAGTTCCATCTTAATATAAGGAGGAACTTTTTCCCTGTGAGGGTGACAGATCACTGGGACAGGCTGCCCAGAGAGGTTGTGGAGTCTCCTTCTCTGGAGACATTCCAGACCAATCTGGACACGTTCCTGTGTGATCTAATCTAGGTGATCCTGCTTGGGCAGAGGGTTGGATGGGATGATTTTTCCAGGTCCCTTCCAGCTCCTGACACTGTGATTCTGTGAACAGAGATGTTGGTGAGACTCAGCCTCTCACCCAATGGGTGTCTGCATGAAAATCACTTCTGCTCAGTCTCTGCTTCTCCTCAGACTGAAGCTGGAGCTGCTGTCCCGGAGGAACCCGATTAGATCCGAGGGCTCACAGCCCGTACGAGTTCTAGTCTTCCCCCCGAGTTTGTGTAACGTGAGATCTGGTCTCTGCGTGCGGTTCCCGCTGCACAAACCTGGAACTGCGGCCAGGAGCTCACGGCAAACGCAATCGCGGCCGTCGGAGGAACCAGCCCGAGGGCCGAGCTGGCGCTCCGGGGCTTCTGGCTCCAGGCTGCCGGGGCTTGCGGGCTGCCATGCCCGCAGAACGGCGGCGGTGGCCGGGGTGACTCCCAGCAGATGGGTTTAAGGCTGGACCCTTGTGCTAGAGACAAGGGAAAGCTGTGCAGTCCTGGCGAGCTGGATCTGGGAATGCTCCACGCGTGGAAGATGGGCTGTGCCTCCCTAGATGGCAGCATTGGGAAGGAGTCCCAGGGCAGGCGCCGAGGGGACCCAGCGTCTCGCCACTCCTCGCTTCAGCGGGATTTTACCCCCAACCCAGGCATTCGGTCACAGTTGAGGCTCACGGTGTCCTTGAGGTCCTCAGCGAGCACACGGAGAGCCCAGCTGTCCCCTAAGAGCGGTCTCCCGAGTGCTGGCACAGAGCTGAAGCGCAGCCTGGTCAGGCAGAGGTTGCTTTGGCTGGGACAGTTCAGGAAAGGCTGCACGATGCTGGTCCTGAGGGGTGTTTCCAGGTGATAGATCCAAGCTCTAATCCCTGGACCTTCAGCGTGCAGAGTTGTGGGTAAAACTTCCATTGAGCAAAGTCCGTTCCTTCAGCTTTGGTGTGAGGAGTAAATGTTACTCAGCGTGTTCCCATCACCACACTGACAGCTACACCCAGGCTCAGGAGAGGGAAGTGGCTGCTCATGAAATAAACACTTTTGTTGGCAGTTTCTTCTCATCCCTTCGTATCCCCTCCCACTCCTGGGCTCTGGGAGGGAGCCAGAAAGAGTGAGCTGGGACCAGCAAGGAGCAGGGCTGGGATGGGATGAAGGAGATCAGGGGCTGGTAGAGAGGTGAGGGTGGTATGTGTGGAGACTGGAAGGGATGTAAGAGCTTCAGAACGTGATGGATCTGGGTTTACTGCCTCTGTTTTCACAGGCTGTGGCTATAAGGCAGAATTAACAGTGATAACGACCCTATTCCTCGTTATGGGGAATGGCTTTAAGTGCCAGTGCAGAACCTGCTGCCCACAGCATCCCACTGCTCTTCAGTTCTGTGAACTGAGATTTCCCTCTGCACCTCAACACTCAGACCTGCTCACACAGAGCTCGATTACAGGGAGAAAATTACATTTTAATTAGGAAGTGGGATCTTAGCGAGGAGCAGGTGTCCACATCTAAACTTCCCCCAGGCTTGTGTGAGAGGAGTCAAAGCTGCAGCCTCAGGTTGGATTCAGCTGGCACCCAAAGTGGCTGTTAAACATCCATCCCCCCATTTCCTCGTTATAATCTCCATCATTTTGGTAAACAGATGAACATCCCTCTGCACGCTGGGGCTGGGCACTGGTAACGTCTCCCAGCAGCTCCTGGACAAAGTGGTGATGCTGCAGCTCCTCCCCAGTAACAGTCCTTCACTGGGGAGTCCTCAGGGAGTTTCCTCTGGTCTTCCAGGTAGCAGAGCATCTCCTCGTGTCCACATGAGGGAGGAAGGTACAGAAATCAAAGGCAGAGGGAATAAAGGGACCAAGTCCCGTGTGACAGGAGTGAGCGTGCGAAGCTTTGAATCATTTGACTCCGTGTTTACCCACCGCTCCTGGGAGACGGGGGAGGCGGGGGAGGAGTTTAGGAAGTTTGCAAGCAGAGCACTTGTGTTGTTTCTGGCATGAAATTACCGGTCATGTGTGTCCCTTCACAACGCCATTAACCTCCCACGGTGAGGCCAGAAGACCTTCAGGAGTGATCAGCCCCACCACTTCCACGCAGGAGGACTTGGGTGGATGTTCCTGGCAGCAGCACGGCTTGGACCGCGGGTAGGAGCCACGGGCAAGGTGGGACAGGATCCAGTTCTGCAGAATAAATCTGATTGTGTGGGTTGAACCGCTGGAAACCGCCGCTACTGGAATGGGAAATGGGTTTATTCATGTCCAAAGGGGCTCTGCACCTCCTTTGGGGTCACCTGCCTGCAAGGATCTTTACTGATGGTTTCAAGGCAACTGTGGTAAGATTTGCAGCAGAATGGCAGAGAGGGAGGGAAACCCTGGGGAGACCTTGGCTGAAGAGCAGCAGCACCAGGAGCTCAGCCCTTCACTGACACCAGCAAATCCACAAGTGAACCCACGCAGGACCTCGTGCCCAAGTCACCCACCCGTGGGAAACCGAGTGCTGTTGCCTCTTGTGGCAGTGGAATGGTTTTATAGTTGTTTGGTCAAAAGAAAGGTGTGAGGTTCTGGTGCTTCTCCAGGGCCTTCTGCTGTTGGGCCCTTGGGCACAGGGTGCAGCAAAGAGACCCCCAAATTGCTCTTCACCCCCTCCTCTCCCAGCAGGAGAGTAGAGCTCACAGAGGTGGCAGAGGGTGCCAGAGCCCTTGGACAGGCTGCCCAGAGAGGTTGTGGAGTCTCCTTCTCGGGAGACATTCCAGACCAATCTGGACACGTTCCTGTGTGATCTCCTCTAGATGATCCTGCTCAGGCAGGGGGTTGGACTGGATGATCTTTTGAGGTCTCTTCCAACTCCTGACATTCTGTGAGCCTGATTCTGTGATTCATCCTGGTGCTGCTGGCAATGCCAAGTTTCTTTGCCATGACCCACCCATCACAGGAGCCTCCCCATACTCAGGAGTTTAGCCCCAGAGCAGCCCCACTCAGCTGGACACAGAAGGATCTGCTGGAAAGCTGCTTTTGTTGTTGTTTTACTCCTTCTGCTTATTTTCCCAAGGGAAAAGTTGTGGTGTGACCTGAGCCTCTGGCTGCCCTGCCCGTGGCGTGTGTGTGAGTGAGTGCAGGCACTGCCGCTCAGCACCGGCAGCTTCGGGGCAAGGAGGCAGCAGGGAAGGGGGGAGCTCCATGGGGAGGTGGGAAACCCACAAGGGATGCTGGAAGGATGGTGGGAGAAGTTTGAGGTGCAGCTGTAAGGGCTGAAGGACACAGATCTGCTGGGGGTCACTACTTGTACTGTTTTGCACCTTGCTTGGAAATTAATTGTGGTTCCTTGGGCATGAGGGTCATGACACAGAAGGATGGACAACTGGCAGACCATGGCCCAAGCTGCCCTGGCAGAAGCCAAGGGCATCCACAGGGCTTGAAGGCCGTGCTTGTGCTTCCCAACACACCCAGGTGGTTCAGTGCTGAGCTATGAAGCACTGACTGGGAAAAAAGGAAAAAAAGGACCTTACCCCCAGACTTCAGAGCGGGTGTAAGCAAGGTAGAAGTGAATTGCCCTGAGAAGCAAAGGGAAGGAGGCTCATGGGGCACTGCAGACCTGAGCTGGATGGATTATCCCATGTCTTGGCAGCGTGCTCGGCTGCAGAGCCCAGGTAGGGACCCTGGGACAGAACAGAGGGCACTGGTGTGGGTGCCAAAGCAGAGTGGATGTATCTGTGGTAGAAGAGGATGGCATGGGGAGCTGTGGGTTATCTTGTAAGAGGGTCTTCTTCACTGTAAGAGGTCTTGCTAAGGGCTATTTGATGCAGTTTGTGATGGAACAATCTGGAAAATATCTAATTTGTTTTGCACACATTTAAACCCTGGATTTTCAGTTTTATTTGCTCCAAATAGAATGTAAAGGATATTGTATTAAACCTCTTTTAGCATAAATAATACACCAGAAACATCACAAAATAGCAAGTGTTCAGTTACACCCCAGGGAGCCACCACTTCTCCCCTGTATACAGCCAGTCTAGATGAGTCCTGACACAGCCTGAGGGGTGGTGGTTACACTCTGGATATGTATCCAGCATTTTGGAGGTCTGAGAAGCTGTTGAGCTCTGTAGCCCCTTTTACATGTGAGGCTTGTCAGCACACATGGCTCAGGTCGGTGTGAGACCTGCACTGGCAACCCAGAGGAACGAGCAGACGTGGCTGAAAGGATGAAGAACAGAAGTAGCAGCGGTCCATAAAGCCAAGATAACCTGTGCTTGTTCCTTTGGTGTCACAGCACCACCCCAAACCAGCATCTGACTGTTGAGGCAAAGCCATCTCCAGCGTTTGCAGGCTGACAAATGGCCATGTAAGTTACCAAATAACCCCAGACCTCGGGATTAGGCTTCTCCAATTGTTTTCACATGATGCAACTTTAAATCTCTCTTTTGAACAGTATTAAATTTCCTTTCATTCCCATAAACTTTAGAAAAAGTTGACTGCTCTCACATTTCAGACTGTGACCCAGCTAACTTGCACTTTTCCCCTCTGCTAGTCTGGAGAATGGAATAATGAAATTCAGACAACAGTGACCAAATGTTGCTCCGAAGAACTTTCCTTTTACAAAACAGATGAATACTCCTGGGCTCCAAAACACTGCAGGGAACAAAACTTTCAAACCTTATGGAAATAAAATAGTAAGCCTATGTGGTGACTTCATCTCCTTTATCAGATCAGGGGCATTTTCACTGGAATTGAAATGGATTTTTTAAAAAAAAACCCTCTAAGTAGAGCGAAAGAATTAAAAAATCCCACTGAAGCCATTATTGAAATACAGCTTTATTTTAAAAAACCCACACCCATGTGAGGGAAAGCTAAATTTTACAGAGCTACAGAGGAAAAAAACCCTCCCTCATCCTCATAATTTACATAATTCCTTGCTGCAGATAGAGGTGTGCTTTTATGAGAGCCAGGAATATAAACATTTTAAATTTTGTATTTGTGATGAAAAAGATGATAAGCAAATGGATTTTGCACTCAGCTCTCGGACAAAGGGCTGTGGGGAATGACCATGGACACACTGTGGGGGGGGTTCAGTCGCTCCAAGGTCTGGAATTTCTCCCTCGAGGTGCTGAGCACTCTCAGATCTCACAGGAAGATGGAGTCTGCTCAGCATCGTGCCAGATGAGGCCAGATATTTATATAACAAGAAATACCCACTGTGCTGTGGATTTGCTGCTGGCCCAAGCAGAGTTGCATTCACTTAAGCCCAGTGCAAATTTAGCCACTAGAGTCAAAATAAAAGGAGCCAAAATATATAAATCCAGCAGACGAAGTTTATGGGGGAACCAAAGCAAACATTCAACATCAAGATTTAGTGCAGCCAAATTGTTATAAGTGAACAGGGCACCTTACATCATTTTGTGTCCTTAGGGGCATAGTCTCCATTTTAGTGGTGTGCTTAAACTCACCCTGATATCAATAAAAGTTTTACATCCAAAATGAGTGGGGAATACGAGATGTTAGATAGTGCAATACCAGTCCATAAACCTGATACCTAAAACCTGTTATCACTGGCTTGGCCAACCCCCCGCCGGCTTCCACGTGAATTCCACCGATGGATCACCAGGTCAGTTTGTCTTAATTGAAAGTCTTAAAGGTGAATTGAAATGTTGTTGGAATAAAAACCTGTTTAAGATGCCAAATCCCTAACAAAATCCCTGGGTAGACCTACAAGTAAATAAATGGTAAAGGCAAATGCACAGGCCTTCCTATTAACCTGTCAAGCCACGACTTTCTGAATCTATTTTTCTCCTGCAAAAATGGTGACATCCTTCTTTCTCTAAGGACCAAAGTATCTAATTGCTTTACAAGCCAGGCAATAAGGATGATATTGTTTGGAGAGGTGAAGTCTCCCTTGTTCTTGCTGATGACTGCTGTGGCCCATCCTGGCAGGACTAGTTACTACAGGTTGTTCTGGGGCTACCTGTGAATGGTGTGAGGCATGGATTAGGGCAGTGGAGGGAAATATCAGTTGTTTTCCCAGCTATTCCCTTAAGATTCTTTTCCCAGAATCAAGTTTTTTGAGGTTGATTCCTTTTAGAAAAGGCAAACAAACTGTGCAGGAGGAGTCAGGGCCCCTTTGTTGTTAAAGGGGAGTTTCACCAGACATCTTGCACAAGGACAACCCAGTCAGGCCTCAGGAGTAAATCCATCGCCTTCTTTTCAAGGCTCACTTCTGGGGCTAATGAGAACATCAGAGACAAGCCAATTGCAACTCTTCTGGGGCTAATGAGAAAGCCAATTGCAACTCTTTTCTCCTGAAGGGTAACTCCAAAGCTCAGCATCTGAAGTGTGTATTAACTGCCCCGTGTGACTGCCTGGAAACACCTCTGTGACACACTTCTGCTGCCCATCCTGTCCTGAGCCGTGTCTCGTTAAATGAATGCTTCAAAGTGCCTGGTACAATGGGTACCAAGTGTAATGGCACCAACACATTATTACAAAAAACAGTGATAACAACAAAAGAATTAATGCACAATGTGCATGATGATATGTGCATGTGTCATTATGTAGTCAGTAGTGTTTGCATCCCATTCTATCACTGCCTTTTTCCAGGAGGGCGGCACCACGTGTTATAGCAGTATGTAATTCAGGGGTACAAAGAACAGTCCTTCTGCTCTGAAATTCCAGCATAACACACATGTGAAAGGGAGAGAATTGTGGTCTATTTCGAGGCTTTTCCTTTTATCTTTTCCACAGTCTCCTGCCAATTCTCCAAGTACTCCCAGATCACAGACTGAAGTTGATTATCTGAACAAGATTGTACTGCACCTCCCGATGCTCCTCCCGTCGTTCCCAGGGCTGTCCTCTGACCCTGGACCGTGGGCTCTTCCACTGCCAGTCCTCCCAGCACTTTTTTCTTAAGTCAAAGAAAAAAAATTCAACCTGAGCAGAAAGAGACAGACTTTTTGCTGTTGCAAAGACCGGCATAAACACATCTACTCAATGGCTGAACCCGTCGCCTTCGGAATAAAATAGGGGGCAGGGTGTGTCTCACTTGCTAGAGAAAAAAAAAGCCTGGCAAGATATTGTCTTTGTTGTGCATGCTTGTTGTCTACAGAGTGGCTGATCTGTTTTACAAAAGAAAATTTATTTTACTTTTAAAGAAATGTGCTATTTATACTGCACTTTCTCCTGAAAACTCAGCCAGAAAACAAAGGATGCATTGAGACGTCTTCACGTAAGTTAGACAGAATTCCTAAAGAACTGACAGTATGAGAAAAGTTACATGTCCATCTCCCAATCTTGAAAATGCACCAGAAATTGTCGGTTTCCACATTATGTCAGCATTTAAAAATCGGTGGTGAAATCAGATATACATGTGATCTTCCCCAAGCTTCTAGGAATCCACAGCCGTAACTCAGTGGTGTAATTCCAGTTGAATTTCAAATGGGCAGCGGATGATTGATGCAGCCTCGACCAGTGGAATGAAAAAAAAAAAATAAATCTGGTATAGATTAATAGGAGTATTAGTGAAAGATGGAAAGGCAAACAAGGATCCTTTTATAATGTGACATGATACTTAAGAACTCACATTGTCAGTAACTACAAATGTGTAATGTTTCTCTTTTATTTTGCTGTACTTCTGACACTATTATCTTACAATATTTTGTTTATCATCCTCTTGTGAGGTTTATTGTACTTACAAATCACTCCCAGACAGTCACTTTCTTTGTTAGCTTTTAATTAAAAAAAAAGAAGAATAAAAATAATAAAAAAGTTTTGTGCACAATACATTTTCCCTGCTGGATCTAATTCCACAAGGATAGTAACTACAAGCCTTTCACTGTATTAAAATATGTAGACATGCATCAAATAATTGATTTTTTTTTTTCTCCCCAGAGTCAAGTTCTCAAGCTTTATCTGTGCTTTACATCTCTGAAGCATCCTGTAGGAGAAACTCCCACCAATTTGTCCTCCCAAGCCAGAGTTTATCCTTACCTCAACTACATTTTGCCCTCAGATCATGATGAACAATCTGTGCTATTCATTTTACAGCATTTAGGGCTGCGTCCACCCCAGTTCCTTTGTTCAATATATTTCCAGTTCTTCCACTGTGGTATGGCAGACTGCAGCATGTTAAAGGAAAAGTAAGGAGAATATTTGTATTGATTTCAAAATGCTGCAGATTGAGAGCAGATGTAGCAAGTATTCCCAAAACGTATGTTTTAACTTTCATTTATGTGCTATGCCCAACAGTCTTCAAGCCAGGAAGTGATTTATATTTGCTAATTGCACTTTGGTAGATTTGCAGCTAAAAATAAGTGGCTTGTTTTTAAATTATGAGTGATTTATCTTTTCATACTGCAAGTTTCCAACACTTTGAAGCTTGGGGAATCTGCCTTTGGTTTCCCCATCTGCCACAGACTTGGGCACTTGCCCTGCATCAGCCCTCTGCCCGCCTCAGAGGTACCTGGACCTCACAGACATCTTGCTGCATTACACAACAAACACAGAGATGAAGGAAACAATTTTGTGTTACAGCTAAACAAGTCTAACAGCAGGTTGCTGCCAAAAGCAGCAGTCCAACTGCTCCCACCCCACCCCTGAACAAGGGTCCCACTCGCTTTTGCTGGACCTAACACCCCAGCAGCTGTGGGGGAGCTGACCCAGCTGGCTGATCCACAGGAACATCTCTCTTCTCTCATCCAAGGGTTGGTTTTCCACAAGACCTGAATGGATTGCCTGGATGACCACACAGGAAACAGAAGACTATTTTTATTATTATTATTGTGGGTAATTTTCTGTTATATCAGCTTAGAAGTAACTTGAAATATCACCTTAGAGGGTCAGGGCAGGCAAACCTGGGCCCGTGCTGTAGAAATCCTCCTGAGCTGTACAGCCTGGTCTCACAGCATTAGCTCTAATATTCCTGTATCTAGATATTAAGTGCCAAGACCCTGGGGGCACTCATATCTCTTGATGACTGACCAACCTCATCTGCAGCCTCCAACCCCACCCTCACCCAGGGCTCTATTTAAGACCAGCCCTGGCCCCCCCAGCCCCTGTCTGAGCTATTTTGGGGGGCTGGTGGTCTGTAACTCTAGTGCCCCTGTGTTGGGGACTTGCCTGCTTGACCTCAGACCTGCCTTATCACTGGGGGCCTCCTGGCAATTGCTGGGCTCTGTCCTGGTGAGTGTTGCTGGAATGGCCCCTGACCTGAGGTTGATTTCTCAGCTTGATCTCAGACCTGCCTCACCACTGTGAACTTGCCTGATGATTTATGCTCTTGGTTGGACCTTGGCCTGTCTTACTCACCTTGCTTGGGGTTAGTGGAACGGGTTCTGGCTGGTGAACCTTCTTTTCTGCTGGCTGTGGCACTTGTTCAACATTCTGTCCCTTAAGAACCGAAGAGCATTGGCTGTGCCTGGAGAAAAAGGTGGTTCAAGGACCTAAAACAGTAGAAACATCTCTGCTCTGGAAAGGTAACTTCACTCTCTGTCAGCTTAGCTCTTGAGCCATCTCAGATCCTGGTTCTTTGTGTCAGAAACAATATGTACTGCTAGGAAGGCTGCATAGCTACCTGTCAAAGCCTGTGGTGTGGGTCCTTCTGAACCTTGATTTGAATTGGCTCTGGCTGGTATGGAGGGGCTTTGCTTTGTGGCTGGCATAACCTGGCCAAGCTCATGCCACTGCTGAAAGGACAGGTCCTGTGTGACACAAAGGATGTATTGGAATGCATGACTGGGAAAGGGAGGAGGTGGCAGCATGGCTGCCTTCAGCCAGCTCTGAAACTGCAGCCTAAGGCATATCAGAGCAAGATGGCAAAAAGTCCTGCACCTCCAACAAGGAGATGCTTCACCTAGTGCTGCACGCAGGAACCTCCACTGGTGCTGCAGACAGAGACAGCCAAGTCCCAGCAGGAGATGGTCCCCTCTCACAACTGCTCTGGCAGTATCTAGCTTGGCTTGCCTCCCTCTGCCACTTAATCCCCGTTTGTATATTGGGCACTTCTCCCTAGGAAGTGGGTAATCTCTTGTCATTGTCCTCTGTCTGAGATGGAATATGTGCATGTCTGTATGTGTGAAGAGGAGGTGATTTCAGACCTCAATCTCCTTCCCTAACACTTGGCCAGATGCTTATCTGGGTTTGTTCCTCCTCCTCTTGAAACTCGATTAGCGTCTGACAAGAAATACAGGATTCATATGGCAGAAAGCAGGCCTAAGAGGGGTATGACCAGCTCTAGCAGGAAGTGAGGAGGAAATTCCTTTAATCTTGTCCTTGTTTCCCCTCTGCTTATGAATTTTTATTAAACAGTTGCTGACTTTTGCAATCTTACGCCTAATCTAAGCATCTCAGGAATGTGATCATTCTCCTGAATGGGAAGCAGCTCTCACTCCTAGTAGCTTCAACCAGCTTTGGCAGCACCCTTCAACTCCAGCAAAACAGTGCTGCCCACTACTGAATCTGCCCAACCACAGCTACAGCTGTGATACCATGTTGGTTGCATACATTATATGATGTATGGTTAGAGCAGGGAGTAAACTGCAACCCTGGTGCCCACAAAGCCCAGCTTCCTACTGCCAGCCAGAGGGAGAAGTGTGTTTGGGGTCTGGTGTGGGCACCATGTTGTGGGCTGATGGAGGCTGCAGCTGAGGAGCCACGGGACTGTCCCCAGCCTGGCCGGAGACAAGCTGGGGAATGAGAAATGCTGCTCTTGGCACTTATGATCTCAGGCAGTAGCTATGCCTGACTCCTTTTCAGGCAGGCTTTCTGATATAAAAGCTAAGCTAGGAGAAACAACTATGCTAAAATGATGACTTCACTAAGGCAGAGAGTTTTGAGAAAGATTCCTAAGATGGAAACCGGGCTTCCTGGCTGACAGTAAGAGAGATCCAGTGAACTGGAAATGTGAGGAGAAAATTGGACGCTCCTGACTATCAATCCATGTGTGAAGAACTGTTGAGGAATCATTTTTCTACACTGCTAGTTCTCAGGTTCTTTGCTTTGTTTCAACAGAAATGGTGTAAGAACACTATATCCACAGAGCTCAGTGGGACAAACTTTAAATGGGATGGTTCCCCCATAGCCACGCTGTGCCCGGGCAGTGAGCGATGCCCTTCTCAGAAGGGAGGTGGTATCAGCCATGTGTCTCCGTGGTGGCTCAGATATGCATGGTGGCTCCTGAGTGCTGCCAGCTCCTGTCACTATGGGCCCTCTGGGAGGGTCTGTGGCAGTGTGCAGGACTCCCTGTGCTGGCAGTCCTGAGTCTGACAGGATTGAGATTTCACCACCTCTTACTGACATGGCATCCTCTACCTCATGACTGGGGAGCTTCCACAGTGAAGTTTGCCATCAAGGCATTCTGGCTGCCCTGCGTGATAGGGGATAGCCAGGAAAAGACCCGTTAAAATTAGACATGGAGTAACAAGCTACACAGACTCTGCATGTGAAAGCATTTTCTCCCCCTCACATACAATAATCCCATAGATAGTCTTTATTGTATGGGCAGCAGATCCTTGGAGAATAAGATGAGGAGAGGAAGGGATGGCAACCCCAACTGGTGCCTTCAGGAATCGCCCAGAAAGGGATGGCACACGGTGGGCTGCGTGGAAGGGCACCTCAGCCATGCTGCCACCCGTGAGGTGTGAGGTGAGAGGCGCCGGCCCCGGCTGGCACCAGCCCGCGGCCCCGTGGAAAATGGCGCCCGGCGGGGAGAGGCGAGCGCCGCCCTGCGGGGAGCGGCAACCCGGCCGGAGTCTGGAGGGGCGGGGACGGGACGGTAGGGGGCGCTGCTGTGCCGGGCTGCGGCGG
>VXBZ01003168.1:709279-734441 GCA_013399135.1 Heliornis fulica
CGACTCGTGTTTATTTTGCGATCCTTCAGTTTTATTGGGGTTTTGATTTCAGCCTTTTCGCGGGTGATTTATGCTTAAAGCGCAGCACATGTGTAAAGGGACCAAGGTGGAATTAGGCGAGGGCCGATTTCTGAGGCCAAGTCAGTAAAAAACCCAGCAGTTCTTTTTGGACGCCTGCATGAGAATTTCGCTAAGAGGTGGATATTCATGAACTCCGTCTCCTTAAAGGTATTTTATGGCGGGTACTTAAATCACAAGCCACTTCTGAAAAGGCCGGGTTGGTAATGTGGCCGTACTTAGTATTTAAAGAAGGGCGGGGGGGTGGTGTGGAGAGAGAAAAGTGAATGCTAAAGAGATAAAGCTGGCTGAGTTTAAACACTTAGCAGTTGAGAACTGAAAAAGCTGTGGTTATAAAACCGCTAAGCCAAATTACAGATACTGTAGGATGACTTTCTTTCAGAAATCAGTGGCAGCTAAGAGGTTCAACGCTCTCACTGTGTGCCTGAGTTTCTCTCTTGTGTATCAGTGTGTCCCTAATGATGCCATTACCTGGGACTGTTTGGTAGTGGATCTGTTTGGATGACTTCCAGGTATCACAGAGTGACTCTGTGGGATGCAGGAGTCTCCCGGTGCAGACTCAATGGCTGGGTGATGTTTCTAGCTTAGGGTAGGAATTCTCCATGAAATCTCAGTGGGAAAAAAAAATTCAGATGTTGTTTTCTGGTGTCTCCATGGGATGCTGTATGTGTGTAACCAATAGCTGTATTTTTAAAGGGGGGCAGGGAGCACACAGGCCATTTTTCCCCCCTCTTTTTCAGTTAATTTCAAAATTTAGGGTTATAGTATCAAATACTGTGGGTTTCTAAGAGCCTGGAGGGACACCCCTACTCCCCAAACATAAAGCAGTGGATCACATTGGATCCCAAACTGGCTGTTTTTTATTTACTGTGAATTCTGCTGGGAAGTGTCTTACATAACATGATTTCACCTTTCCTTCTGACTGCTAATATAGTTGTTATCCACAACTTCTTTCCACAGTGAAATATTTCATGTATTTTAAATTGTATCTTTGGCAAAAACTTAACGACTCATGGGCAGATCAGGTGATTATTTTTCAATAGTGAGATATATATCATATATATCAGAACCACATACTACATTTTCCCCCAAACTTGTTTAATTTCCAAGTTCTGCAGAAGAGTAAGGGGACCTGGCCATCTAATACTAATTAAATAACAAGCACAAAGCCTATTTTGAAGTGTTTTACTGATAACTGTAGTGGCTTGGTGAATAGATTTTGCTCCAACAGAAACCTAACCAGCAATACAGAGCCCTCCAGTCCCTCCCCTTTTACCCTCATAGAATATCAACCCTTTTAATATAAAAGATGGTTTGTTTTTTTTTCTCAGGCATGTCAAATAAGGACTGCAATAAGAGTCCATCTCTGGTAGTAGCCTACCAATTAAGATGGGCTGGGAGTCCAAGATCTGATGGGCTGACACAATGCAAATATTGAAGAGTAGTTTGGGTTGTTAGCTCCCTGAGGTGCAGAAGGATCAGAGCCTCATTGTGCTGTGCTCGGTCCAAACATCTGCAAAGACATGACTCCCACTCCAGAGACTTCCCAGTTTGACACTCTGATCCAGTAAACGTATGCAGATGTGCACAGAGGCCTCATGTGAGCAGGCTGATGCAGCTCAGTAGGACAGGAGAGATGTGTATCTGCTTGGAGGCCAGGAACCTGTGCACTTATTGTCACATCTCTTTTGGGGGGATTATTACCAAATCCTCCATTTAGTTGAGATATTGTCAAGTGACCAAAACTGTTTTGCCGGGTTGCCTTTCAAAAGCTCTTCTTTGCCTTTTCCTCCTCACTTTTCCCCCCGTCTCCTGCTGCTTCCTTTTTGTCAATGACCTTTCCTTGTAGAGAGCAAAACAAGACAAAAAGCGCATTTTCCTTTGTACATTCATGCTGCCTTTAATGCAGCCTCTTCCCAAGGGTGCTCAGTGGCTGGCCCAAGTGTTCTGAATAAAACCACAAAGTTAATGTGAATATAACTAACAGGAACTCTCTGAGTTGGATTTTTTTTCTTTTTGCATTATCTGACTATGGATGTTAATACTTCAGCTTTACTGTTGTTCTGTATCATGTAACTGTGAGAAGTCACACTGGAAGATGCAGGAATATGATGAAATTGTTTAAAAAGCCTGTAGTAAACCCCCCAGGTCTAGATTATTTTTCAGATTATAGGGGGTATTTTCAATTTTCTTGAAAGTTGCCTCTTGTGAGATAAAGCTCTGCAGTTCTTGATTAGTCCCTGTGATACCCTGGTGGTGTTTGGTCCCTGGGTCAACAGGCTGCTATTGCAGCCAGTATTCACTTAGGAGTTTACAAACAAACACAATGCTTTTGTTGCCATAAGCTTAGGAGAGGATGAGAGTAGATGTCACTGACCCTGATTTTCAGTCTCACGTTTCTTGCAAAAAGTTCACAAAATATCAGCAAATTCCAGGCATCATTTCTTAGTTTCTGTAATTAAGGTCTACTGAAATTGCTGTGTTGATTATGTACACACAGGAACTTTAAGTTAAAGCTTTGCAAATGAGATTGGGCAGGGGAGCATTTTAAAGCTTACTGATGGATTTTTAAATACAAATACCTAAATCTAGGCAAAGCAGGGGGGAGGCTTCCCTGAGGTGTGACACTGGATACCGCTCTTTGGAAACACATGTCGAAATGCAGCAGTCTTCTGAGACTCAAAAGAGCACCTCAGAGTTGAAAACTCGTTTAAAAAAGCCTAACTAAGTGCAGCTGCTAGCCACATAGCGACTGTCCTGCGTGCCAGAAATATCTAGAAAGTTAACTAATACAAAATAAAAAGTCTAAACCTTTCATTCCCCAAGCACCCAAGAGAAACCCCGCCTCACTCCTCCCCAGTTGGGGATTTCATGTTCACACAATTGTGCATGTTTTTCGAATTTTATGCCTTAAGAATCAATTTTTTAGTGATGTGGTAGATTGGGATCTGCAAAGTCACGTGCTTGATCCGCTGTTTTGGTGGGGTGTTCTCGCCTTGCTCTAGGTACCCAGGTCATACATGCTGGAAACTTCCATGGGTGAAGTTGCTCCTTCAACCAGGAGAAACGCAGCTTGTCTTGGGGCTGGTCTTGGCAAAATGGCAAAGCCTCACACCCAGCCTTGCGTGGGCAGAGGCTGATGGTGATAACCAGCAGAGTGACTCCCAAAATGAATATCAAGTGCAGTTATTCTGCTGTTAAGGTGCTGCCTTTGATCTGAGCTTCTGCTTTTCAACATCAGCAGTTGGGTGCTGTTGGCTGAGAATGTTCTGGGGCACTTGAAAGCGGAGGGAAGGCTTATGTGAAGTCTGCTAGGAAGCAGGTTCTGGGGGTAGGGGAGCACTGGGAGGGCTGTAAAACCTACTCCCTAAAGCAGAGCTTAAAGACATTTTGGGCTGATTTGGGCTGGGTCAGCAGTTGAAGAGTTAAGTGACACCATAGGGCTTCTTCTATCCTGGTTGCTTTATCATTCTAATTGTGAAGATACAGCAAGTCAATGAATCTGCTCATTTATAAGTGAAACAATGGTGAAACGAATAAATGAGAGCAATTGTCTATGATTCTTTGGAAACAGTAACAGAATACTGGTGTTAGCTGAGGGATGCTGCTGTGGGCTTGGGAGCTGCAGGATGGCATGCTTTGTGATGAATGAAAAAGCATGCAAAAATCCTGACATTTTACATGTGGTGTGAAGGTTTCATTTGGTCATGTGCTGCAGGAGTTGTTTTTTCTGTTTACAAGCGGAGTTACTGCTCCCCTCCTCAGGGGTGTGGTGTATGAGAGGCTTGGTCATGTTTAATTGCCCTTAATTGGGCTGAAATGACAGAAAGGCTGTGAAGTTTGCTACTGTGAAAAAAATGGAGTAATCTCAGCTTAAATATATACCATTATTATGTAATAATAAAGCTCTAAATATCGCCATTATTTCATAGTAAAGTTCTTTTAGGTCCTCTTGGGAGTATAATGTAAAAT
Source organism: Heliornis fulica (assembly GCA_013399135.1). Lineage (NCBI taxonomy): Eukaryota > Metazoa > Chordata > Aves > Gruiformes > Heliornithidae > Heliornis > Heliornis fulica. The sequence continues at coordinate 713,330 of VXBZ01003168.1, forward strand.
AACTCATATATATTTGGAATCTAATACAGTGTGATACTGAAAATGGTTCTCTGCCAGAGTCAGGCAGCTTGGGGAAAAAAGTAGATTTGGAAAGGAACCCTTCAGCAAGGGAAAGCAATAACACAGGTTTCCATGCCAGCATCCTGTAGTGAGGAAGATTGCTTTCCAGGATCTCCTCCCCAAGTGGAGACATCGCAGTGCCACTGTTTCCAAGTAAATGTGCAGAGCAGAACATGAAAGGAAATGGCTAGTGACTTGTGAAAAGAATCCCACGGTGTCTATCGCTGGGATGGCCATAAATCTGGAGGATGATTTAGTTTGATAGGATTCCTGAAAAAAAAAAATAGTGCAGAATGGTCACCAACAGGAGCAGAAAAGCCACATTGCTCCCGTCTAGGAGGAACTGAGAGGTGTAAATTAACTGCGGGGCCAGTGCTGTGTTTCAGCAGTGCTGTGTACGACACTGGGCTTTCTCTGCTGTATTTCAACAAGTCATGAGCTGGAGTTCATGCTGAAGGCATGAAATAGGCTCTGAAGCAGAAGAAAGCCTGGGTCAAGTCTGCTTTGTTGCTTCTGCTGAGTTCCATGAGGTAATTGTAGTTGATAGCATCTTCTAAACCAACCCCTTCCCAGAGCTGCACAGAGGCTGCGTTGGATCCACTATGGAGTACTCACAGGAGACTGAAGAGCAGCAAAATGCTGTCCCTTGTGGGATGTGTTACCCTACATCACCCGTGGTGGCAGGCTCTGGGCAACATGTCCCTGTTGCCTGGCTCAGGACAGTTACACACTGTTGAGTAGTGCTGGTCCAGATCTCCTTTCCCTTCAACACTCCCAAAGTGCTCGTGGGCTTTGGGAGTGTTGAAGGGAAAGGAGATCTATCTGCCCTTGGTGTCAGGGAAGGTTAAAAACCCCCATATTGAGGCAATTCCCCACGTGTAGAGGTAAGACACACTCCTGGAGAGTTTGAGCAAAAATCCTGGTAACTCTGTGCAGATGTTGCATGTTTTTTATAGCTGCTGCTGATGCCCTGTTCTGCATTGTGTTGTACAGAGATGTGCTTTCACTCTGTGACAGAAATTTGGGACTAGGTTTATGTTAAGGCTTAGCCATCCCAGTATGCAGTGGTCCAGCTTCACAATAGATGAGTTCTTGAGAAAACAGCTAGTGGAGGCCCTGGTGGAAGCCTGCATTTTATTAAAAGTTTTTTTTTTTCCCAAACTGGTCAGGTCATATGTTGAAACTGATACTTCACCATGGCTTCCTGTGACCTTCTGCTCCATCCCTCCAAGGGGTGTCAGTTGTGCCTACTCCTGTCCCGTTCCCAGATGCTCTGCTCCATCTGCAGCAGAGGTCTGAACATCTGCTCCACCCAGAGCTGGGAAAGAGTCGGGGTGGTGGAGCTCTGTGTCGGAGCACAGCAGCAGGCCATGGGAAATCCAGAGATCAGAGATAAGCCAGGAAAAAAAAAATGTTTGGCAACTTTATAACCTCATGGCACATTCCCTCCAGAGGCTGGAAATGTATGAGGGCATGCTGTTCTTACCCTCAGAACCTGAGATTATCTTTGGAGGATATGCAGCCTTGCAGATTCCCAGCTGAGCATTCCTCTTAAGAGGAGATAGCTATTTGTCCTCCCCTGAAGGAGGGGGCATGGTCCCTCCTGAAGATGCTAAGCCATGCTGTAAAGGAGCAGTGGTTCACATCCACACCCCATCTGGTTGATCCAGAACAGGATGTCAACTCACTCAGAGAAACCCAGTGTTTCAGAGCTGGGAACACTCTGGAGAAGGAGGGATTTTGTGATCCGAGCGCTTCAGCGCCGCGGTGCTGAGCCAAGAGCTTCTCACAGTCTCAGCAGAAAGGGCAAAGGGTGCAGATCCGTCCAAAAGCTCCAGGAGCCCCATCAGGAGGAATGAAGCTCCTGCACTGAGTGAGAAGCTTTACTAGAGCCCTTTCTAAGTCACATCTGGTACTTGATCTCTTCTTGTTGGGCCAATACTGCTTTGAAAAGAACCTGTCCTTGTGTTCCAGTCTCTTGGCCACATCTAGGTAAAAGGCAGGAGTGGCATTTGTAGGGAAAATCACTCTTTTTCCAGCTGACAAGCTTTTGAGTGCAGAATGTGAGCTTAGACCTGAGAGCAAGAGACCCTAATATGGCCTGATGATACCACCACCACCTTTCCTTGTTTCTTGAAATCATTACAACTGTGTAGCTGCCACTATTTGGAAAACAACAGCAATGCTTCTGGGGGGACATAGATTAATTTGTGCCAAGCAGAGGCTGCAGATCAGTGTTCTGTTTTGTTGTCACCTAAGCATTTCCTTTAGCTCTAGCACATAGAAAGTTATTAGGACACTTGCTGTGTAATTTTCAATTAAAGTGACTTTTCCACCATCTTCCAGAGAGCTTTTCTCTTATTTTGAGCAGAACATATGTGTCTGATGATGGGATTGCTGTTCTGAAGGCTTTGGTTTAAAAGCAGGGGTGTAAAGGTGGTAACATATGTGTGAGGGTTCTTGAGTAGCAAAAAAATGCTGGGATGATAGAATGAATTGCAGAGTGTGGTGACAAGGGTGGCCTGATGGACATCCCAACAAGCCCAGAGCACATACAATCAGGGCATAGGAGTCCTGATGCTCTCCGAGGCGAGTGTTGGTTGTGGTGAGCATTTCTTTTTCTTCTTTGACTTAGTACCAGCTTTTGTTACACAACATTATGCACTGGGTATGTTTGGATAATACAAAACAGCTTGCCAGAGACATTTTATTACAAATACAAACATGTTTTGGAGCAGCAGTTGCAGTCCTCAAGATAGTTTGACATCTGGAAAGAACCAGAAAGGATTATTCCAGATTCGATACACCCGGTGAGATCAGGTGGGTGTATTCCTGTCTTTCTCTCACTAAGAATTGAGAAGGGTTTGAATGTTTTCAGATGATTTGTGTAGTTGATGAAGTTCTTAGGGTTTTTATCCCACATGCATAAAAAATTATCTGTGCCTGTGCTTATTGTTGCTCTTGAGCTACAAAGTCACCTTTTTGCCTGGGTTGCAGAATGCTGTGTCATAAACCCTGTTGTTGGGTTTGGAGCAGCAGCTGAATAAAAGGCACAAAGCTTGTCACAGCATCTACACCTCTGAACATTTGTGGAGTATGTAGCTTGGAGAGGGGGGGTCTGTTTTCTCTCTGTTGAAATCAGTTTCAGCAATTCTGTCTGCAGAGATAAGTGGGATTGTGTACACAGGGCGAGAAGCCAGAAGCTTGGCCAAGGGACAAACAATTTCAGTGTGAGAATTAAGATTAGATCTGGTTTTGGTCAAATGAAGTCCTTTTTGCTAAACTTCTGATATCTAACCTTTCTCTTCCTGGAGAGGTATTATCTTCATTGTACAGGGAGCATCATTCTCATCTGTGGCACCTGTATAGGGTTATTGTCGAGCTCAGCGCTGTGAAGTCTACACTCTATTTACAACAGGTTTTGCCTCTCCCAGTTTTTCCTGTAAGAGGTCAGTTATCATGGTTGAACATCTCTTCTCCAAAATTAACTTGGCTTCAAATAAAAGGAAGCATCTTTGTAATTGTTTTGTTTACTCTGAAATATTTGATGTGCTGTATAAGCAGCAAGCGTTCTGTACACTTTAGGTTTTAATTTTGTTAACTATTAGTTCCATATGTTCTTATTATATATATTATTACATCCCTCTCTGAATTTAGTGAACATTTGTAGTGTGATGGAAACACCTCTTTTTCTCCTGAACAAGCTGAGCATAGACAGCACCATGTTGAGCTTTCAGTGTCTTTCACCCAGAATGACAAGAGGTCATTTAATTCCCAGTTGATTGTCAGGGAAATGGATTTCTGTCATTAAATGCATTCAAAAGGTTACAGAGTAGCACTGGGTGGCTCTTTGCTTCTGACCATCAACTTACTATTCTCCTGTCTTGAATCAGTTTCTCTCCCTAGGTTTAAAGCTCTTCTCCAAATGAAAAAGAAATTATTCCCAATTTAGATTTGTGTGCCCTTTGCTTTTTTTTTATGAAGTGTAGAAGCATGGAGCCCTCCTGAGAGCTGAGCAGCCCTGGGTGAGGGGCTCAGGCAGAGACATCCCACAGCTGAGAAGCTGGCAGCAAGAGGAAAGCCAATAATTAGGAGTGAAAATATGGTATTTTAGCTGTAACTATCAGCCAAGGATTAAATCTGAAATTCCATGTGGGTTCTTCTTTTGTTCAGGCTCTGTCTGGGCATTTTGCTGCTGCTGGGCAGGAGAATTCCATTTGCTGTAATCAGCACTGTGTCAGAAATCCTCCCAGAAGCTTTGGCTGGTGCAAAGTTGGCCCCCTTCTAGCTGGCATAGATGCTCATGAGGTTTGAGCCTCTTCATCAATTTCCTTTTAATATCTGGGGCAACTTAAGAGTTTTAGTGATACTTTTTCCAGCTCTGAGTGGTCCAGAGCTGTGGTTTGAGAGTGTGGTCCCTTTGCCTGGTACTGCATGAAGCACTCCTGATTACCTTGGGAATGCTGGGCTGCTGGCCTCTGGGTTGGAGCACTTCATGTTCACGATAGGATGGAGGGCCCCTTGCTTTGAAATTCACTTTTCTTGGCAGTCTGTCAGAGCCCAAGTCTGGCAACCTTTGTAAGTGAGATGCAGCAAGCCTCGCTTATTTTAGCTATTGGTCTGTCACTGTGTTTTTAATTTGCTGTAATTTAATAACTGACACAATGCTGGAATAAGTAAATGGGCTGTGAACGTTCTCATAGACTTTGGAAGTCCAGCTCAGGGCGAGATTTAGCTTTTAATTAACACTGCCCGTGAGATTTATTGTTAAAGTTGTATCCTTTTAAATAAGTAAATCTGAAGTTGAGTAAGAGATGAATAATTGAAACCTGGTGTGGGATCACAGGCTGTGTTTTAGCCCGTGGAGCGCAGCGCCTTCCCCGGCAGAGCGCGCGGAGGCCCGTCGTAGCTCCACACTCTGTTTCTTATAAGTTATGGGTCATTCCACTGCAGTTGGATGCTTACATCCACTCTAAGTTGGATGCTGTCCTTATTTATCCTCTCCCTTTATTTTCCTCGTGTGTGATATGTTGCTACATGTTGAACAACACATGTTCTTCACATCATTAAGAACAGTAGTATTTTACGTGTGTGTAAACCAGATTTTAGGGCAGCGAAGAGCTTTAGGAAGGCCTTTGGATGCCCACCTAAAAACAACAGTTGGAGGGGTTTTGCTTCTTTTAGCCCCTACTGCTACATAAATTCTCCAAAAAGAGGCCCAGGCAAGGGAAAGAAGCTGTAAAGGCATCCTCTTGCCATAGAGCAAAATCCTTATTCACCAGGGGATCAAAGGGAGATGTTCTCTTGAATTCTTCTGTTATGTAGGGGGAGATGATATCTGATTTTCCATTTTTCCTTGGAGAGTCTGTTTGTAGGATGTGATTTATGTTCTCACATTCTGGTTTTGTGATTTATTTGTTTTTTTTTTAACACACAATCTTCTTTTAAATCTAATGAGTGTTTCTGACTCTTAAGACTGGCTGTGTAGTGAACCCTGAGCAGTAGTAAAAGGTTCACAAAACTAGAGATTATTTTATGTGCAGAAATATGACGTTCCATAAGAATTCCTTTTAAGAGTGTTGGTCTCCTACTTTTCATAGCTGCAAATCTGACCTAGATACGAGGAGATCTGTTATCAACCCTTCTCATTTCAGGCTGAAAAACTACAGCAAATGTCAGACTGATTTGTTCATGGTTTATCTTGTTGGCTGTGCTATACAGCATGTGACAGACCAGGTTGGGCACTAACTAACCATTCATTTCTTCCTGAACTAGTTCTTATGGGAAGCCAAATTTGGCAGTGGTCATACTTGTCTCTCTCTGGTTTCAAAATCTATTTATCTGTGAAGGACCCAATAGTTCTGGGAAGTTCTTTGATCTGTCTTGAAAATTAGAGTGGAGAGTTGGCGGTGGGGGAAGGAGAAAAAGGTCTTCTCTGTGTGGAGTGTAGATAAAGTTAATTTTGAGTGAATTTATTCACTAAAGATGTCTTGGTTCTTCCTGTTGTGTCAGTAAATGACTGAAGCTGTTGCCTCAGGCATCACAGACCATCCAGCAAGGGTCAGAGCAGGGAGGAATGTGATCACTGCCTTAGGTTTGGGAAAATTGCAGTGTGGAGGGATCGGTGCGGTTTTGTACGTCAGGGTTTGTTGTTTTTCTTCTGGTCGGCTCTTCAGAAATCCCCATCCCAAACCCTGTAATTGTCAGATTTTCTGTTACACTATTCCCCCCTGCCAGTTATTATCTCCTGAGATTATCAAGGGTAACTTCACATGGACTAATTGTAATAACTGAAAAGGCCTGAGGGGAAGAATTCTGTCTCGTCGTTGCAAGTAGGGGATTAAGTGTGTATATATTCAGTGTAATTTGCTGAGAGGTGTCTATGTACAGATCTGTCAGAAGAACTGTAAAATGGTTTGAAATATTGCAGAGGATAGATATGTGGTGATACAGGGGCTCAACTTTCTTCTGCTTTTGTTGCATTATCCCATTGAAGTTAATTTTCAGCACGTTTTTTTCTCCCCTCGCCTGTGTAAGCTCGTGTCAGGCTCCTTGAGGAGGCACTTATGTTCTTGAAGGATTTTTGTGCTAATTTAGCTTTTATTTCATCAGGTATCAGGGCCTGGTATTATCCTGCTATTTGTTACCATACTTTTACTGTAAATTACTGACACCAGAGATGGCTGGTGATTACAGTGAAGATGCCTGAGGTGCAGGAAGGAAATACTAGTTTTTGATCTCTATTTCCTTGGCTGTCTTAGAGGCTCTACGAGTGGTTATGATCCTCTGGGGCTCAGGCATTCAGTAATGCTGATTAAAATAGTCAATCTGAGAAACAGAGCCTGACAGATTTTCTGCCAGAGTCCCTTAAAGAATACATGTGGTGTATCTTATAGGAAATTTAGAGGGAGATTGCTTTCAGTCAGATATTTCCCATATAAAAGAATGCGTGTTGGACTGGTAATGGGAAGTGCTGTCATGTCAGAAATAACAGGGTGGATTCACTACATCTTCTTACAGATAGATTTTTCAGTGTTTTTCTTAGAAATAATACTAAGAGCACTAGAACTGTATTTGGACTATAGTATTCCTGGGTTCTAAGTTGACTCTTCTGAACTGGAGCATATTATGTGATACAGATGTCTGAAGCTATTTGGGATATCGGTTTTATTTGAATGTGGGGTATAGAGTGAATTATCCAAATGCTCAAAAAAAGAGTTGTGTGTCAAAACTGTCACCTCAGTGGAATCACTCCCTAAGCTTTTCTTGGGACCTCTTTGTAAAATAGAGCTGCTTTCAACGTGAAGGGGATGTCGTGGGGCACAAGCCCACCCCAGGAGTGTGATGTTACTGCTCTAAAAGCAGCATCTTGAAACAGTCAGCATGGACTCCTTCCTGTTAATGATGGTACTTGTCTGCCAGTAGACACAGAAAGTGAATGGAAAAGTTGCTTTGTTATGTTTTCCTTGTTTTATTTTCTATGAAAGAATATTTTTAATTTTGCTACTTTGTTTCCAGGCACGTTTCATCAAGCAGGGACTTTCCCACAGAGCAATTTCAGTGCTGAGTGCCCTGGAATATCTTATCCCGGAGAAACCAGAAGTGCAATTCCAGTTGACTTCATTGGGAGGTGCCTTAAAGAAGTGGGAGAGATGTTTGGTTTGCTTTGCTTTGCCACACTGCTCTGTTGTGCACAACTCCAGAGTATTTATCATCGAGTCCAGCAGTGTTCAGATGCCTGGTGGTACCACTGAGCTGGTTCTTCTTCTGTAGGTTGGTGCAGCAAAGGAAAACGAACGGACAAATAGTCTGAGTTCTGCCGGTGCCTCTTTTCCCATGGATGTTAAGTGTCCTCTGCAGAAGGTGTGAAATCTGAATACTTTGGGTTTTCTCTTCAAGCAGAATATAATGTTGCTTTTGCTTCCTGCACCAAAGGCCCTGGGAGAAAGGATAGTTTTGATCCATGCTGTCCATACTGTGATGTGTAGCTGTCTCAGCTTTCAGTGATGAAAGAGGCTGTCACTTAAAGCGCTCGCCATATGAGAAAACAGGGCTAACCCTGCATAGCTGTGAGGGGGAAGGGAGGAAGCAAATGCTTTGCATACAGGAAAATATCTGCTCAGGGGGTATTTGATTTCACTAAACAAAATATTATGCAGCCTCCTTTGCATGACTTTCATACCATAATGGGGTTAAAATGAGCAGCCAAATGCAAGCACCTACCCTTCTTGTTCCGTATATGTTCTCATGCCCTCTACAAACCTTAACTGTAGTATCTGGTCTTTTTTCTTAAAAAGAAATATATACTAGGAAATTAAGTCATCCCCTGGTAATAAATGGTGTAGAATTCAGTCAAATCCTAGTGAAAAGATTTTTTTTTTTCTTTTTTAGAAGTTTATTTCTACTAGAAATATTTCTCAGACTGGAGGTATGACTTGAAATAAATAGTTTCATTTCCAAATTGTAATTTTAAATCCATTTGTGTGTCAGGAAAGCATTTTCAGTATTTGATGAAAGCTGTTGCCACTTGAAACCATGTTTTTTTTTCTTGGAGTCTGTATTTAGTAATTGCATGTGCAGTTTAAGGAGAGTAAAGTTATTTCTCTGAGCATGAACATGCTTTTGAGGAGTATAACATTTTTGAGGAGTATAAAGACTTAAAAAAGGAAATGTTCAACGTTGTATATTTAAATTAGCTCCCTTGATTGGGAAATAACTCCTGGTTTTAGTCTCCTCTGTGATTTCTTTGGCTTTTATTAGTGTTCTCGTTGCTTCATAGAGCTCTGAAATGAGTGATTTTTGTGTATGTAGAAAAAGGATTTTGTAATCTTCAGGATTTTTCTGTTTTGCTTGAATTGATCGAATGTTTGTTCAGATGAAGTGAAAGGGAAGACAGCTTAAAGTGTCTTTTTCCTGTTGCACAAGATTTGATCCTCGCTTGAGTTCTGCAGAATTTACTAGTTTGAGCCAAACTAGGAAACATTTTGAATATTTTATGTTCATTCATCTTTGATGTTTGGGATTTGGGACTCCAGTAGTTTATTTTGGATATAAGCCCAGGTGAAAATGTGCTGGAAAAGGGGTGCACCTGGCAGGCGAGGTTCTGGCAGCCCTTTTCTGGCCTGCACCAACACGTTCTGTCCTGGGCCAGGTTTAATCTGAGGTGTTTCCATTTCCCTTGTATCTGGATAGTGGTAAGTCTGAAGGTACAATGTGCAGGAGGCTCAACCCCTGGACAGCACAAACACTGAAGGTTTGGAAATTCAGAGTTAGTGCCTGTCTTCCAGGGTGGGATTTTTGTTCATTTTTAGTCTGTGTTTTTTAACGATGTACTTATCCTCTGTGGAACTCTTTGTTTTTAGTTGAGATTTGGAGGTGAAATGGCATACACTGAACTTTGTGATTTATATTGTGTTTGGTAGAAGTTTTATTCAAAGATGCCAGGAGTGTTTGGAAGCATCATCTGGTCCAGAGTGCAGCTGCGTTTTCCCTCACATTCTTTTACGAGGAGCAGAGCGCACGTTGGGGCCACGATATTGAGCTACTCTGACGAATCATTTCTATTGGCACTTCAAAATCCTGGAGTTTTGTTTGGGTTTGAGGGTATTCTTGTGTCAGCCAACATCTGCTTAGATGTTTTCTATTAACATCCCTTTAATTTTGGGATATGCTTTGCTTAATTCAAGCTTTGAAGTCACAGGAAGATATTTTGACCAAACCTGTTCTTCCTTACACTAATGTAAATGCAGAATAAATGCATGCTGTGACCAATGCTGTTAATAAATTGTCTTTGTTGAAGAATCTATGATTTGAAAGTTTCCAGTTCCTTTAGTTTAGCAAGACTCCAAATTTCTTGCCTTTCCAAGTGTGCTGCAAAGCTTCCCTGCTTAAAGAAAAGAAGCTCTTAGAAAGGATGGATGGGCAGCAGTTGTCACAGAGAGAAGTGCTGCATGACGACCTTTGTGTGTGTCTTTAAAGAAGTGTATTTAAATGCAGTTTATGGTACATGTGCCAAAGGCAGCTGCAGTTTTAAAGGAACAGCCTGATCTAGTGTTGGAGATGCGCTGTGGTTCAGTTCTTAGTGTGTGTGTGATAAACACTTGGGAAATGTAACACACCAGGAAGTTATGAACATCTCTTCAGTTGTTTTGTGTTTATGTGTTTTGTTATTTATTCTTTAATCTAGGGAATGATTGGCCATGGTATGACTGATTTACCAAGCGATTCAATCAGTTTGTTTCCAAGCAGAGACATGTCTGGCCTAATACAGTACAGGCACATTAATATTGGTGCAATCTCCAGCACTTTTTCTTATTTTTGGATTTTTAGTGACTGAGGCTATTAAAAAATGCAAATAAGTCCATTTATACTGTTTTACTTCATAGGAGAATGTCCAGGGGGTCAGAATTAGACATTCTCATGCCCAAACCCTACCACAGTATTAACAAATATGTTAATATCGACCTATTTTCTTTCAAAACCCCTGTTTATATCAGAAGCTTTATATCTCAAATAAAATTAGCTTTATGTGAATGGGAAATATTCTTGTAATGATGTAGTTTAGAAAAGTAATGTCAATGCCCCAAAGGATTTCTGGCCTTTGATTTTTCCGGTGTCCGATGGAAGCGTTGCATAGAGGCTGGATAACATCTCGCTCCGACTTCTGTGGCAGAAAAAGAAGTCTTGACAGCTTCCAAAGCTATAATATCTTACTTATGTTTCAATATATGCATAACAGCACAGGCTTTCTAGAGATTATCTTTTTGTAATGTCTTTAGTTCTGTGCCATACTGTAACCAGATGAATGTAAATCCTTCAGCATTTTGAAGAATAGGAATGTATCCCTTTAAAAATATGCATGTTATACCAAGGATGTGCAGTAACATTAATTCATTGAGCCAGACTCGAATTCTTTTAATTAAGAGGTGCAGTTGGCAGAGCACATGATGCTTCTTCCTCCTCATGCTGTTTCTTTCCTCTTCTCTAATCTCTGTTCTCCAGTGTGTTTTTTTTTCACGGTCCTTGGGAGTCTTGTTTTTTCAGAGTGATCCCCTGCTGACTATTTTGAAGTCTGTCTAAGCAGTTTCTTCAGCTCTGATTTAAAAGGAGTTGTTCCCTTTGATTACTTAAGTAATTCCATTGCTGTCCATGCCCTTAGTTTCTCTGCGGTCCAAGAGCTGGGAGAAAAGGCTGAAGAGCCACCGGTGCTTTTTAAGGTCCATCTGCTGTGATGGTGTCTCATCCAACCAGGATCCATCTTTGTGCTTTCCTAGTTTGCACCCTAGGCTGGGTGCTTTGGGAAGGAGTCTTTGCATCAGGCAGAGCAAGGGGCAACTGATGGAGAAGCCATCCTGGGCAAACTGGTGCTGGAAATGCTCTCCTGTTGAAAAAGCTGTTCCACACGGGGCTGTTGCAGATGTGTCTGATCTTTCTCAGCAGACAAGTCCTATGGCAAGTTCTGGTGCTTTATCAGCTGCAGTGGGAGGTGAGAACTCCTCCTGCTAATCTTAGAGGCAATTGCTGTGGTGAGGAAAAATGCATCAGGCTGTTACCCCCTCTGTAGGGCTGGTTTGTTTTCCCCTTTCCTGCCATCTTCCTTTGCCCCACAGCGCTGCCTTGTTTGACTATTTTTTTTTTCTTCTATTGATAGCAAATGTTGCTTATTTATTCTTGTCTTGAGGAAAACTTTGAAATTATTAACTTACCTTTTAATTTAATACCTGCCAGTTCCTAGGTTACTGTGGTGGCAGAATCTGAAGTGTTCACACTGGGGATGTCTCTGTCTGAGAAACAACAGGAGATGCAGTGGATGGAAAATAGATGAAGTTTGTTGAGGCACAAGCAACTGGCAAGATACCTTGAAGAAAGTGTTAAACAACAATCTCTGCTTGAGGCCTCAATCCAGCAAAGCACTTAAACATACATTGTAACTGTGAACTGTGGAGATGTTCAGTTGATTTAAATGGGACTAGTTTTGTCTTTAAAGTTAGATACTTGCTTGAGTGCCTTTCTGGACCAGGGCCGAAGTGAGTGAGAGTTTGAGTTGTTTTTTGTTTATAAGAGCGAGACCTGACCAGTAGTTAGCGGTGTCCTGGGGCATCGCGGAGACTCTGCTGCTACTTTTCCTGACACTTGCAGATATGCTTATTTTTCCTTTCTGTTTTTCTTCCTGAAAGTCAAATGACATATTTGAGAAGGGAAGGAGTAGTAAAAGTAGTGATGGAGAAGTAGTGATGTAGAAGTGTCTTTCTACTTTGTTGGTGTTAAGTACAATAAAGTTTTATCAAAGTACACGTGAAACTATAGGTGAGGTTTTAAAATGTATAGATCCTACGTAGATAATCAGCTTCTTTATCTGAATCTTCAGTCTATCCTGGAAGAATTTATTAGAGAAACAGGAATCTTTTTAAGCAGTGATTCCCATATGACTTCCATTACTGGGAGGAACTTGGTTAGTGGGCTTGATCCCACAAACTGTTTCTCTTGCGAGTTGTCTTTGCTCCAGAGAGCTGACTGCTGACTTCAGAGCACACTGCTGTGCAGAGAACACTCTTCTGCTTCAGGTTTGCTACCAACTTAGCCTGCAACACGATTTATCTCCTTCCCCATCTGTCTGAAGTGGGATAATAATATTTACCTGCCTGTGTAATACAAGTTCAGTGGCTTGAATGAAAAGCAAAATCACTCGTTAGTACTGTTGTGGGGAGGGGAATATTCTATACCTGCAACTTTAGACTCTTTACAGTCAATGTAGTGAAGCTTTCATTAACAAATAGGTGAGGTGTGCTTGGTTTGCACTAGTTCAAGGTGTCCCTTTAAAAAGAAATTAGGAAATAAGTATTGGCAGAAATGTGATGGACAATGTTCTAATCCCACAGGTGTGGAAATTCTGCTGCTGCTGTTCCTGGTTTTTGATCTGTTCTGTTTCTGGGTAACCTGCAGCCTCCTGTTCCTCTCCTGGCTTGTGTGGCATGTTGTTCCTGGCTCTGAATGGCACAGTGCTTTGAGAGAGCTGCTGGAGGGAAAACGGTTGTGATAGCAGGATGATGAAGAGGAACCAAGAAGAGAATTAAATTTGTTGGAGAAAAATACTTAAGGAGTAGTATTGGTTTTACCATGTGTTGCACCTGCTGGACAAGATTTATGCCACAGTACAAAAGCCTGGTAGGGAACAGGCTCCTTTCTCTGGCACTTTTATAGTCTGGTCCCAGTGGTGGTGATATCAGTGGTAAAGCTCCATTGACCTCATCAGGGACTGGGGGGTGCCTCTCCCTCCAACAGATAATGAAGTGTGTGAGGAGGAACAGTAGTCCAGAGCATGGTTTTTTGACCAAAAGTCACATAACATGTTTAAAATGAAGCACAGACTCTCCCAAGTCTCCAGCAGGCACTTTATAAGCTGCTCAAAACACTCCTCAAGAAGTAAATGAAAGAATGTAGAAAATTGTGAAATAAGCAGCTCTTCTGTTAATCTTCTTCATGGGGTGTGTGTGATGTGTGTGTGGTGTGTGTACTCAGTAAAGACCCTTTGAATTGTCCCTACATAAGCCTCAGGTCAGGAAGTACACCCAGCAAAGCTATAATTTGTAGACTTGTGCACAAGATCTTTTCATAAGGCTTTGTTTCGTATTCATTTGCCTAAATCTTACCAATTTTCCTAGTGTTTTATGTGCACAAACTGTATCATTGTTTTGGAAAATGCAAGTCTGACCACTGTAAATGGGTTTATATTTCCAACAGGGCAGTTATTTAATTTCCTGTTGGAAGTCTGCAAGTGTTGGCACTGTTCCTTCGCTGGCAGGGAGCCCAAAGAGAGTACGGTATCGTTAACATGCTGCAGTCCATCCCACATCTCAGTTGGTTTCACCCAAACTTTAAGACAAGATTTACATATTTATTTTTTTGCTCAAGCTTCCTAAAAGCAGTCAGGGGTGATAGGGTATCCTCCAGCAGAGAAGCAGCTTTTGTTCTTACTTACCTAGCCTTCTGTTGGAGGAATCCTTGTTTTGCTGCAGACTTAATTTCACTTTGGAGCTTTCCATCAAAGCACCACAAAATGAGGGCTGAGGTCCAATCCTGACAGTGGCTCTTTCTGTAGAAACATACTCCCTGATGCAGTTACAGTCTGTGGGATCCATGTGCATTGTCCCTTTGGAAGGATGGGTGCCAAGGTTTGAACCTCTGTCACAGTGACCTGACAAAGTTCTGAAGTCACCCAAATGTGTTTCCAAGGAGTTCAGCATCATCCAGAGGACTGAGAAGACTGAGCTGTTTGAAAATTGCCAGATTTAGAGGCAAGTGAAATGATTTGGAAAGCACACTCCTATAAACAAAAAAGATATTTTTGTTCAGAGTTTGTTTAAAATACACAGAGCAAACTCTGCAGAGTGAATCAGACTAGTTTAATGTAAAACCACATGATTTACCTTGGGTGCCAGGCATAGGCTATCTATAGCTGTGTGATGCTTCAGGCAAGGCAGTTTCCTCTGTGCAGCAGTTCTTAGTGGACCCACTGGTGAACTGATTCTGGTGCCCAACTTGCTCACAAAATTCTCCATTTTATGGTGGTTTGCAGTGGAGATACACTCTTAACATCTGAAATAGCCTGAAATAAAGGGAGCCAATCTCTTCTTTTGCAAGTTTTTCCCTTGGAAAGGAACTTACTGTTGAAAACAGATGATCAAATGATGTGGCAGACTCCTCATCACTTGGAAGCCTTTAAATCAAGGCTGAGTTTGTGAACAATGCGCTCGCCAGCCACAGTGGGCTGTGTGCTGGAATCTCTGGGTGTATGAAGTTGTGGCAATGTGTCATGCAGGGGATCAGATGGAGGATTATTGTGGTCTCTACTATATCTTGCATAAGGCAGTGCTTCAGTTTAATCTGTTTGGATTTACCCTCTTCTGCACTGGAGCAGCTGCTTTTTCTCAGTGGTTTGGGTGTGGAAGAGGAGATGCTTGTGGAGAAACGTGCACAATTTCAGTATCACAGTTAATTGTTGCACTGACTTTTTCTGGTTTATCTGAAGCTGTAGCAGGTTGTAGGGATATGATTGAAAGCCAAAGGAGCAGAAAAAGCATGTTTTGAACACCTGTCTTACTTCAGTATTGTTTCTCAAGTGATGTTCTTGGCTGCCAATATTATGTAGCTGAGGCCGTGGATATATATTCAGTCAGAAAGGGGAGTACCTAAATAACTTGTGTGTCAGAAGATCAGGTTCTTTTTTTTCTTTTTTTTTTTTTCATAAAAAAGAAATACACAGTGAGGCTTAAACAAAATGCACACAAACCCCAAAGCATATAAAGCCTGTTAAAAATTATATGCCTGAACGTAATGTACTGCAATAATGTACCTCTGCCACTTTCGTATTTTTTGTGGTAACTTAATAAATCTGTAGGTTTTCTTTTTTTTTTTTTTTTCCTTTTTTTGAAGCATACAGATGAATGCACTTATCTGTGTTTACATCCCGAAAGGCAAACTAGAATGTGTTCTTTCCATATGCTTGTGGAGCTTATAGCAGTAATAAGTGTATAGGGACAGGAGACCCTCTGGTCCTTTACAATTTCTATTGGGTGTTAAATTTCATGCAGAAATATGGTTTTTATTGCAGTTTGGCAGGCTTTAGAAAAAAGCAAATCTTTTCAGTGTTCCATCTAAAAGAAATATAGTACACTCAGTTTTTATTCCTTGGCTGTCTTATAGTGATATAAGTTATCAAGTTATCAATTTTTTTAACAGCATGTTTGAGCACGGGATCCCAGAACTGTTTATAAACAATTTTTAATTTTCCAGTGTGTCTTGTTATCAGTTATGTATTTTCTCCTGTAAGTACATGTAGAGGAGCACAGGTGAAATAGCTTATTTGAAATCCCAAGAGAGACCCCATAGCAGGTCTGGGAATAAAAGCCAGGCATCTTCTCTTCCAAAAAACCTCTGTTCTACCAAAACATTAAGGTTTCTTCTCCACCCCCTTTTTGCCTCTTTCATGCTGTACATCTGCAGCCATCTTACAGATGTTAATCCTTATCATGGGCTTGCCCAAGCTCCTCAATCACTGCCTCCTACCCATGCAGCTCCTAAATCCTGTGAGAGTCTTCTGCCATTCCCAGCTGCCTGCCTCCCAGGTTTGTAGATTTGGGGAGGGGGGTGGGATGTTGACAGAAAGAAACCATTCCAAATTTGGTTCTGAAGTGGCTAATTGTTTCAAAAGGCTTTACCTTTGTGAAATACACACCTTTGCTAGCATTTTTTTGAGATTGCACAACATAAGGTTGAAATAGTCTTTTCTACGCCACGTTGCATGCTGGTTCATTAACTCCAGCTGCAATCAAAGGCTTGCTCTGCCATTCATTATGCAATGTTCAAATTTTAACTGATTGTATAGCTATCAAATATAAAAATGACAAAGTGCTTTTAAATTTGACTAAGAAAAGTATTGTGGTTAACAGTTATGAATGGTGGAGTTCAAAATCCTTAGAAAATAGGGATGATACAGCAAATACTGTGATTTGGTGACTTAAAGACTGAAGTTTAGAAGTAAGATCCTATGGGAAACAAATCTAAAAAGTATTTTAGAGAATACATGGATAAATTCCATGTTTTCACATTGTTTCTGTCAATTCTTATACTGCTGAGGAGGTTGTTCAGTCCCATTCAGTCTCAGGAGTGAGAGCTACTGTCTGTGTACTGCTGGGGGTAGGCCTAGAAAATTAGGAAGAAAAGGGGAAAAAAACCAAAAAGACACATGTAAAGCCTGTCAAAAAGAGAAGTGCTGAGGAATTATACATCAGTCTGCTTGACCACAGGTAAATTATTTGCTAACAGTGGGAAAATAATGAGGAGGTAAATGGAAAGCCAAAGTGGTTGTGTCGAGCAAATCCTGTCACACCAACCTCCTGTCTGTCACTTCTCATGCTCTGTTCCTACAAGTCATCCTCAAACACAGGGTCTTAACGATGGCAGTGTAGTGTAAATGCACAACTGGAGCTAATGCATGCCAAGGATAGCTCTCAGGGTTCACAGGGAATGTGGAGAGCCTCTAAATAAAGGGAAAACCTTGGATCCAATGGTTTGGTGCTTCTGATAGCAACCTGGGAAACGGAAGAGCAGAAGAAATAGGATGAAACAGAATAAGTGTGATAGATTAAACTTCTAAGGGAGTAACTGGCTGGATAAATTGCAGAATAAGAATGTGGTTAGGCTGCAGCTCTTGTGAAATTATTTGAGAGTTTTCATGGAACAGAAGTGGAGCCGAGTCAACAGCGGCGTACTGTGAGGAGAAGGCAAACGTTGTGTTTGGCTGCGTCAACAGCAATAGACCCAGCAGGGTACAAGAAGTCGTCTGTCCCTTTGCTCAGCGTGGGTGAGACCTCAACTGGAGGAATGCTGTGCCTGGGTTTGGGAAGCCTATCTTGGGAAGGTATGGATCAGCTGGAGGAATGCCAGTGAGAACAGCAAGGATCACCCTGGAGCTAATAAAGCCTGACCTGGGAGGATGAATGAAATTTGGCATCACCAGAAAGGTGGGTTAAAAAGAAGAGGTGCAGATGTGATGAGTTGAGTATGTAAGTTGTTAACAGGGTAGAAGAGAACAGATTATTCCCAATCCCAATGGCAGTGATTGCTAGGAGTAAAGATACTTGGTTTAATTTACAGTGGATTTGATTTAATTTAGCTATGAGGAAACAATTGTAAGGAGAACAAAGCCCTTCACAGTCCTGTGAAGAGTTTGTGAAGTCTCTGTTGCTACAGGTCTGTCTCTCAGTGATTAGGTTTACATTTGGATTAGGATTGGGTTTGGGGAGGGAGAAGGCAAGAGGACTCTGCCACATCTATTTTACCCTGGTTAACATAGTGACTCTAAAGGGATCCTTGAGAAACTAGATGCCCTAGGCTCTGTTTAGGCTTTGTAAATATTTCCCTCCCCTATTTCTTTGTGCATTTACAAATATGCACAATTATTAAAGCAGTAATATCATACCTAAATTGTTTCTTGCCTAAGACTTGATGGAGTGTAAGATGTTTTTTGATTTGAAAGCTCATGGACAACAACCAGTATTCAGACCTAAACTGTAGCACATGATCCCAAAACCTTCTTCTTCCCTTGCTCCCTGGACTTCTTATGAGAGGAAGGATGCTTCTGCACTGCAGAATGCTGGGGAGGACAGTGGTGCTGTTGGTGGGATGCACCTGCAGTGCTTCTCTAAAAGTCCATTAGTCTTTCCTCATAACAAACTATGTTTCTAGGTCTTTCCAAGGAGATGACAAATATTTCTACTTTATTAATCACGAGTCACTTGAGAACAGCAAAACACCAACATTTTGAAAGGATTGAGTATGTCAGAATCTCTAATGTTTTCTTCTGTATCTGTGTAATAGTCTTTGATTCACTTCTGACTTCCCAAGTAGTTCAAGTCTGCCAAGAAGCCTAATCACTCAACACCAACCCACAAAACTGAATAGACTTAGGTTCACTGTCGTTTTGAGTTAATACATCAGTGATGAGTTTAGTCCAAGAGCAGGAAAAAAAAAAAATATCCCTTTTCCAAAGTTGTGTGAGCCATTAAGAGGGGTAGCTCTGCTGGGACTAGTTTACATATAAGTTAAATACCAGATATGAGGGGTTGTCTGTACTGAAAAATAAGTAGTCTGTCGTTATACAGAAAACAGAGGCCCGTTTCTCTGTGTACATGTGTCTAGCTCACAATTTAGGCCCCAAAGGATGTGTCTGTTGAAAAGAGAAGGCAGAGATTGCCAAGAAAAAAAAGGCATGCCCTGCTCAAATAACAAGTATTAGTTTCCCCTTTCTCCTTCACCCCAAAAAATACATATATACACACATACTGCCTCCCTATTTAATACTCAGTGGACTGAACTGTAATCTCACGGGTGCTGCGTTTGGCTTTTTCTTCTACTGGAAGCCTCAGCAGGTTTTTTTTGTTGGTCTTCCCTCTTACATCACCCTCTTTGTGAAGTCTGCCACTGCTCATTGTTCTGTAAGGACCAAACTCTGCCTTTTAATATTTATTAGTATTTATTAATATTTCAAGGGGCGACTTTAGGGCCGAAGTTTTCAGCTGTGTGTAAGGAATCGTGCTGGTTTCCAGGGAGCGTGATGTGTGACTCCTGCAGAACTCTCATGGTGGTGCTCCCAAGGGGCTGGGGACACCTAGTCCAACCTCCTGCTTGGAGCCAGACTGTTTCCTTTCTGTTACATGACAAACACACACTCTGCCCCTCTCTGTGGATTCTGTTGTTTTCTGACAGGAATTCCTTGAGGCCTCGTTACGGTGCACGTGGTGCAAAGGCATTTTGTGTAGGCCACTGCTCCAGTTGGCTTGTGGCCTGAGTGATAAAGCAGAGAGAAAGGAGACATCCAGAGTAGGTTAACCTCACCTGGTTCTCAGTGACAGCCTCATCTCTTGCCCTGACTGCTCATTAACTCAGTGGCTGCTAATAGGAAACTTATACATGCACTTGAATCAACAATGTATATATACAGATCCTACCCTGGGAGGCATTTGGGTTTTTCTCCTAATTGTTTTGTCCTTCTGGACATGGAAGGAACCAGCTCCTAAGGGAGCACTGATAAAACCATTTACTTTTTTCTTTCTCTTTTATGACTGGTCTATAATATATTCAGTTTTTCAGTTCATTCCCACACTGTCCCCCATGCAGGTAATGTAAATGACCTCCAACACAGCAGTGCAGGCTGGCCAGCTGCGGTTTTGGTATTTATCTGTGGCCTTTGCTGGGAACTCTGCAAGGTATTGTGGAAGGAAAATTTAGGTTAGATATTAGGAAGAACTTCTTTACTGAAAGAGTCATCAAGCACTGGAACAGGCTGCCCAGGGAAGTGGTTGAGTCCCCATCCCTGGAGGGGTTTAACAGATGGGGAGATGCGGTGCTTGAGGACATGGTCTAAGGGTAGACTTGGTGGCGGTGGGTTAATGGTTGGACTGGATGATCTTAAGGGTCTCTTCCAACCTTAACAATTCTATGATTCTAGGTACTTATTTGTACAAAAACCACACTCAAACCTGATTTCTGGTATTTAGCTGAAAGGAACCTGAATTAATAATACACAAGATCAACAAGGTTAGTGAGTTATCTCTCCACACCTCTAATATTATATGCAGTTAATACTAGAAGAGTTTTCAACAAATTGTGGTGAAACCTTAGAAGAAAAACATCAAAATCACTTCAGTGGCTTGTTTTTATTTAGGAAAAATGAAAACATGTTCAGGTTAAGAGGGATGATCCTTTGTGTGTATGTATTTGATTTGTGTTAGCAGCAGGGAAAGGGACATCATTTAGCCTGATGGGAAGAAGACAGGACTATAAATCAGAGGATGGAAAATCAGACAAGGAAGCCTCAGCTAAATTTCAGAACCGTTTGTCCAAGTAAAATCTCTTGGACTGAATAATCTTGCAAGGGAGGTTATTGAAGCTACACTGCTTGAGATGTTTAAATTGGACTGGGCAGAGCTCTGGGGGATTATATTTCTGGCAGCAAGTCCTCCTTGGCAGTGGCTTGGATGTACGGGTTGGTCTGGCACCCTGGAAGTCAATGGGGGTCTTTCAGCTCGCTCTGGATCAGACCTCGCCTGAGTGAAGATGTCGCTTCTGTTGCTGTGATCTCAGTCGTGTTTAAATGTGCAGACTTCAAGGTTTCCAGCCTGGAGGAGGGGAGGAGCACTGGGACTGCCTTTGCCTTCGGTCTGTGTTTGTCTCAGGATGCTGACTGTAAATGCTGCCTTACAGAAGAGATTCCCCTTTCGAGATGGGAATGTATCTTTTTTCCCCTCATGGATTTTCATGAGCACATCTTTAAATTGCCTCCATTTCATTAATGTTAAAGGTTGCAAGATTTTCTGTGGGATTTTTTTTCTATGTTTGTTTTTTCTTTTCTTTTTTCTTTTTTCTTTTTTCTTTTTTCTTTTTTCTTTTTTCTTTTTTCTTTTTTCTTTTTTCTTTTTTCTTTTTTCTTTTTTCTTTCTTTTTTCTTTTTTCTTTTTTCTTTTTTCTTTTTTCTTTTTTCTTTTTTCTTTTT